>JAUYWH010000024.1:2148379-2186208 GCA_034779795.1 Ctenopoma multispine | reverse complement strand
CACGACATTATCGCGTGTTTTGTGAGCAAATGCTTTTGCATATTCGTAGTGTTTCCTCCCTTTGATGAAATATCCACGTTGCAAGTATTGCAAGCTGCCCTGTTGTCATCCTTTCTCATAAAGTATAACCACACGTTTGAGCGTTTGTGCCGCTTAGGCGTCATGTTTCCTGCTGGGTAAATGACGCTACGCAACGTGCGTCATTTACACTTTTAACGTCATTCGAGGTGACGAGAATCGATAGGGGAATCGTTTGCAAAAATAGCAAACAATACCAAGGAATTGAAAGAGTGGGAACCGGTTCTAAACAACAACCAGTTTTCCCATACCCAGCTTTGAGTGTCACATGATCACAACTTCTCACACCCTGCTCTCTGTTAGCTGATGAGTTCATCTGTGCGCGCGACTGTCCTTGTGTGCGGGCATCGCGGCATAACATCGTTACATAACACGTTTAGTTAGTTTAATAAAAGAACAACATACAGACCTGTATCTAGGACCTGTGTGTGTAGCTTTCAGCCGTATGTAGAATTATTTCCTGTGAGTTTGTCACTCAGTAAAATGATCAATATAAAACATTGTGTACATTTGCACAATAACCGCAGTAAATGTACAGAAACAGGTTTCATTAATGAGAGAAGTAGGGAAAGTGTGCTGGCTGTAGCGTTTCAGTACAGAAAGTATATGTTGGTTTGACTGGTTGTGAAACGAATCATCGGAATTTCCATTATTTCTTATGGGGAAATTCACTTTGATATACAAGTGTTTTGGATTACGAGCATGTTTGCTAAAGAAATTATACTCGCACTCCAAGGTACCACTGTGTTCTTATATTGTCTGCAGAAATACTTTGATTTGGTGTTTTCTTTAGGAGTTTTTTGTTTTACATGCGTAGACCCCTAAAAAAATGTGAAATGTAAAGTTCTCTTCGTCTCATGTTTATGCGCAGCGCATACGAGTGGACACATGAGCAGCGTAAACAGCTAGATTTAAATAGAATAGTTGTGGATGGGTTAGTTTTAGGGCAACTTTCACATTGCAAACCATCAGACGTTGTTGCTCTGTGTTTCACTCTCTGTCAGCTGAAAGAAGCTCCTAATGACGCCCACGTGTAAAGAATCACGTGGGAACAAGAAAAATACATATTACCATATTAACACATTCATCTTGTCTGAAGCACAGAAAGAAACTTTTTTTTTGACTAGAATTCAAATAAATTTCAAGGTACTGTGGGTGTTTGGAGGTTTGCATCCTTTACACACATATTATACACTTACATATAGTGTGGTAATGTGCCAGTGGCAACATAATAAAGCAAATCATGAGATCATCCTGAATGTGTGATTCATCAGTCACAATATTCTGTCATGCCGATTGCAGCAGTTTTGTACACATTTGGTTTAAGTTATAAGAACCCTGACTGACTGTGCTAATGTGGTACCTCCTGGTGCATCTCTTAAAGGTTTCACCTTTTTTTACCCTCATGAGGTTGACATGTACACATCCACCAAATGACAAAAAAATGTACACTACCCGAGATGCATTGCTCTCAAAGCTGCATGTTTCCATTGGCAAACACAGCCTAAATGTAACAGCGCCATTACAAACCATTACTAATCATTCTTACTTGCCTGTTAAAATGTCACTTGATGGTTTCAGTGCTTTCCTCTGGCAGATGGACAACAGTCCTTGTATACTTGGGTTAGCACTAGCATTATTTATCTCTCTGTAAACTAATTATTCACATACAGTATATGTACTCATCAAATAAGTGTCAGTAATTCAATTACTCAGAGCTGGAACGTTCAACATTTCACAGAAATGTAATCGTAAAAAAGGATAATTAAACTTGCTCATTTAAACATTTAAGTCTGTTAATTTATGGTTGGATTTTAAGGCCTGTGCTTTTTCCCTGCCACATCCTTTCCTTGCTCTTAACAACTCAGTAATTTCAGATGAAAGCAAAGACGACAGAGCATCACAAGATTCATAATTCAAGATGACTTTATTGGCTCCACGGGGAAATTTGTACTGGACATAAAATAAAGTAGCTTTAGTGCTTTGACAGTGTCAGCACACTGTGGGGGAGGTGCAAGATCCAACACAAAATACTGGTCAAATGTAAAGTTTGTATATTTAATGTGCATTTTACAGAGGTTAATTGCTTTAACATTTTCAAGAAGCATGATTTCAGTATTTAGCAGCAGTTGTATTACATTTAGATCATTTTAGAAATGTATCCTCCTGTATTACATAATATTTCAGCATAGCGCTAAAACCTATATGACTTGTTCTTACTCTGAATACTGTGAAATGAAGACTTAGAAGAATAAGCTGAAGAGATAATCCCAGACATTAATCTTCAGCTCATCCTCTAACCTGTAATATTTAATACAGTCTTGTCACCTCAGTGATGGCATCTGTGTGACTTTAAGACTCAGATCTGAATCAGTCTAGTGACTTATGTATGTAATTTGAAGTAGGCTACACTAGATATAGTATTAAACACTGCAGTATACTGGTTACAGGGTTCTTTTTTTAAGCATGCAAAGAAGGCCAAGGTGTTATATTAGTGCTGAACATTTTTTATGTTTAGTATTTTTATCCTATAATTTTTACAATTTTATTTGATGAAAAGAACAATATTGACTTTAGTCTCTGTGCTACATAGCATGCTAAAGTCAAAAGACATTTAGCTTAGCATAATGACAAGAAAAGAATAGAATTAGACAACAATACATTTTGCAACATTAGTCAACCAAAAACATACAACAGGATAAAACTAAAGCTCACTTTTTTTTTTTAGATTTTATTTTATTTACAAACAAACAAGAAACACGGTGTTAATTGGCTGCATATAGATTATATTATATGGTGTCTATTTTGAAAACTTACACTTGAGGACTTTATACATCCATTCTGCAACCAAACTGAAAAGAAAAACTCTTTAAGGACTACAAGAATGGGGCAATTAGCATTGTGCCTCGTTTAGTGCAACATGCACCGTGTGTGTTCTCAGTAAATCATTTTAACTCCCCATGCTTTCACATGTTCTACATTTATGTTCCACAGGCTTCTGTTGTTTGTTGTCTGCAATGTTTAGTCCTCAGCTAAGCTTGTCTTAAATTCAACAAATAAAAGTAAAGTGTCATGGTTTCCAAAGGATTGGTGTAATAGTTAAATAAAAGACGTCTCATTTTTAGTCTCTCTCTCTCCATCACTCAAATTTACCTGTTTGCCAAGGCATGAACTTTGGGCTGTTTCCATAGCAACATTCACCACACTTGGTGACGGTGACATCCAGCCAGCAGTTTCCTTTCTTCCCTCTACATTCATGACTGCATCTTCCTCTGTCTCCCTCCTTTTCCAGCCACTTCCTTTTCCACCTCCTTTCAACATGCACCAGTACTAAAACCACCAACATATTTATAAGGATGAAAAGAACAACATAACCACATGTGGAACCCAGCGCATACTAAAACATACTAATGTTTTAACACAAAACGGCCACATTTCTCTTTTCTTTTGGTCCACTGCGCCAAATACAGCAAGTACACCTGGCTGGGGTGATCGGAATGGGGCGGGATCAGAACGTGTGACGAATATAGCCCCCCCATCAGTTCAGTGTAATGGTGCCAACTCCATATATGGTAAAGGTCTGACATCTGACCCAACCCACGCCTGATGCCGCCCCATTACGACTTCTGCAGCCAGGGGCTACAGCGATGGAGAGGAACAATGTGGACAAGAGCCGAGCACAAACACACTGATTGGTGCACACTCACTCTGTAGAGGAGCTCCTACATAGGTCTACAGAACCAACACAATGAGTTTATAGATGATAAAATGAATAAGCAGAATAAGATAGGGCTGAGGCTGATAGTGTGAGCTCATAGTTTCCTATCTTAAAGTTTAAAGAAGAGTTTTTAACCTTGGTTGTGTTTCTGCTTTTCAAAAATAGATCTAGTTTTGGTATGTATGCATTGATCTGTGTGCATATTTGTGTGGAAGGTCGTTGAAGAAAGTTGTTTGACAGCTGCCAAGTGATGATGGTGCTACTATGTGGTTTTAATGTCTTGCCCATGGACACGTGGTCAGGAACAAGCAGGAATCAAATCACATAGGTATTATATTACTACATTTGCCCTCCTCTCTTCTTCTCAGCCTGAATTATTTCTAATTTGAGTTCAAAGGCAGTCACTATTCTTGCTAGTTTGGCTTTAACAAACACACATTTCTATACTCGGTGTTGCCAGGCCCATCAGGGAACTCTTTTTCAGCCTTTTTAATGTTTTCACAACCTGTTGTGGAATATGAATTTGAAAAAAGAAAATCCTGGTTGTCATTGTGAATTTCCCACCGTGTTTCTTCAGCTGTGCCAAAGCTGATATACAGGGTTTTCATCTGGCATCAAAAAATACGACTCTGCTACTGGGAGCATGTGGGGAAGTGACCACAGGCAGTATGTTTTGTTTAGGTTTTTTTTATTTAGGCCACTAAATGGTAGGTTCCTCTATTTTTTGGCAAACATAATTAAAACCCTGGGTCACAAGAAACAGCAAGTGTGTTGGGAAAATATTGAAAGACTTGTGAACGCTACAGCCTGTTTGGATTTCTGTGGTCTGAGTGGGGATGGAATTGTTCTTGTGTGATTGTGTTTTGGCAGTGGATTAGGATGCAGCTGTTAACTGTAACACATGTAGAGCAAATCAATGCTGAACAATCTATACTGTCCAATCTGCAGCCGGGGCCAGAGAGCGGGGCACAGTGTGGGTGTTAATGACTCCTGTATATGTGAGTGTGTCTTTGTTTTGCGTTGTGTGTGCAGATAATGTGCATCTTATTGCCCCGGTTGAGTATTGATGATTTAATGTAGCGAGAGTGAAAACTCATGTCTGTCTCCCATCATGCTTTCATGTCTGTTATTAGTTGTGTGCGTATAAAGGCTGTTAGGCTGACATTGGTGGAGGGGCAAAGATCACAGATCTGCAGAAATTGAAAGCTAAAGTCTTAAAAGGGGAAGAGAAAAAGGGTGTAGAGGGAGGAAGGTTAAGAGGGAAAGGACACGAGTAAGGGAGAGTGAAATTATCCACACATTTATCCATCATCTTACTGACATACTGACATTTGTGATCACTAGATGAAGCTTGTCTACATTAACTGTATGTGTATACATTAGTTGCTCATGCGACAGTTGGGACACAGATTTTGTGCCCACACATGGATGGATGATGAAAGGTTTACAGAAAAGAGTTTAACCTTGGTCTTGCTTCTCAAAATAGAATTTCTTTATTTAGGTATGTGAGCATTCATGTGTGTGTCACTTTATTTGTAAAAAGCAACACTCCCACTCAGTGACCTGTTCACTGGGGGCGGAGCTAAATATAGTTAAAGGGAAAATTCCTGTATTTTTGTGAAATATTGTGAGAATACCTATCTGCAGCATCTGTTGGAAAAGTGGACACACAAACAGATAGATACATATAAAAAATATTCAAATAGTCAAATCAATGATAAGGACAGTGTGAGCTGTCAAATACTGTACATACAGGTATTGGTGCTTGCAGTTAAAAAATAACAATGGTCTATTCATTCTTTCATATGTGTGGTGTTGCAATGATATAGTGAGCCAGTCGCAGACCTGCAGTTTACAGCACGTTTCAGTCTATAGTATCTGCACATATAGTATCAGGATCACATGGTACAAATTGGTAATTAGCATTAACAAATGATGAGTAGTTGATTGAGAGCGAGTTTACCACCAATTTAATATTACACTGCTATAACGTTGTTGGTGGACAAAAAGGTCAGACAATGGGCAGGCAGTTAAATGAAAGCTGTAGAACTAGACATAGTGACTTTTTTAATTAAACCCATTCTTCTTCTTTGTCAAAATCTGGTGCCTGCATTACGCACAGTACGACTTGATGATGATGAGCCGGCTACAGTGGTCTAGTAAAAGAAAAAATTGTGTTTTACACAAGTTATTTTCGTTTCACTAGCTACCAGTATATTTCTTCTACTGGTGATTTTTTTTGTCATTCAGCTACATTAGTTGCCATTCCATGTCATCCTAAAACCACAGGAGCACTGAGAGAAACACTAAAGCACATGTACACTGTGGAGTGCACCACATGAACGCAAACCCAGAAGACAAATAAAATGTTTAAGGTAATGTGAGCAATTTTCATTCAAATGAATGGATGCCACACTTTGGAGTCCATTATCCAAATCTGATGATACAATTATGGGCAACACGCACTGCTACAATTTAACAGGAGTAATACAAATGCAAAAAACAGCATGCAAAAAAGTCAGATAACAATAGTAATGTTTCTGGGTAGAAAAACTACTTCCATGGGGAATCGCTTTCCAACACAAGTCGACCTCAGTAACTTAATGAGTTGCCATCGCAACAACAAGCGTGTCCCGGCCCGTGACTTTTTAGTAGCCTCCTGGACACATTGCAGTTTGCAGACATGACAGTTGCCTGCATTGTTTTCGGGAGGCCACTATGAAGTGACAGACATTGTCTTTTGTGCTATTTACAGTTTCTTTCTGTATGTGGTTGTGTCATCGGGCAGGTTATCCTTTCTCTGGGCTGTGGTGTGTAATTAGTGAAGTTTTGTCTATTTGCATGTGTTTATTAAGTTGCTGTGTCTTAAGCTCTCCAGATCACCATAGCTAAGACTATTATCCAATTCTACTGGACCTAGGATAGTAATGTATGTGGGTTTGTTTTTGTTGTTTTTGCTGACTTAATCCCCAGAGAGTTTGTTGTTTATCCTGTTAACTACAAGCTACAACATGAATGTTGCTTTTTTTACACCATACAGCATATAGTAGGGCACTGTGCGCTGTCGTGTAATATTGAGCAGGCTGGTGCTACACTGACATCCATCAGTTTCAGTCATTGATCGTCTACAGATTGGACGCTCTGGATCACACAGGGCAAACACAGCAGCAGCTCTGCACACATTCACACAGGCACTGGGCATGTGCACAAGAACACACACAGATGCTCCATTGCTACCTGCTCTGAGCCCATATGGATGGCTGACCAAAGGGCTGTTGGGTAATTGTGAGTCATGATTATAATCCTCTGAATGTATTGAGTAAGACTGTTTAAGGCTTTGCAGCAGGCAGGAGTGAACGGGTTGTTTTATAGTGGTTGTCAAATGGTCATATAGCTGTGAGTGAGGGGGAGATGATGACTTGTTGAAAGCATGGAAATAAGACATTACTAACTCCTGTTAGCAGCTTCACTATACTTTAGCTCCTGTACAAACGGCTTCCCTGCTCAATTGTAATGACAGTAGGGAATAGGAGGAGTACAAGTACAAAGAAGCCCAAATAATCATTGATCGGTATTTACTTTCTGATTTTTTTGTGTCCTCAAAGGACCTTGTATCTTTAAAAAAAAAACAAAGATAGTTTCTGTTGTTTTATTGTGACAGAAGATTGAGAAAAAGTAGGAGAAAGAACAACAGCAGGTGGAGGATGGGGGCATCTTCTGGCTTTGTGATTTCTCCCCTGTGGTTCTTGCAATGAAACAGAAAAGATGAGAAAGGAAGACTGAAGGCAAGGTCTATGAGAACTGACAGAGAAGAAAGGGGATTGAAATGAAAAATGTAATTTGTTGATATGTGAACATAAACCGACAAACCAAAGCTTAAGGGAAGTTTGAAGCCACGTCAGGTTTGAGTGCACTTCATCTATTCCTATATTGTGTAAGGTAATGAAAACCATTCTGAAGCAGTTCAGATGACCAGTAAACTGCAGCGTGGCACACTGGCAGTGGCAAATAGCAAAGTGGGCCAATATGTCAGCGTATGTCCCAATAATGATTTGCTGCCAGACATAAAAGTCAATATTGGAGCATTCTCGAAATATGGTGAGTGACATTGCCAATGAATCCTGTACATCCAACAGGCAATTTATATCAAATATCTTTGACCTAAATCATGTACATAAATGGACATGTATTCTCCTGGCAATATTGGGCTTTAATTTATTAATTTCTTTGAAGTGTTTTTTCTTCTTATTATCCTAATAATTTACTAATAAGGAGCCAGTAATTATTTTCAATCAATTAGTGAAAAATACGTTTTACATCACCTCATAATTTGGCCACAATTGTAATGAAATTACAGCACGTGAAACAAATCTTAACATGTTAAGAAATGTTAATATAGTTACCTGGAAATTAGTACCCTATTAAGAGACCCCCTGGAATTATGGAACAATTACTGGATAATAAGAGGGGAAGAAATTCAGACCATGTTTTGGAGTCTTTCAGCTCATTGTTTTGGTTTTAGGCCATACGACTTTACTGCACAGCCAGCCACATTCTCATTACCTGTTGTAACAGCCAACTTTTTTTTCTTTTTCACAAGAAAAAGCTCTAAAAGCTCCATGCTCACTACCTGCTGTGCCCTAAGTCCTAAAGGTAGCAGCTGCCTGGTGAACCTACTGTAATGGTACTAAAAAAGACAGAAATTTCCCTCAGGAGTTGGTAGAAACCAAACCCGAGTTATTGCAAGTTTAATGTGTAGTTGGGTGTGAATTTAACTGAATGGTTAGGGTTAATAAAAAGAAAAAATAAATGTGGTTTATAAAAAATGAAACATACTGGTCATTCTTAACTTCCCAACTTGGAAATGATATGAAAGTTCCTGAAAACCAAACATTAGCCTATTAAAGACTAATAAGCAAGGTTCTTTATTGTCAGTGCACAGTGTTTTAATCATCATATGACTCTTGTAATCATACAGCCGTCCTTATGATGTGAACACTCTCAACCTTTCCTGTATCTACCATCTATTTTATATGACTATAACTTTCTGCCTCACTGCATAAAGAGCACACAGCTTCCTGCATTATCGCAAAACATCGGCATTGAATGTAGAACATTAGATGTGGATTCATCCAGTTCTGGCATACTGACTTTACTGCGTAAAGGTACTCTGTTGTGCTAACAATTCATGTCATTTGCACCTGATGACATAATCAAACACACGTTAATGGTGGGAAGGCTCTAATAGCAGCCTTTGTGTTATGTAAAAGTCCAGAGGTGATGCTGCGCTGCTTTTCAGAGTGATTTACAGTATTACATCATGAGCAGGAAGGTAAAAGTAGAAGAGGGAGCTAGAGAGTTTGACCGAGACATGAAGGAGTCATCAAACAAAAAGTCATGGGTTAGTATCAAAGCTGGCAGAAGAACCGTTTCAGTGACATTCTAACCCCTAACATTACTGCTGACTGTAGTTAATTGTTTCTGGCTGTATTTGTTGTTATCAGCTATTACGATGAACATTATGTTAGCATTTGTTATGTTACTGTTATGATTCACAGTTAAAACTGTGGGCTGAATGTGCTTTTGTATAAGCTGTATAAACTTTTCAATGCAGTACTTTATAAACCACAAAAAATATCCACCTACTCTACACAAACCTTGATGACGTGCCCCCTACTGTGAGTCAGCCATGTCCAGTTCATTTGTTGTCATGAGAGAAGCAGTGTGTCTCAAGAGCAGGTGGCAGCAGGTCCTGATCGAATTACCGCCCTGATTACATTGTGTCTCAGAAAGATTCTACCACTAACCATGTTATACAACCACAATTACACTGACGAAGGAGACAGGGAGTCGGAGAGAGAGAGGAGGAGGGTGTGATTGCTTGATAGCTCAAGATGCTCACAGATATTTTAAGTGTAGGGGATACTGTAAATTAATTAAATAACAACACAGCGAGTGTGAATATTACATCTTTAACACCTCGCCATTAAGACCTCAACCTCCCATTTCATAAAATTAGGGGCAAACGGAACTGTTAGCACAAAGCCAGGAGTGTGATAGAATATTTTTTGTAATGTCAGTTACCAGGCACATATTCAATCCTGACACAGTTCAGTGCAAAATTACAAGCACTATTAATGGTAGTATAATATAGTATAGTAATATAGTATCAGCAGGCAGAGATGGACCACAAATGTCCAATAAGAGAAGCAACTTTTATTCTTTTTAAATACTACAAAGTAGAGTCCTGTTGTTCTCTGGGTACTAAAGACAACTTCATATAACCTAATTTAACTAATTTCTTTGTTACTGTGTGTGTCTACATTTTTAGTCACACCACAGTGAGAAAGCTCAAACCTAAACAACAGGTTGCATGTAACTGAGCTCTGTGAGTTGAACGTAGCCATAGATAAGTGAAGTTTAACTATCTTAATAGTTAGATAAACATAACTATTTAAAGTTGTTTAGGTTACATTTTTTATGTAGTGGTATGGCTTTAGGAATGTGGATCTGTCAGTAGGTCTGTTTTCCAAACACTTTGGTCTACACTGAAATATCTCAACAAGCACCACATGGCACCCAATTTAGTGCCTTTGAGGCACCAACAGCTTGGGATTTGTGGTTCAGAGTGAAATATGTGGATAATATTTGGATGGATTGCCATTAGACTTTGCTACAGAATTTCAAGGCCCCTTGAATATAATCTAGAAACTTAACTATGGCTAAAACATTCGCTTCATCAGCCTCATGGGTTAAGTATCAGGTAAATGTAATGTAATGTAATGTAATCATACTGATGTTGGCATTATGATAAGCACCACCATTCCTCACAGAGCTACCAGCATTACTGTAGACACTTGTTTTATGGCTTATGGTCATATTATGCATTTTGTGGTTTGATACATATAAAATATTGTCAGTCCCTGACAGCAGTCCCTCCCAGCGGCTATCAGAGCAGGAGATGTTCACCCTGAGCATCTAGCCTAAGTGAATCGCGCATGCGCAAAGCTGCTGCTGGCTGGAGGCTCCTAAGCGGATAACAAGGTTGAAAACCAAACCAGACATAAGAAAATTTAACAAAAGTCCAGATAAAGGAGAAGAGTTTGAATTGTGACATTTAAAAAAAAACAAGAAACGACTGAAGAAAGTTCATTTGTGGTTGTAAACACCTTTAGGTTGCTTTTTACTTACCATTCCTCGCTCCTGTCCTCTCATTATTTTCTCACAATGTCCATTACAATTACATACACATGATCACTTATGCTAATTAGGTGATGATACAGCCAATAGCGGTTTTCCTTACTGAGGAGTTGGCAGATTGCCACATTAACTTTGTTCACAGGCCTGAAACAGACCAGACTGATCAAACTGATCAGAACACTGGTTATGTTTTTTTCTGTTCACAGCACTTCACATAAGAAGAGGTAATGTTTAAGGCCGGTACTGTCTACAGTGTGTGTTCTGGTTGCATGGCCATAGTACTGAACGTGATCTGCATAAACACAGTCGTAGCTGTGCCATATGAGCAGATAAAACACAGACTGCACACACATTAACATGTACAGCAACACGTAAAACATATTTCCACCAGTAATCCATTGTGTTTGCTGGTTGTTTCCAAACTAACCACACACTGTATAAACGTAGGCCTCATGAGACGAGCAATAATATAGCTGTGAAATATTGAGGGTAATTAGCTGTAGGTTCTCCCCTGGCTGATGATAAATTTAATAGTTTATCCCGTCTGTTTGAAAAGCAGAGCTCTCATGGGAGTTTTTGTTCCACCCCACCAGTTCCCATAGGCCTGATATCAGTTCAGATTGCTTCGTAGTTGATGGAAATGAGTAACCACTGAAAAACACATGTCTTAATTGATATGAAATTAAGCATCATGGGGAGAACGTGTCATACAAGTATTAATTCTTTCGAGTAAATCCCCTGTTGGGACATTAAACATAAATGAAACACGACATGCTTAATTGTAGCAGTATACATGCACTGCTTATACAAATAGACCCTGCAAACACTGGTCTGTGAGAACCCAAGCTGTGTCCTGAATGTGCCCATGTGTGTTCTCTGCACACTGACAAGCAGACACACTAGTATAGTTACTAAGTGCATGTGACTAGGTCACCATGACAACAGAAGTCCCCAGAGCATGCTGAAAGCAGAGTGACGTCACTGGCCTTTGCATGTGTGTGTGTGTGTTCATGTGTATACAGTATGTGTGCCACAGAATTAACTGCTGCTCCTACAGAGTGTGCAGGACTACACCGTGTGTAGAAAAATAAAAGAAAGGATTACAGAAGACTGACAGAGAGAAATCAAAAGATGCATCAGATACACAGGAGGTGTTGTTGCTCTGATGTGCATTCCAGCACTATTTAGTTTCCGCTATATAGTATTTTTGTGTTATCAGTATTCCCTAATCCCTAATTGCACTGTAAAAAACCCTGTATTGACAAACACACTCGCATAGTGTGCATGGACAATACACACAATGGTTTATACCTTACATCATAAATGTTGACATGCACCAACGTCATACATACTCTGATATGCTCACAGCATAAGCACACATCCTATTCACAAACTCAAGTCTATGGATGTGAATAAGACCGTTTTGACTTGCCACACATGTACACACATCTATCGCTCACACACAGTTTCTGACACTAGCAATTGGGGCTGAAGGGGAAAGTCTCTGAAGCAAAACTGTGTGAAAAATGTATCAGACTACAGTTCCCAAGTCGACACAGTTATTTATTGATCTGTGCATCTTAATGAGCTTCCCTTTACTGTGAGGTATTCACCATATTAGAGGATGTCTTGGGGTCTGTGTGGGTTATTAGAAATGTGAACATGTTGTCAGTCTATGCTGTACTTAGAAGCTACACAGTTGTAGGCAAGGCAGCTTTCTTTGTATAGCACATTTCATCCAGAGGCAATTTAAAGATCTATTAGGCTTACTGACCTAGACACAGTTCCCATAAAAGGACACGCAGTGTACTCATCTATATACATAGGTTTTTTGGCAGAAACTGACCTGATTTGGGTAAAAGTAAAAGGCAAACGTTTCATACAGATCACAGAAAGGAGTTGTGAACTTAGGTGAAGTTGTCAGCAAATGTTGCAGATGACCTTGAAAGTCTATTATACACTTTGTATAAGTGTTACTACAAGCCAATATAAGAGATACATATTGATAATGTTCCCCTTGCAATAATTAAAGAAAAATGGACAGAGGACAGAAAGAAGATTTATAATCTGTTGTTACATGCACCAGCAGCTTCTATCCCCAACAACAAGCCATACATGATATTTTGTTTCATTCTATTCACACTGTTCATTGTGTATGTTAATGAGTGAAAGGCAATTTTGAAGTGGCATTGATGTTGTCTAATTAGTGTAGGAGACAAACTCCCACACTGCTCTTTGGCTAAAGCACCACTCTTCATATTGTATTCACATTGGACGCTAGCTGTGAGTTTTCATCTCTCTGTAATGCAAAACACTCTTTTGGGATTTATTAATAGCAGAATAACAAAATATTAACTATGTTAAAAAGACACTCCAGAAAAAAACTATGGTGACTTTATTTTTTTTAAAATCTGTAAAAAACTATTAATCTGTAAAAAACTATTAAATATAATTTTAAAGCACTTTCCACTGCTCGCTCACATACCTTTTCGCCCGCTCTAACAAGCCGCACTAGGCAGCCACACTCATTATCGCTCAGTGCTCAATTCATATGTCCTGCTCCACTCAAATCTGACCCATATACTCCAAAAAAGGGAAAGAAATCTGCATGTAGTCTAAACTGTAGCCTTACATGTCAAAGAAATGAACACCAACAACTCACAACTGACTTTTGACCGACAAATGCATTCTTGGTTGAACTTCGGCACGCTTCATGCTCATGTGTGTGCAACCAGAGCAAAGTTGGACAAAGGCTCTGTCCAAAGTTAACAAGCTTCTTAAACCCCTCTGAATCTACTTACTGCATCATTTTTGTTAAATCTGTAAAATAATCATACTATACAGCTACATTGACTTCCTCTTTTAGATTGAGCTGAACTGTTTTGCTCCGATTTCAGTCCTTATGCTAAGCTACTCTTAAAACACTGAGAGTGGTGTCAATTTTGTGAATTAGCAATTTCTGTAATATTGTAATTGTAAAATTTGCAATCAAACAAATGAAAGTGTTTTCTAAGCCCACTTAGTAGCTTTTCAGTGTATACAGAAGTGAATATGGGATTTATTAATAAATAATTGACACATTCAGGTAAAAATAAAGCAATCAGAGAACAATGGGGTTTTTTTGTTTGCTTTTTTCACTTTCATTGAGAGACTGGTCTGCATCATGATAAGCAGTTTGGTGTCTTCTCTCCATTTTCCCCTTCATTATCTTTACTAATGGAAGCATCTCTGAGCTGTTCTCACCAGTAGGTGACCTTGTGATGAGCAGTGTCCTTTACTAAAAGGCAAAAGTTGTTTTGGAGAACAAGCCAAATGACAGTGGTTAAACTGAACTTTTTTTGAATTATTCTTTTGTTTTGGGGGGAGTCTAAAACAGTGAGCCATAATAATTAGTTTTAATGAGGAAAGAGTAAATTGCAGCTTAAATGCCAGGCAGCAGTGGGGTGCAAAGAGTGAATTTGTCTGGATTAGAGTCTGTGTAGGTAAGCCGTCTGTTTGCTTCCTCCTTTAATTTACTGACTTTCTATCCTGCTCACATTTGCTATCTGAAATACACCTGTATGCTACCTATATGTAATAACCTCTGTTCTTAGGACATCGCAAACAGCCAGGATGCTGAATTTACCCAGCTTCTATGGTGCCAGACAAACGTTCAGACCGCAAAACAGCCAGTTAGTCAGCCAGTCAGGCCCAGTGGTGAGTCAGAAGGGTCACCTTGTCATCACTCATGCGGTCAACCAGCACACCAGAAAGTCAGTCAGTAGCAGGCGGCAAGTCAGCCATCTTACTAAACAGGCAGCTGTTCTGTCACAACATGAATCATTACTGTACACAAAGGTTTTGACTGTGCAGAAGAAGATTACTGGGATAGAGGAGACAGTGATTATTGTTATTCTGATGGAGATGTGCTATTCAGAGAATGAGCTTGTCTAACAAAAGACTCTCGTTTTGGGAGAAGAGAGTGTAATGATAAGTGGCTCCCACAGTGGTGTTTTGTTTGAAATTGTTCTATCTTGAAAAGGTGAAAGAACAGATTCTGGATGCTAAATGAATGTATGACAGACCATGTGTCATCTTTGTCCTGTTTATTTGTAATTGCGAAGATGTGCAGGGTGATGTGCACTGTATACAAAGTCAAAAACGATGTCTTCTCATCTTACAAGCATTTTGACATTTTTGGATGGAGACTACACCAATTTAATGTTAATGCTACATTAAAACCGTCAGCAGCTGATTGATGTATATTACAAGCTATGGTACAGCATTAATGCTTCAGCTTCACCATTAGTTGTTCTACAGCTACCAGTAGTTTAATATAGGATGTGCACAGCCTTCAACATATGGTGAATTTTGTGCTTGGATGGATCATGGAGTCATTCTGCTGCGCCTCAGACGAGACAATGTGTTAACTTAAAAGCTCAGGCTGTTGTATTGTTGGTCCCTGTGGGGTATATGAGGTTACACTGGAAGTCGACATTGTGGCTTCTTAAACCCCCACCTGTTGAATGAATGAATTAATCTGTTCATTAATCATTCATGCTGGGGGATTGATTCTCTTCGCACTCTGGCTCGTGTTGGTCTCAAAGACAGTCGAAAATCATTTAGTGGCTTTAGTTTCTGGTTAAGTCATTTGTGGACATGTATACAATCTTTGACACACAGTAGCCATGTAACGTCGATTGCCAACCTTTTAGTAAATTTTATGACCTGTACTTCTAGGACCAGATTTTACTGCCCAATTCGTATTAGAACATTAATTATTAAGATATGGTAGAAGCTTGTGGTCGTTCTATTTGTGCTTTAACACAGTTGCTAAATAACCTAAATATTAGCTTTATAGCAAAGCTTTGGTAGCTCTATAGCATACACATATCTGGTATCTCTTTATCTGTTACGCTTATTTATCAATATAGCATAAACTTTGTATTGATTATTAGGCCACATTATTAGGCTTAAATGCTAATTCTACACCTGTAAAAAGATTTGAAAAGGGGTGGGAATACACCGGTGGGGAGTTACTGAAGTTGTGTGGTGTTGAGAAATGTACTAATGTGGTCGAACTATATTGAACAATATAAACTATAATTTACACATACAGATGTATAGTTGCTCTCGTAAACATTTATGTTCCTGTCATCTGTTTTCCTTGGCTTCTTTGTTGTATGTTTGTGCATTCGTAAACATTTTGAAGTGAGTGAGGTCCATAAAGCAAGTCATTCACTAACTGCTTCTTTTTTTCTCCCCCATCTCCTTTCAAGGTCCCGAAGAAATAGTGATGTTTAATGGCAGCCACCCGATGTTGCTTCAGTCCACGCAATCATACA
The DNA here is from genome assembly GCA_034779795.1 of Ctenopoma multispine. Taxonomy (NCBI): domain Eukaryota; kingdom Metazoa; phylum Chordata; class Actinopteri; order Anabantiformes; family Anabantidae; genus Ctenopoma; species Ctenopoma multispine. Next base: position 2,169,888 of record JAUYWH010000024.1, on the reverse strand, counting down.
TCTGTCATCAAGGCACAGGCTCTCATCATGGCAACCTCCTACCTCCAGACTGCACTCCTTGACCCCTTCTGTAGAGGGTGTAATTGCTGAGGGAGGGGTAGTCAGACCAAGACAAGCTTGCCTGTGAAGATAAAAATCAACGAACCATGTAGTGTACTTTTCTCTAAGGAGGGGGGAGGGTCTACAATTGAATCTGATTTATGTTTTATTTAATTCTGTTTATGTAATCTCTGGGACAGATTACATCTCGCTTGTTTAAAGAGTTTATGTGGGTGTGGACAGATCGTGTGAGGTGAGGAGAAAGTGACAGAGAGGAAGAAAGAGAGAGAGAGAAGGAAAGAGATGGTTCTCCACACCACCCCTTACTCCAGTGCCTGTCTGCACTTCCTGGATGGATTGTCATGGAGCCTGGTGTTCCCCTGCTACTGGCTCCTGGACAGGCTCCTGGCCTCCTGCGTTGCCACCTCGCTGGAGAAACGTCAGCGCTCCCAGGACCCCTGCTCCTTCCTCACTCTGTGTGTCCTGATCTCTGCACCCCTGTACCTGCTCCTCCTCCTCGCCTCTCTGCCTTTTGCCCTGCTGGGCTTCATCATCTGGGCTCCCTTGCAGGCTGTCCGCCAGCCCTACCTGTACACCTACCACAGGTTAGTGTTCATTTTAGTGAAACTGGCACTACTACTAATGTGTCTTGTTGTCATGTTGCAAAACAAAAAGAACATTTGTTTAACATTTGCCCTTCATTTGAATGTAAACCTGACTAATTATAGGTGACTTTTAAGGCTTGAATGTACATGATACTTCATCAGAAAAAGTCAGTGTTTGAAACTGTGAATATTAAAATAAAGGGCATGGATTATGACTTCAAAAAGCTCAGTAGAATATAAAACTAAAATTTATTTAAAAGTGATTTTGCAGATTTTGATGATAGTTACATCCTAAAATGTCTAATTTCATGGCATTTGTTTCTTAAATCTTGCAATGTTTGCTGCAGTAGTTTTATTTATTTTTTTGCAAAGAAATTGAGGGAGCAAGGAAAAATGCATAAAATATTAGCAATATTTGTATAATTTATTAAAAGTCAAAGATAGCATGTTCCAGTGAGAATAAACGTTGTTCTGAGTATTTTAAGTAACACAGACACAGTTATTCATCCGAACATGAAAGCACACCTCCATCACTAGTGATTTATACTACACTGATGTTAGCGCTAACAATGCTTATTCACTGTTACTCATCTGAAATTTTTCAGCACTTCCAATAGATCTGGATGTAACAGCCTCTGTCACAGTGAATTTTCTGTTGTTGTATAACTATATGTCAATCTATAACAGTTTACCCCTGCTTTCATGCAGAACACCAGGGAATTGCTTTGCACAGTCTTTAGCAGTCATTTTTGCAGACTTCCCAGGAGCAGCAGCATCTCTGGTGTGAGGCGTTCAGGGACAGGACAGATAAATTGCAGTGACTAGACAAAGTCATCTTTGTTACTTTTACTTTTGTTACTGCAATTCAACAGGGAAACAAAAAAAATCCACTTGATCCAATAACCTCAGACTGGCTCATATCCATAAGCAGTGGTGCTGCTGTTTAGTTCCTAGTTCCAGTGTTTAGAGATTCAGAGCTACATAAATCTATAGTATTGTTAAATCATCCAGGAACCTCTGATGTTACTATATATTGAGATATCCTGGAGACATCATTGAAATAAAACTTTCATTTAGGAATAAACACTTAGTAGTTTTACTTTTTTCCTCAGTCATTACGTAATATGAACTCATCTTACACCTGACTGGGTAAACGGGTAATTCACTCAGCCTTCGTTGGTTCTTACTCCTTTGAAAAAGTCAGTTACTTGTTTCTCCTACTCTCTGCATCAAAATGGGATTATGAATTAGAGTTAGAATTTCATTTGATATCTACATAGCCAGCTGTTCCAAGGTTTGGAGATTCAAGAGGCAGAAGATGGAGTCATTATCTAATAGAAATAGTTTGCTCATTAGACACCCAATGTGGTTCCCTACCATAAGCACCATCTTTGAAATTGAAAGTGTTTACTGTAGTAGAGCACATTTCCTATAAAAACACTGTGTGAAATGTTACAGATGTTCCCTTTGTTATCTGTTTGTTTCCAGTTATTATATTGCTGTCCCAACATTAACAATTTATTGGATTTTACGACTGCCACCTGTTTTAATAACATAAGACCAAAGACCAGTGATCCTTGGTTGTGATGAGTCAGCAGAGTGCTAGAAAATGAAAATTAAACTATGGTAATGTGTTACTGAAAGAAACTGTCGAGTAAAATTATGACTCCTACAACCATCATGTTAAGTTGTAATCTACTTTATAAATGCAGAAAAATTCTCAAAAAAGTTTTGTATCAGAAATTATAATAAATATGAAGCTAGAACCAGCGTCTGATTAGCTTAGCTTGGCGTGATGACTGAAAGCAGTTGAGACTCGTTTAATAAATTACGGAGTTGTATTTGTGTGCTCCATAGCTTCTCTTTGACTTAATATGATATTATCTTTCCTACTTTTTTCAGACCAGACAAACACCAGGTCGAGCAGGGCCAGGCAGGGCCAGGGGGTGTAGGTACTGGGGAATGGAGGCCGCAGGGAAGAAGCTTCTGTTTCTGCAGTGCCAATGTATGCTTGCTGCCTGACTCCTTGGCCAGGTTCAACAACCTGTCAGACACCCACAGGAGAGCCCGTGAATTGGGGAAGAGGATCTGCAACGGTGCCAATCGACCTCAGATTAAAATCTACATTGACTCACCTACCAACACTTCCATAAGGTGGGAGGTGCTTTCTCCTTCTGCTCTTGTCTTAGCTGGAGTGAAACATAAATCCTTATATGCAGTTCTATAAATGTAATATTTGTTTCCTTCCTTTGGTTGTTTGCTCCTGTTCCATTCATCAGTGCGGCATCCTTCAGCAGCCTTGCCACAGGTTTTCGTCGTACCTCCTCTCTGGACCAGCGTCCAGACCAAACACACACCACCAACGGCCCAGCTGACACTGAAACCGAACCCCTCACCGAGTGCCCGATTCACCCCTCAGGTGCCACTGACTGCCACGTTCACCCTGCTGCAGGAGACCAGGGCTCCTCTGAATGCCCCCTTCACCCAGATGGAGCAGACATCACGGCAGACTGCCCCCTTCACTCTGTAGGTGCTAACAACAGCTCAGAGTGTCCTGTTCACACCTCAGGGGAGTCTCCAGACTGCCCCATGCATTCCACAGGGTCACAGAGTGGCTCTGGCCACCATGATTGCCCCATGCACGGGGAAGGGACCCACTCAAAACCCACCACAGACTGTCCACTTCACGCCTCAGGGGTTCAAATCAGCATCAGTGCTCCGGAACCAGAGCCACAGGAAGAGGAGGCCGAAACAGGGAACCATCGGCCTGGAGAGCAGGCGGGAGTAGACACAGGCAGCATGACTGCCTCCAGGGAGTCCCTCGCTCGTTACCATGGAGGTGACACCAGTATAGTGATATCCTGCAATAATACTCTCTCTCATGTTCCTCGCACTTCAGTTTTCAAGCGCCCGGGACGAAAACGTCGCCACGGGGATGAGACTTTTGACCATGAGATCTCTGCCTTTTTTCCTGCCAACTTGGATTTCCTCGCCCTACAGGAAGTGTTTGACCACGGATCGACGACTAGACTGCGGCGGCAGTTGCACCGCTACTTTCCTTATGTGCTGAGTGATGTCGGGCGGTATGGCTGGAAAGGCTGCTGCTCCAGGTTCAAATTCCTGAACAGTGGCCTGATGCTAGCCAGCCGTTACCCAATCCTGGATGCAAGGTACGAATGCTACCCCAACGGGAGAGGGGAAGACGCACTGGCAGCCAAGGGGGCGCTGTTTGCCAAGGTAAGAGGTTTTACTTTACTGTTAATTTTCTACCCTATTTTTGATGGAATTCTTGAACTGTCTTTCTCTTTGGATTATGGATGCAACAGGGAAAAGAACCGTTTAATTTAATTTCAGACTGATATGAATTAGACCTAAATGGCACTATGGGCCTAATTTTATAGTTCTCCTGCAGAAGAAATGTGTCTATGCTCTGAACACTGCTCAGTGCTTCTTTCAGACAAAAGTTAATCTTGTCATCTCTGATGCTAATATCTGTAGCTTTGGCAAGGTGGCAATTTAATCCGCCCATTAAGTCTATTTGTGAAAGAGAGTGTGAAAGAGGGACAGAGAGTCAGAGTGAAAACGACCTGCCAGCTGTCAACATTAATTCCAATGAAATTATGGGAAAATATTTCAGCATCCAAACATCTTGTTCTGACTTCTGATCCTCTTCCTACTGTCAAAATGTTGATACATCAGAATGTATTTCAAAACCCATTTGTTAGCTGCACTGTTGCCACAATCTTGCTGAGATGAAGAATCCACAGGTGTGCACAGTACTTCAGTACTTGGTAAATACACTCCACTTACATCCATTCAGACATTACAGGTGTGTCATTGTGGCATCTACATGTACCACAGTTTTTGCAATTACAAAAGCCTCACAGCATTTTGTATGTATTTATGTAATGATGCTAAACTAAACTAACTATCTAACTGTTTAACAGTTGAAAAAAGTGACAACACATGACAAGAATAATATAAATCTAACAATTATACAAAAAAAATAATCATTCTTACCCATATAACTACATATGGACTGTCAGCAGCAGATGCTTCAGCTACATAATGTGGGTTGACTGCAGCATATCTGCAGGCAACTGTTAACTAGCAGTAGCTCCCCAGCAGTGACAAGCTGAATAAATGAGATATATTCAGAGGTGGCTTCACTTCAACATACACAGAGTTTGAATCAGCTTTTCATTTAATCTGTTTCATAAATAATGCACACCACTATTCAAATTTTAATATTTCATAAACTTGCATTAGCAAACACAATGTCCAGAGTGCAGATGTACATATTCACTGAGAAAAGGCACAAATACGCCATGGGATCTTAAGAACTGATAATGACCAGTTGTTATTCAAATAAAAAATATGACTGACAAAAGAATTTATCTGGCTTCAGACTTGTAATATTTTATGCATCCATATCTATTTACTTTACTGTTCTTGACTCTCCATTCTCTGTTCTCTATTTTCAACACAGTTTGTGCACCATATAATGTTTGGACCCTCCAAAACTAGTCAGTTAGAGAACAGCAGATGACAAATGATGATCTCCTAAATAAATCTGGTATAAACCCCTTTGTTTGGTATTCCAGTATATCATCAGCCTCGTCTACCATATGTACTAAGTTGTAGAGTCCATTAGGCAACTTGAGCAGTAAGACAGATCCCATGCAGATAAGAACTGACATTACACACGGCCTTAATGTATGGGGGAGGCACTTTCACAGTAGTTCTACTCTACCAGTTCAGGGAGCAGGAAGTGTTTATGACATGGCTCCAGCCTGCACTAATGTGGGCTTCCTGCAGAGTGATGGGATTTGTGCAGCAGCTGCCGGTGTACATTTACTTATGTGAGTTCTTCCTGGACAGCAAAAGCTGTAGTGTACACTGTAGCGCTTTTATCAACAATGAGCCATGAATCAGTGATGAAGCAAGCAACTGCTGTGTGTCATTCTTTGTGTGTGTGTGTGTGTGTGTGTGTGTGTGTGTGTGTGCGTGTGTGTGTGTGTGTGTGTGTGTGTGTGTTGCCTGCATGTGTGCATCCCCCTGTGATGAGTGTTGATGGTCTGTGCATTCATTAATCAGCCACATACTGTGATTGTCAGGATGTGAATTTAGAGTTTCTCCACTTCCTACTGTGATAAAGCCGCTTTATGTGACCTGTATGATCTCTTTGTTTGTACTCTTATGTCTACCAGATCTAATAAAGACACACTCCATCGCAGCTTGCATGCTGACAGTCTTGTTATGTTAGCCCCACTGCCTGCTGGCTGTCACTGCTGCTTACAAGCAGGCCTCACATCCTTGTTTCACCACCTCCTTCTATATGAGGTCACTCCAGGTCCCTCTGACATGCCAGCTGGCATGTATGTGTCTCAATGCAAGCTGCTTACTGTATGCTTCCAACATCAAACCAAACAATGTTAAACAAAATGATTCTCCTTAGTGCCGGGAAATGTCATTTAGCCACACACAAGCTAGGAGTCCTGGAGGATTGATAAATGTCTGTTATTTGAAACTGTAATTTTCATAAATAAAAAAAGGTTTAGAAATTCATTATGAGAAATACATTTCATTCATTAATAGTTAAAATAAACTCCCCTTAAGATAAGATATTAAGATCCCCTTACTTTTCTGGAAGATTAAGTTTGCTGAGTTGACATGCAGATGGTCCAGTTTCTGTTTCTCGTGTTTGTTAAGGGTTCAGTCCTGGTTTCACTGATGCAGAGTTTCCCACATCTGTTGCTATGCTCATGTTGAGTTGCCTCTGAAATACCCAAATACTCAGCACTGACATTTTGGTTGGTTTCATCGGTGAGTTTGGAAATTTCCACCACAAGTAATTGAATGACACATTATGAAATAAAGCTGACTATACATGCTAATAAAAGAGCTACTCACATCATTTACCTAAATCAAAGTAGTAATACCACAGAGATATTTCTTTAGCTATTATTGAGAGACTTAGGGCGCTTTCACACTTCAGTACGCTTGCTTTGGTCTGAATCAGTTTATGAGTTTGTAACACTGAAGCATTTTCTGTTTGGTTTCCGTTCACACAGGGAAAAATCCAAGAGTACCAAAATGAGTTGCTTTAAACCATGCAAGAACATCCTCTCTACTTATTCAGATGTCAGATGTGTCTACAGAGGGAACAACAACAGTAAACACAGGAAGGAGATCCTGTGTTGTAGGTCACTGCATGTTTCTGTGATATATGAGAAACAATTACACAGTTCATGTTTACACGGGTCGGTAGTCTGCCCGAAGATCTGAAGAATCATGAAATCCATAGGGTTTGGCCCTGTTTCGTTTCGATTTCTTACCTGGAGGACTGCACCAGAGTTAGCTAATCGAGATCATCTTTTTGGGGGGGTCTCTGTGTGGATGTTTTGTTGTTTCATATATAGTCAGGTGGAGTCAGGCTTCAAAATACCAACTCTGTGGTCAGTTCAGTCTCCCCACCGAGACACTACTATCCCCCGAAAAAGATGAAATACTTTATGGACCCACTTGGGGAAGCTGTTGGCTGAACAGCTGCCAGACAGTACATGTTGGTGCTACTACTGGTGCTTTCGGTGTCTTGTCCAGGAACACGTTGACATGTAGCCTGGTGGAAGTGGGAATCAAACCACTCACCCTTGGTTTTATAGACGACTGCACTACCCATAGAGCTACCTGCCACCCCAATATCTGTAAAGCTGTAAATTCAGTTTATTTTCCAGCCTTGATGCCACCACAAACTGGCACATACTGAAGAAATGTCTTCATGGGTCAGGTTTAAACTGTGCTGCTATCAAATATCCAAGCAAGCGAATCAAAGGGGGCAGAGTTCAAATGGACATTTGAGATGCCATTAAGAGCCACTTTGCTCTAACCATCAATATTGAAAGAGCTTTACGAGCCTCACAGTTTCTTTCTTACTACATTATGCTCTGACTGCACTGCTTATTGTTGTTCTCATCAATAGGAAGGTGTTCAGTATTGGCTCTTCCTTACAACCTGCCTGTCTCTCAGCCAGCTGCAGGCTTTGATGTGCCTGCTGTTCGTTCCTTGTACCTCTCCGTCCTCCAGACAGCTTGGCGGTTTTCCAAAGTAGCATCTTTATGTGAACCCTTGCTTCCCCATACAGGAACCTTTGGTCATTCTCGCTCATTACTGCTCGACACTGACTGCCAGCTGGGATGCATCTCATTAGATGCAGTTTATTTGATGTGCCTGATGTTTATACTGTGTTTCTTCGCACAGCTACCACACTGTGTTTGTTCTTTCATATCAAACAAAAGCAAGGATGCTTAGTCAGAAGTCACTGTTAAATTGGTAATCCCTTAAGTCCTCCATCCTTCTATTTTGTGTTGTTTAATTGCAAAAGCTCATTAGTTTGGTGCTTTTGCACGTTAATTTGTTCACGCAGTCTATTAGTCACGACACTGCGGGTGGTGCAATAGCACAAGTTATCAAGAAGCTCATTTGTTTGACCTTAGGTATTAATGTCTGTCCTATGTGCTCCGTTGTTCTGTTTATTTTAGACCCACTATAATCATCAATCTTCTCGTACTACCAACTAGGAGCCACATATGTATAAACTATTCATACGAACTGCTATTTGTAAAAACTAAATATTAAGTGAGTTGAGTTTACAGTTCCCAACCAAAAACTGTTAACTCAAAGTGTTAGACTGTGCTCCTGTAACATACATAAAATTGTCACTTAGTCTGTCTATCAAGTGGGCGGCTGGGCCAAAAAACCTAGGACTTCCCCATAGGAGACCAACATTGGAGTCCAGTAAGACTGGGGCATCTTAACCTGTAGTTTTGTGTTTAACCCTAACCAAACCATCATGGTTTCATAATGATAACCAGTTGTTAAATAAGCATGTTATACCGCTGTTCTTTTCATATGATTTTCATCTTTTAGCAAATGCAACTCAAGGCACGCAGACATTCTCATATTTTCCCCATGGATGTATTTACCTGGAGAGCACCAGCAGGTCAGCAACATCAATCTGAATGATCTCTTGTGGAGAAGTAATGCGCTAGAGAGAGAATGTGTGTGAGGGAGAGAGAGCGGGAGAAAGAGATAGGATATTAATTAAAAAATGTTTCCCTAAAGAGCTCCAACGCTGGTTCCGTAATTAAAGCTTTTCAGTCTCAACATTTATCCCCTCTTATAATTATTTCAAACTACTAAGTGCATGGTTGAAGAGCTGTGTGTGCACGTGTGTGTGTGTGTGTGTCTGTAAATACAGAGTTAGAATGCATTACTTGATTGGGCTTCAAAACAGAGACATGCTCAAAACGAGATTGGATAGAATAGAACTCAATGGGAGAATTCTCCAAATCCACCTCTGAACGTTAATGATCAGATGGACCTTCACTGACTATTGAGGTCAGTTCAATTCATTGACACTAATTACTTTTCTTTAGGATTTTAATGTATAAAACATGTATCACAGTGCACAACTGATTCAGACACCAGCCAACGTAACAATACATAAGCACTTAAGTCACAAATAAGAAACAAAAAAAGAACCTGACCTTTAAATTGCACCTGGCTGCTGGACGGAATGAACAAACGTGCCATTAGCAAGCTACTAATGACTGCATCCAAATGTAACTTTCTTGATTGACTTGATAGACCAAGTCCTCCAATCCAAACACACATAAAGATAATTTGTCCCTACCCTCTATTACATTGGATAGTGCCACTATGCCAGCAGACATCTGCTGAAATAGCACCCTTATAGCGCCTTGCATGTGTCTCTTGAAATATGGTGAAATTGCACCTCCGTGACAGCATGTGTCTCTTGAAATAGCATCATAATGGCAGCTGGCGTACCAGACACTTCCTCATCATGGAAACTATCATAACTATCATTAAAGTTTGGTTATGTTGAGGAACATAAACAATTTGGTTGGGTTCAGAGCAACCCTGCCTCCTGAAAAATAAATTTCTATGTAACTAAACTGCAAATATGTTTTTGTGAAAAGACTGGATGTCTATGGTTTAGTGTATCTAGAAATGCTCCTTCGTCACACATCATAACAATTTAACTACTTGGTTCTCAAGTCAAGGCAATCAAACGCATGCCAGTAATGTGAGGCGAAATCTGGGCTCTGCCCTCATCTGATAGCTAAGTTAAGAAAATTAGTTACAGCATGCCTTCAAGGTTTCATAAGCAGGCATGTATATCTCAGCGATTGGCTTATTGGCTTCCAGTGTGAAATCTCTCTCTCGCAGCTCATTTAATTACTGCTCAGTTCTATCTCAATGATCTGTAATGAGAGGAAGTTTCAGCATCTCATATCCTGCATTCTGACTCATTTTCTATTTTATTTTTAAAATAATGCAGTTAATTTCAATTCATGTTATTTTTACTCATCTAGAGCAGAAGGGACAAAAACACTTCCAGTCAAGGCAATTCACACAACTCCAATTAGCTGACATTATGTGAACTACATCTTCTGCATAGATCATGGGTAATATAAACACGTCCATGTTTGAGTGTAAGGACGGGTGGGTATAAAGACACACATGTGCACACGGGCCCCTCAGGCCCCTTGTCAGTTTCAGGATGCACAAACACTTATTGAAGCATAGATAAGCCCCTGAAATATTAATACAGAGCGTGGAATGCGGATGGAAAAAAAAGAGGAGAGGAAGGAAGAGAGAGAGACAGGGAGTAACAGAAATGAGAGGAAAGAGGGGTTTTAAATTTTAATAATCCCTGTAGTGAGATTTACTCAAACTGAAACTAAATATTTTTTATTTATGTCCACACCTTCTTTACAAGCGTGAGAATCGTAATAGTCTTCTCATTTAACTTTCAATAAAACAAATATTCCTTTAAATACAGATTATTGAGGATTTGATACTTCTTATGCATAGTAATATGGAAGTTAAAGCATAAGCTACAGGTTTCTGGTTCCTCAGCCAGGTGGTATTAGCAAACCACAGACTCGCATATTATGCATCAGTTTGAGATCTGATAACAAACTGATATCGTCTTTTCTGCTCCTCCAGTTCAGCCATTCTTATAAAACCCTCATTCCATTACGAGTAATTGAATTAGTGCCTCAAATCTGTAGAGGGAAACGTATGGCCTCTGCTGTGCGGTGTGTTTACTGTACCACAAGCTACAATGTGAGCTTTGTGTTTGGCATTACATTCCAGCTAATTAGACTAATGCTTTATCGTGGCTTTTAGGATTTTTCATTAGGGGCTCTGCACTGATACCAAGCCAAAACAGCCATCCCATTATTGGCAATCAGTTTCCACTGGTCTAAATGAAACTCTGTCCTAAGTAGGGAGCAGTGTGGCAAATTCTCCAGAGACATACATGGTGATTTCTTTTCTTCTTTATTGAAGACATAAGTTATTCTTAAATGATGCACATTAATTCCACTGAATGAAAGCGTCATGCAACAAGCATTCTGTTCTTTAAAACTTTCTCCCCTTGCTTGTATTTGGTCAAACTTGACCAGACCAGATTAGATTTAACATTCCTCAGCTTCATCACTGTTCTGCGGACAAGCTGTGACAATATACACAGATCAGCTACAACATTAGCACAAACAGGTGGAGCTTTTTTTTTAGCATCTTTCATATATTTTGGTTTTGCAGTTAACAGTTTTGTTCTATTGTGTCACCATCTGCTGGGGTTGTTTTTATGGGAAATTCACGGAAATTGGTGGAGAAACACTATTTATGACATGAGTTCTTATGACGAGTTCTTATGCACTGCATACACACACAGACAGGTTCATCTAACAACATAGGACAAAAGGATACTCTGTAGGAGAGTAACAACAGACTTTTTGGCATCATAGCTAAACCAGTTAATATAGTTAGGGTTATAATAACGCTATTGCATAACCTGACTAAAGTGGTGCTCAACTCTTATACTCTTAAGTTATCCGGTTACCTCTGCCTACCTTCAGTTTGTGTGTCATAGCAAACCTTGAGTCTGCCTGTTTCTTTTTCAACTTCTCACCACACATGTTGCTGCAGGAAACTGACAAAAATGATTGTGCTCATGTTGTACTCAATGTGTATCAACTTTGATTCCAAATCATATCTCAAAACACTGGAGCACCTTTGGGGCACCTCTAATGATTTCTGTATAGCCAGTGGTATTTTTACAAAGGGCCAGCCTTACACCAGTATGGCACAGTTTCTGTATAAAAAGGTTGGTTGTTTCATCAACGTGTTTCCAACAACACCAGGCAGCTGTTTTCATCAGAAAAAGAAAACCATTCACACATTAACACCAAAGACAAATGTTGAGCCCCTTCACCTAATTTACATGTCTGGGACCAAAAAGGCCAACTGGTCTCTTGTTAAATAGAAAAAAGTGAAAGTACAGTTTTCCTGTCTGTCAGTGGATTATTCCTGGAAATAGACAGTAAGCTATTAGAACAGCAAATGTAAAAGCTTTTATTAACTGAATAAACAGCATGTTCAACAGTTTTAAACTGGATGTGCAGTTTCTAGATTGATCTCTAGCAGGGTGTTTTCTGTCTTGTTAAACGAAATCTATCTACTCCACCCAAACGCCTTCCCACTTCAAACTAACCACCCCACAATCACTGTCTCCCTTTTTGTGCAACCCTTTATTCCTCCTCCTCCTCATCATCATCATCATCAGTCTGCATCCACCCGCCGGCACTTCAGAGCTGCCAGCTTCAGCCTCGCTTCGTGTCTTGTTTCTGTGTCACTGAAGGACTGATGCTAAAGGTGTCTGATTAAATCTCAAGTGATTTTGAATTTATTGCAGCATTGCTCTCACTCTGCTGCTCAGGGGAACTGGAGAAATTGAGGTCTGGGAAGAAGTATTGAAAAATGTAGAAAGTGTACGAGGACATGTTGAAAAAATAATAGCTTCATCTTAGAGTTTGGCTCATGCTCATTGAGTCATCCTGTTTTTTGGACAGAACATCACTCTCAGCTACAAAGCACGGATACTCCAAAAAAATGATATTTTTTCATTTCACATAAAGATTGAGTCTTGGATGGAACATTATACACTGCCAGTCAAAAGTTCAGACACACATAGGAATGTTTTTCATGAAAAGATACACGTCTTCGTTGTGTTGTGTTACCATCATTGCACATGGTTCACATGATCACTTCTCCTTTTAAATGACTACATTAGCATTAGCAAACATAACATGCTGTTGGATGACAGAACTAAAGAATTTAGGCCTCTGTATGTTTATGTAAATATTATTTTTCTTAGTCATTTACAATATGAACAATGTCTACACGTTCATTCTGATCAGTTTGATGTTATGAAATCTGCTTTTCTTTCACAAACATGCTCCTTTCTCTCTACCTCCATTCTGCTTTTACAGCGATTGATAGTGGACTGCAGCCATCACAGACCGTTCATAATGCAAAAAGTGAAGACTGAACATTTACCTTCTTTCAGTAATCCACAGCAACATAAAAGGTCATAACTAGCGTTGCTGAAAGCTCTAGGTGGCCCTGCTGTGCATTTGAATTATATCATGCTTAAAATACTAACACGCAGATGATAATAACATACATTATAATGTTGTTTTAGTTTAGTGTGTCAAGATGCTAACATAAAAAAAGCACAGATTCTAATATTACAGTTCACTGCAAAACAAAAAATATCAACCTCATGGAGGTGCTAAAAGATGTGCCAGCAAGACAGATTCTCAGATCATTACGTGAGCCTGTATTTTTAATGCCATCATCCATGATGGACCCTACAACTGCAATTGTCATCCCAAGAGTATTGCTGCGATATTGACTAACAGGCTAAGTGGTGTGTTTATACTGTAGTTCATTCATAAATGACAGATGAAGGTAGTTAGCATCATCATTTAGCATCATTTGATTTAAAGGTGACAATGTTGCAGACAAAGTAGCACGAAAACTGGAGGTGTAATTACAAACAATGGAATCAGTTTTTAACTTAAAGTGGTCTTATTAAGTTTAAGTTAGGGTTTCCGTTTTATTCTGGGGCTCCACTGATACATTTTTGTGTGATTTTGATGTTTAAAAAGTGCAAGTTATAATGCCTCTTCATCCAACAGCTCCTCTGGCCTTGAAAAGGCTTGTCTGAGCTCCTGTGTCTTTAAGGCCCATCCCACTCTGTTCTGATTGGCCAGCTTATGGAAGTCTTCCTTGCGGGCTGGACCAGCACCATCCTTCAGGAACAACCTAGCAAAGTTGATTTTCTTTCACAACTAAAAGAAGCGCTATCTACCTCCTAAAAGTTGTTTTATGATATATTTATTTCTGATTCCTACCACACAAATGTTTGCTCAGAGTGCTACTGTGTGAAACACAACAGAAGGAGAAGAAGCAAAGCAGAATTTGGATACTGTTAGCCAAGGATAAACTGTATATTTCTAGTTCTTCTCAGTGTGTCTTGGCTTGTTTTTTAGCAACATTCGTGAACTGCAGAAAAAAGCATGCTAATGCAGCCTGCAATCAGATCAGCTAACAGAGCACAATCAGTGCAGAGAAAGACGAGTGCTTACAAATGAAGTTCAAACATTTCCACACATGTACCTCAGAATGTTAGACACAGTATAAAGAAACTTTGGTTGCACTTGTTTCACAGGCTACAGTTTGTAGTGTTTGTAATCCCTTTATTTTTGTTTGTTTTTGGTAATGTACATGTGGAAATTAAAATGTAAGCACAAGCACTAATAATAAAGTAGTAATTCAAAGTCAGAACTATATTACATAATGCATTGCATGTATCATAAATGCATTGCAATATGTTTTATTATTATTCTGCATAATTATTATTTTTCTTAGGTATATTCCATTTGGTTCTGCATATTTAGTATATGGTATATGTTTTTTATTTTCTTTCTCCCAGGTCTCCCCAGTGCTGTAATGTAACACGCAGCAAATGCTATAATAAATGAAGTCTGAAATCACTCTGCCTCCCCCACAGGGATTGGTAAAGTCTCACCTTGCCTTGTAGGTGCTAATTGCTGATGTTATTACCTGCTGTGCTTTACATACAGTACTTGTTTAGCGTGCTTTGATGTCGCTCACTTCAACGCAGCAGAGTGACATGGTGTCATGTTTGTCTCTGCTCCCCTGCAGGTTCACGTGGGCACCTCCCATCAGGAGCAGAGGGTAGTGGGATATCTCACGTGTACACACCTCCACGCCATAGAAGGTACAATTAAGATGTTCTGCTGCTCGAACACACATACATACACAAAGACATGCACATGCACACACAGATGTTCTTAGGAGGTTATTTTTATGGCACTGGCTTTCAGTGGCCGGGCTGTTTTGTGCTATGAGGAAAATCTTAGCTTTGTGTGTGTGCGTCTTTGTGATGGTTTCTCACTAGAGCAGCCAGAGGCTACAGCCATCCAGCTGCACACACAGCCCTGTATGTGTTTCAGTGTCCAGATACCTAGATAAATTGATGCATCAAGCCCCCCGTGTGCCTCCTCCTGCTGTTCCCATAGCGACTGGCTCAAGCTGTTTAAGGCGTCAGAACCCTATTTAAAGCCTCCAGTTGATGCCTCCCTCATTTTTTACCAAAGACACGTCTCCCCTCCTTTGCCTTCTATTCTGAGCTCCTTCTACACTCCTCACAGGTCTAAATATAGCCGTGCCAGCACTGTTTCTAAAGATACATCAAACATAAAGCCTGTTCGGGGGAGGGGGCAGGGATGCAGGGTAAGATCAGGATAGCGGGGAGAAAAAAAGGGGGATGAGCACAGAGACCTGATTGTTTTCTGAGAGGAAGGAGTCAAATATATGTAAAAATCTCTCCTGCTTAAGTGTAAGCTGCACGACACAGTGTGAGTAGCTGGATGTCCTGAATTCAGTCTTGCAATGGCTGTCGATGCCGAACCCTTAATCGGACATTACTCTGGTTTGCCTCTTGTATTAGTTCAGTTTCAGTGGAGTTTTGATGTGCACGAGCAGCCAGCATGTCAGACGCTTCCTGTTGTAACAGCTTCCGAGATGTGCAAAAGCAAAAGCTGGTTTGAGTGAGTGTGCTGGTAGTAGCACCAGGAGTGACAGTGGCAGGTTTTTAATCAGCGGTGTTTCACTGATTATTTCAAAATGTAACGTGGTTGTAAATTATTACGCAAATAATAAAAAGTACATGCTCAAAATAGCAAAAAATGATACGGTGTAGTTTGTCCACAGATTCGTGGTGGTGTAGGCTGAGGCTTAGCAGTATAGTATAGTGTAGTAGAGTATAGTATTACACTGTTCCTGCTGTCAACATGCTATTCACACACACACACACACATTTTTATAGTTTATCTTTAAATCCATTTTAGTTTCATATGCAGTTCTTTTGAAGTATAAAATAATACAAAAAATATTAGAAGTGAACATAAGGAGTACAGTAGAATGAAGCTTAAATTACATTACATTAATAGTTCTTCTATTAAAGTAAAGTTTACATTAATAGTTATTTTAATGTAGTTCTATTAATGTAGTGTGAATTGTGTTGTGAAGGCCTAAAATAAATAAATCAATAACTGCTTTTAATATAAAATTGCAGCCAGCGAAGCCGTGTCCTTCAGAGGCCTGATAATCAGACCACGCTGACATTTCGTTCCACTTCATTATTCAGCCTAACATCTAATCATATTAGTCCATTTCTGTTTGGGAGGGAGACGAGGGGGGAGTGTTTTTGTATTGCGGAAGCTGTTGTAGTGGTTGCTTAGGAGCAGGTAACTCAACTAAAGGAATCAGATTGAGGAGCTGTTACTTTACTCACATACATAACTCTAGTTTTTTTGGAGTTTTGGAAACCAGCAAAGGCTCCAGGTTTGAAAGATTGGGTGGATGTGGTGGTGGAGATTTAGTCCTATGGGTTTCAGTACGTTATTTCATAGAGTACAGAACTTGATGGGGACCCTATTTTCACTTCCAACCTCTATTTTGTTGAACCTTGTGTTCTTTAGGGTGTTGGTGGGGTGAGTAGCAGGAAATTCCCTTCAAATTCACAAAGATCTTAAAGTTTCCATTTAACCCGTGTTAAATGTTGTTAAGCTATTCAGTGGCCCGTCATCTGTTCTTATCTGCCCGCACGTATGTACTCTACCTGCCATGCACCTGACCCCTCCATCGCTGATACAATATTAAAGGCAATCCTACAAATTTGTTAGATTTAGGCGCAAAAATGTGTGAGTTATGTTTAAAGAAACTCATGATTTGGGTTCAAATAAAGTTACAATATTATTTGCAAACTACGTGAAGTTTCTTGTTCCAAAGTTCAGTGTTTTGTCTCCTGCTCATACACATCATATTTACTACAACCACTAGATGTTGCCACATTGTTTTCATGTTTTGATGATAAAAAACCTACTGGCCTTCTGGTAGGTAGTAGGTCCTGCTGAATCACAACTCTGGGCATAGTAACAACTGATAACTAACATAAGTACAGCATGACAACAGTTCTTGTTTGTTGGGTTACATATATAAATAATAATATCATCCAAGTGAACCAGGCAGGCTTTTCCTCACACAGGCTGAAACAAGCACACACACACACACACACACACACACAGGTAAATGTACAGCAAATACACCCCCACAACCTCCATCTTCATCTATCTCTTAAGTGATCACTTAATACAAAGAGAAAAAATGTTACATTTCACATGTACTTGAGCTGGAGCTGGAGGGTAATCAAAGCTAAAGCCACCTACTCAGCCGCCAATATCTTGACACCTCTTTGTTTCTCACACTCTCCACTATTCAGCTGTTATTTCTCTATGACTTGCTCTCATCCACCACCTCCCTCTAATCACCTCCTCCCATTTCTCTCTAACTCCAATTTTTCTGAAGTATTGGCAGGAGTGGACAGAGGATGATGATGCCAAAACTAAATAGCACCAAAGGTGACTTAATATTATGTCACTAAAATTAGTAACATAATAAATCAACTTAATAAGTAAGAAATAAAAAGACTTTGAAAGCTAAATGTCTCTCTGCCCATTAACAATTTATGGCATCTTTGCTGTATTTTTTTGCTTCATAATGTGGAAAATGCATGGATCCTCCTGACCACATCTTGAGGTGTCCTTGTATTGGACACCATCATCTACTGCAGTTGTTCAACAACAGTTTCTCCAAGGAGATCAAGAAAAGATTATTGTTACTAAAATCACTCAGCTTCTTTGCAACTGTCTTATTCAGAAACAATATTATAAACACATCAGTCTTTTGTTGCCTCGCTCCAAATTTCTGAAATGTTTTGCTGGCAGCTAATTCAAAAGGATCAAAAAATGATAATGTTTCTCACTGTATTTCAATTTTCATAATTTAATTTACATCTTACATAGCTATGCACCTTTTTCATACTCTCACCCATAGTACTGATATTACACTATATGCACACTGTGAGCTCTCTGATATCACCCAGACCTGTCGTCCCTCTTTGACTTTTGTAGATTATTTCAGGTCAGTTTTATTTAGACATGTTTCAGACTTTGTGGCAAGAGCTTTGCATTCATTTGCATCTCTTTCCCTCCTACTCTCTCTGTTTCCTCCCTCACTATACTACACACACAAACACTGCAATGTCTACCAGGTGACGCTTCTGTACGATGTGAGCAGCTGGACCTGTTGCTTCAGTGGGGGGCAGAGTTTCGCCAATCCTCATCCCAGTCACCCGAAGGAGAGAAGGTGCTGGAAGACCTGGTGGCCTTCGATGTCATGCTGGGAGACCTCAACTTTGATAACTGCTCTTCAGGTATTCAGCTGTCAGCTGGCTAAACCGCACACGTTCACATGTGAAATCACAATATCACAGGAAATTAAATATCTACACTTTTCACATTTGTCTTTTATCACATGTGATGTTTGAGATCCATTGGTGAAATAAATATATATAGATATTTTCCAATTAATGGTAAATGGTTTTAAGTAAGTCACAGTTTCTAAATAATTAGACAGTATCTTTCTTTCTACCTTTTCTGAATAAGACAGAGCACAACTGTGGTTTGTAAGTTTCAGTTAACTTTGTGTGTATGGCAGATTTAAAATGTCTAAATGATCATTTTAGACATTATTGAAGAATGCATGTTTAGAAGACAGGTAAATATGTTTATAATAAGTCAGTGATTTCTCATTATGTCTTAAATAGTCCACACCACCGTAAAATCAAATCAAGGCAGAGAAAAAAAACTTAATCGGATTGACTTGCATATCTGTTGCCCAGCAGAGTGCAGCATAAATCTAAAATAGAAAGTAGTGCTTTTAGTTTCCATCAGAGGTTGGAGAGGAACCACCACCTGTTAAGACGGATGCATCGTACGTGCCAACATTAAAAACATTTTTACAACCCTTCAATCCTACCTTGAGGCATAACCAGGGGTGGAACATATTGTTGCTGACATGAGCTGATGTCATATCATGACCATGTTATTTCACACTAAAGATGTTGATCATAAAGTATTTTGTTGGTGCCACCTCCAGGTTTGTGGAGTAGTTTGAAACCAATGGCAGGACTGCGTATGTGTCACCCATCATGCCTGATGAAGTGTCTGATTATTAACAAGTGTCTTGTTATATTTAGACAATAAATTGTGATTGTGTGTGTGTGTGTGTGTGGGTGTGTGTGTGTGTGTGTGTGTGCGCACTCTTGTGTTTTTCCAGAGGACAAGCTTGAGCAGCAGCATGCACTTTTTACTCAATACAAGGACCCATGTCGCCTGGGGCCAGGGGAGGACAAACCATGGGCTCTGGGTAACAATATGCACTCACACACACACGCTACACTTCACATCTGCATGTTCCTCCAGAGCTGGCATCACATATCCTGTAGTCTGCATCTACTGCAACACATGCAATCACAGATGCATGGACACCATATACGCTTCCTCAGAGAATTATGTCACACTGTATTATGATGTTCATGTGTTGCTATACACACATACCCTCAGCAGTCTGCTGATCCATACAGGACATGCAGAGCAGAGCTGACTATAATCTGGCTCTGTCTGCCTAAATCAGGATGTGAATTCAAATACACAGCTGATACATGGGCATTAGTGACGTAAAAACTGGAGGGTTTTGGTCTGGATATGAAGCGTTATTTAGGCCAGTGGTATTTTGGGGATAGTGTGGGCAGGACAGAGTGAAAGGGCTCCTTTAGAAACAGGCTTATGTATTTGTACGGGGACATTTTGCGCGGCAAACCAGGGGAACAGATCTTGTTTGGTCACAGGGAAAACGGGAGACATGAAAAGAAGAATAGATCAATGAATCTGTGAAACAAAGGAAAGGAAGATTATCCCATTTTATAAAGCTTATCCCAAGAAGATTAGAGCTAAACGAATTCAATGGGAAGATAAAAAAAAGACAAAAAAAAGCACTGCCTGCTATTGTCAGATGCTGTACAGACAATAGGTAGGTGGATTTTATAAATGGTGCTGAACTTTGAGAGTTGTGGTCACACAAACAACCTGCAGGACTTGTGCTGCATGGGAATTACGACCAGCCTGGGACCATTTGATAATTAGACAGCAGTGACATGGGAGTAAATTCACACGAGTGAGTTCAAATTAAAGGATTCTGATAAAAATCTCCAGCCATCGATCATCTCCTCCGCTCATAACTGACATGTCTCTGCTAAGCAATTGAGTTCATGTTTGATGGTGGATTAAACACGTCAAGCACAAACCAAAATCCCAACAACTAGCCACTGTGGCTTACCAAATGCATATACGTTTTAGGAGTTGTGGTCAGTGCGGGTGTAAAGGAACTTTCACTTCATTGCCCACACATGCACTAAAGCGCAGTGGTGATGTCGGAATTTATGACGTCAGAGAAACTGGGGTTAACCACCTGAAAGATGGAATCTCATGTGTATCTGTACTATCCCAAACGTGCTGAAAGTAGCTCAGCAGACAGGCAGCAGCCGACTCCGTGTAGCCGAGTCCGACGCTTCACTATCTTTGTTTCAGTGATCTAAAACCTGCTCTTAGACTTGTTAAAAGCACCAGCTGTGCGTCAGACACCTACTTTTCATAAGAGCTCCCAACGCTTGTAAATTGACTGGAGTGAGTAACTTTAGAGTGCTGCGCTCTTCAATAGGAGGCATTTTTACCACATTATCCTGCCCATGGCCTCACATCCTCATTGTCAAAAGGATCTCTGAGTGTTCGCTTCTCTTTGGCTGTTATATTTCACTAGTCGGTGACAGCAGATTGTGGTCTGAGAAGCATAAAGGCAGAGATATATGCTGTCAGAAGAAAGTCCGCTGACGCCTTCTTTGCCACATTAAAGAAAGACAAAAAGACAAGTCGTACTTTAAAGCACCTATATGTGAGAAGCTGGTTGTCATAGTGAGATGGACGATGGTAAACACTAGATCAATAAACAGGGTAGAGTGGGAATAGTATATATAGTATACACTGCTGTGAAAAATATTCACTCACCTCCCTGATTTCTTGTCAGATTCAGATCTTCAAATGTAAACTAACATGAAACAATCTCAGACCAACCAGTGGATCTCAGAGTGGAGACTGGATAATCTGTTGTCAGTAAACACGTTCAGTAACGTGTTAATTAGCAACATTTTCTCACAATGCCAACATGTTCACATGGTCACACATGTTTTCTCCAAAACATGATTGAAAAAGTTGATATAGTATAAATATCATTCACCAGAGTTCGGCTTGCCAAGCCGTTCAACCGCAGGGCACTCCCAGTGCACATGTGGTCGCACGGAAAGTGCAGTGTTGGCAGGAAGTAAATAAAATCTTTGAGGATGTATAAAATGTATCATCATTACCCGTACGGGGTAATGATGAGATGTATAGCAGACTTATGTCACTGAACCGTTGGCTGGCGGGACACTGTAGGGAACAGGGA
>JAUYWH010000024.1:2102696-2148110 GCA_034779795.1 Ctenopoma multispine | reverse complement strand
TGTTGGGTTTTCTACTTTATTCCGTATATTTTTTTAATGTGTAAGGTCTTAAACCTTACACTGTAAAGTGCCTTGAGTTGACATCTGTTGTGAATTGGCGCTATATAAATAAAGTTGAATTGAATTGAATTTAATTGAATTGAATTGTATCAATTTATGATCACAACTTGTACAAATAATACTACTAGTACATAGTAATACTATGCATCCATTTGAACTCTCCCCTCCTGACATTAATTTAAACAGAACATTTATTTATTATACTTATAACTCTGCCTTGTGATGCATTTTAACAGGTACTCTACTGGATCCCAGTGGCCTTTATGACGACGAGGTCAGCTCACCTGAAAGTTTACAAAAGTAAGTAAAGTACACACACAAAAACGTTTTTTGTCATACTAATGTTATTACATTTCCCTCTAGCTTACCTAGATTCAAATATCACTCTGTTCCTCGCTCAGAAACTCCTCCTGTGTGTTCACGCCACTGTGAATGGTGCTTTATGTGACCTGTATTTGCACTGTGGCAACATACTGTGTACTGAGGTTTGGCTGTTCTTCTCTCCACATTTGCATCTTTCTCTACTAATCCTTTCTCTACACTGTGCGTCCCTGTCAGAGTGATGGAAAACGAAGAAGGTAGGAAGGAGTACCTGGTGTTTCCTCCCAGTAAGAACCAGTGTCCAGCCAGCAGTCAGAAGGGAAGGAAGATCCCACTGAAAGGCAATGGACGCAGGATAGACTACATCCTCTATAGTGATGAGGGTCTGCAGCAGGACTGGAAACTGGTAATGTCTAGTAGAGGATTCCACTGTGGGAGACATGTTGTTTAAATAATCGCATTGTTTAAGTGATCTGAAGTTAGACCCAGTAACATTTCATACATTCGATCCCATCTAACATAGCTACAGTACAGGACCTGTACAGAGTGTCAGTCATTTGTGTTGTGAGGCGTTCAGGGACAATACAAAGTGTAGGTTTGAAAAGCTCCAACTGAAAGACAGAAAACACTGAATATTTAAGATATAAACTGAACCACAGCTCAAAACTTGAGGTTTAAACCGAATTTGAATTTGAAGAAGTATAAAACTTGCTATATTGAAATGCAATTTAAATTGTATGAATGAAATGTCCAGCAGTGACCAGTTTAAGCACAAAGACAGGACCCTAAAGGGAAGAAAAGTCCAAAGCAAAGACACCTTGTGGGCGTCTCAAAGCTGAGGTTGGAAACTGTTTCCCACCAGGTTGAATCCCAATTTGTTATTTTTATAACTGCCTTAAACCAGCATGTCTCCACTGACAATAAATGAATATGTGGACATGCAGAGTCGATTTTGAATCAGTTATTTTCATTCAACATGAAGCTCTATGCAGCAGCCAGTTAAAACGTGTCAAACGTGTTGAAGGTTGTGATTGGTGGTTAGAATAAATACGATGTCACATAAACACATTTGAGAGACTGCATACAGTTTGAAGCAAGGTTTAGTGTTTTAAGGTTTAAAACACAGCATCCAACAAGCCAACAGCAGCAGTAGACGCATGAACTGAAACCTGGTGCTAGGACTCTGTGTTGGGTTGTGTGGCATTTTGCTTGTCAGTCTGAGGGTGATCTCCTTCATTGTGCCCTGATTAATTTCCTAGCAACAAGACACTTGTGAGCACTTGTTTCCTAGAGCTATGTGAAACATCATTGGAGGCCAGTGAATTTATCTCAGGAGGATGTTTCACTTGTTAAAACGATTTTGAAAAAATCGAAGATGTAAAAGTTCAGTAAGGGAATAGTGAAACACAGCAACACAAAGGATGGAGGAGAGGAATGAGGGCAATACTGACGCTGCTGTCTGTGTGTGTGAGCGAGGGATTGGGGAGGATTGGAAAACCAAATCACATCATTTACATAGAACATCGCCGTCTGTCAGTCTCCGTAGCTCACAGACCACAAACTCTTAACGCCACCTTGTGCCACAATGTAGCTACTGCAGCATCCTTTTATATTGACTTGTTGTGCGTCCTCCAACCAAGTCTGTACCAGTTGATATAGTTCAGACACACTGCCTCGTTTTGTTTCTGTTTAATCACTTTACTACATTCTTTTTGTGTATAACTTAGAAATAAATTTAAATATAAATGATCAATACTAAGAATTGATTGTAATTCCACTCAATATTTAATTTACAGGTACGGCGGTCTAGTCTGGGCTGTTTAGCATATTTGGAGTCCCCTTAGTTCCAGTGAAGGGAAATGTTATTGCTACAGCACACAGTGAGCCATCTGTTTGTCCAAAGGGAAAGGCCCTTTCTGTTTTCTATTTAAACAATAAAACCAGTTTTATAAAGAAATTGTTTTCCCAGTTTAGACCGGTTCCTCTAGTGATAATGCCTTTTAATTTATTCATTATTTTGAACTCAAGTCTCACTGAGGTGAAAGAACAGACATGTGATACCGTGTTTCTAGATAAAACATAGAAAATATAATTATCTTGTGCAGACATGACGTACACCCTAAATTTTAGAGTGACTCTTGATGACAGCGGTTCTTATCTTTGGCCCCCTACAGGATATCGAGGAGTTCAGCTTTGTCACGCAGCTGGCCGGCCTTACCGACCACCTCTCTGTGGCCATGAGACTGGCTGTTTCCACAGGAGAAGAAGAGCCGTAGACTGACAACCGAAGTAGTTTTTTTCTTCTTCTTCTTCTTCTTCTTTTTTTTAATACTGCCATGGAGGAATGACAGACGGCCAAGAAGAGAAGAAGAGATCAAGCACTCACAGATATGGATCTGCTTGACAGAGACAAAAAGCAGTTCTGCAGGAGGATTAAAAGGACAGAGGAGTGGACGGATCGATCAATAAAGGAGCGCTCGCTGGATGAATGGATGTAAGGAAAGTAGAGGAGAGCACAGCAGAGGCGTGATATGAAAGAGAAAGACTCTGGAGGAGAGAGATAAGCAGGGGAATCGGTTTAGAAAGCCAGAAAGATATTCATCTTCCTGGCTAAACTGCTCGCACACACACACACACACACACACACACTGAATACGTTACCAAACACTGACAAAAGTCACTAACGTTCTGACTGTTGAATATTGCCTGGCCTCTCCGCTCCACGCCTCCAACTCTCCCTGTTGGACTGAATTCAGATGGTTTTATTTACAGTAAATTGTTTCATGTAGCCTATTTTCACTTTGTTGGATCTGTTTTAGCTGTAGTGTAAGTAGGATTTTTATTTATGATTCTACCTTCAGGGACAAAGGAAAACACGTGATCTAAGTGATGAGAGTCAAACATTCAGCTGCCGACTGACCATCTGTGTCCTTGTGTCGTGCGCCTTCCTGAAAGGTTATTGGTCAGTTCCACTGTCAGTCATTCACCTTACTGCTCCCACATCCGTCCCAGGAGCCTCAACAAGTGTCTTTTTTTCTACAAAAAACAAAACAACCAAAACGAGTCTTTCTAAAAGGAGAAAAATAATATGACACAGTTTCTATTGTTTGTTGCCACACCACTTTTTATAGGGAGTTGAATGCCTGTTTAATACTATATTGTATGTTTCTAAAAATACCTATTGTATATGGGAATGGAACTGAGAAAGAAACGTTTGATGCTTTCAGCATGATTTCCAGCCATGTTAAAATGAGAAAAGTAAAGAAAATTATTTGGTATGACAGTGGGAACTGACACTTTGCTGATGCATGATGGGAAAAGGTATCAGTTTACAGCGTTAATATAGCGACTTGTTGCGCTTGCTAGCTTGAGTCAAGAAGCATTTTGCCCTGAAACACACACTCACTGTATGCCAGTGTGATGATGATGCATGTGAAACTCCACCCTGCTGATGACACATAACACACACAAAGCTGGAGAGGATTTATGTACGGCAGCAACGGACGTCCTGAAATGACAACTTAATGCATAGTTTCAGCTTGTTATGAACTACTGTAACTGTGTTGTAAGCACATCTGATTTAAACGCTGTCTAACATACAGCATACAGCCCTGTTCTTCAAGTAGTTTGAGCACAGTGAGATGTTCCTTGGATCGCCACGATGACAGCCATGTTGGGACTCAACAGCAAAACCTCACAGTACAGAAACATTTTGAAGGCACACATGCTGTACAACATGCCAAGTAGATCAAAATATATTGTGTAAAGATCTAAACTCTCCCAAAGATCAAGGCACAGCAGACGGCAGACAGAATACTGTTCATGATACACACCAATTGAGAAATGATATTATTTTGGAATATTTTAACTCTTGATAATGTTATCATAGCATGATAGCCTTCAGCTCGCAGTCTTTAACAGAACCACATACGTAGACCATGATGTCAAACAGGAACTGGAACTTTGAAAAGACCAGTGTTAAGTCAGTGTAAACGTAAAGGAAGTAGTAATGGAAAAACATTCCTTGTGTCAACAGCAGACTGTCTAGTTCTGGTGCCATCCTTTGAGCATAAGTCACGCTGAGTGATAGACCACTATCTGTACGTTAAGCTAAACTACATTTAAATTATCAGTAATCGTAATAGGAATCATAATACAGTCACATTGAAGTGTTCTGTTTAGACAGAAGTTTAGCACATCATCAGACTGACCCAGTAATGGTTTATACAACTTTTAATTTGTAAAAATGTACATACTCTCCCTTTTCCTTCTTAACTTTTAAGTTGGTTTTAAAGTAGTAATGGAGGATTTCCCTTTGCTCAACATTATGGATGCTAACGTCATACATAATGTCACGGTGGTGTCCGTGTCATGTCATGTGACAGCTGCAGTACAAAAATCACGCTGTGCGTTTCTTTGGGAGACGTGTTTTGCAGTTTAGGGTTTCAGGTACTGCTTGATTTCCATGGTCTGCTCAGTGAACAATGTTTACAACAGTTTTTGATCAGCTTCTTGGCACTAGAGATTTGGTTTTCGGGGTGTCAGTTTCAACACAGATGTGCGTGTACATCTGGGCAGCTCATGGTGTTATAATGTTATTTTTTTTCAGTACTAACTGATGTTCTTTTCTGAACACACTGTGCGAGGAGGTAACACAGGATGTACAAAACAGTATGAGTTTACAGATCGCGAAAACGTGTGAGTGTGTGTGAGATATGTGTGAGTGACTGCAGGAGACATACTGGTTGTTCTGTTATGTATGTTCAACTTTTTCATTTTTACATGCAGAGTCCACAGGTCATCTGGCTGCTGTGACACACTCTATGTCTCTTTATGAGTCACATTATTCTAATCATTGTGACTAATATATTCTTCTTCTTACTAAGATTTGTATCTGTTCTCTTTTTTCAACTCAAGCTTGACCATCATTTTTCTTTTCTTAGGCTGAGTTTGTATCAGGCTCTTATGTGACCACTCACCAGTTTAGGGTAAACTTCAAATCCTAGAATCTGCTTTTCTACTTGGTAAATATTTATGTAAATACACTATCTACAGTGAGTTACTGAAAGGTGCCACAATTTTCATGAGAATCTCCCGAAAACACTACTGTTGCTTATGTTATGTCTAAAAGTTATGAAGGAATATGGGGGTAAATGATTTTCAAAGTTTTCTTATTTCTTTTTTGTTCTGCCAATTGTTCTATGTTTATATCTGCTTTATTTTCTTTTTTGTTGTTTTTTATGCATATTTTTTGCAACAAGACCTAAGAAAGCGTGGGTCAAGAAGCTGATTTAAAGGTCATGAGTAGTTAAAGGCAAAGTTATACTTTGTGTGGGTGTTAAGTGTTGAATTTGAGCCCAGACTCAAATACAGGAAGTTTCTATGTTAGGCCCTGACATTTCAGTCACTTACACACACAATATATATGGTATAATAGTATTAATATGAACACATCAGATGGATGGCAAAGATTATTGAGTTGGAGAAAAGGTTGCTAGTCAGGTGTAGAAAAACAAAAACACAAGTGAGATACTTCCATTAAAGCGGCATTAATTACTTTTTGGGGGTGATTCCTCAAACACATCTGCATACAGAAGTATTTGTTTTAACAGCGCCTCTATAGCAGTAGTCTGTCTGTTGAAATTGTACTCTATCTGCCAGACGACAAAGTGGCAGCTACCATTTTCTTCAAATGACAGCAATGCTAGACAGTCAACAATGCTGAGTTACAACTGTGCAAACACAGTGGTTTGGTTTAGTAAAAATATCATGGTTTGGTTTAAAATAACTGCTTACGTAAAGCAGAATTAAAGTACAGTAGGAAAGTCTTGTGCTCTGTGGCTCTAACCACCTACACTGACCTCACACTGTTTGCTAGCATACAGATCATTTTTGGTTTTAGCTGCTGC
Source organism: Ctenopoma multispine (assembly GCA_034779795.1). Lineage (NCBI taxonomy): Eukaryota > Metazoa > Chordata > Actinopteri > Anabantiformes > Anabantidae > Ctenopoma > Ctenopoma multispine. The sequence continues at coordinate 2,141,820 of JAUYWH010000024.1, read as the reverse complement.
ACAGAACTAAATTGACGATAGCAGTGATACTGAACCATAATATTAAAGATCTTTGTTGGTTCATCAATGCAAGCACCACTTTTTACTTTACACATAGTTATTTTAACTGACATTCATATAAAAAAATATTGATTGATTGCAGCTTTAATGTGAAAGTCAAAACAGGTTTTCAGCATCTGATTAAAACAGAGTCGAACTTGTCAATCTACATTTTTTGTGTTTGTCTTGTGTCATTATTTTCCAGATTTCTAACCTCCATAACAAATGTTATAAGATAAGACTTTATTGATCATGATTATGAACAGCAGAGTGACTGAAATGTCTAGGCTCTATCGTGTAGCTATTAAAGGCTGTGGCACATACTTCACAGAAGGATAGTAGTTTATGGCAAACAGGAGCATCATAGTGTTCACAGCCACCTGACACCGTTGCTAACGACAATCAAGCAATCAGAATGACTAATAATAACTAACTTTGACTAATTTCTAAGACCCACTGTGGAACTACACAGTCACTGCACAGACCCTCTGCACGCTAAACTCCACGAGCAGGATCACACTGCAAACTTTCCTCCAATCACTGTCAAAATACAGAATGATCTGTTATAATGTTATGAGAATATAGACACCAGAGTAAAATTTTTAGCCCCAGTGCTGAATGCAAACTCTTCAGGAAGTATAATGTAGATTAACATTATACAAACACATATTTACACCAGTAGGTCAACACTCATTATTTTGGTGTCTGTAGTCTAAGGTAAGCTAAAGAAAATGGGTCCTGTTGCTGACTAAATGCAGTATTTCATGAAGTATTTTAGTATTCTGTAATATTTCTATTCAACACATCCCACTTCGTGTATCAAATTCAGGACAGAATTATTTGGCAGTTGGCTGGTGAAAAGCTGAGCATTTATAGCTGCATGTATTCTAATAATGCTTCAGGCTTGTAGTCTCAGTAGAAGTAATGCCTCATTTCGCTTTGATTTGTTCATGGGTTTTTTTCTAAATGATTTTTGTCTCTGTGGGGGGGGGGGGGGGTCTCACTTGGGTCGTCTAGCTTGGTTTCTGTAATGTGGCTATAGGGGATCAACAGCTTTTCTCTTTCTAAGCTTCTCTAACAAACTGCATATTTTCTTCTGCCTTTTTAAAAAAACAAAGGAGTTTTCCCTCCCTTTTCTGTGTCTTCGTGTCATTATTTAACCTCAGGAGGCATGTAATGTACGAAACTTGTAAACACATAATTAGGCAATCTGACAGCCAGAAAAAAAAAAAAATACTGGTCTCACATAAAGGCCAACGCATGACGAAGTGAAAGAAGCATTTGTGTAGTCCTTCTGCTTTTCATTAAAAAGGGAAAAAGTCTACCTCTAAAAATGTACATGAGGCACAAGTGTGAAAACCCCCCTGACACTGAAACTCAAGTCAGTCAGCTGTATAACATTAGACTCAAAGGACAAAGTGTTTAGTTGAATTTACACATAATTCCCAGTTTATCATAAAAAAGTTTTTGTAGGATTCCTTCCATTTTTGAAACCTACAGTATGTCACCAAATTGATTAGCATCCAACTGATGACAGATTCATTTTTATGTTTTTCAGCTATTATAGCTGCTTTTGTTTTGCTTGATTTGATTCGGCCTTATTATCTTAGAAAGTTTCACCTTTAGCAAAATCTTCAGTCAGAATTCTTTTGGATATTTGATTATTCTTCTTGGCAGAATCAGTAGAGTTTAGTCAAGTTTGTTAGTTTTCTGGCACAGACATGACTTTTAAGCACCATGTATTTTAAAATGGTTAAAGTTAGGAATTTGGTAAGGCCTTTCCAAAAGCCTGCTTTATCCATTTTACAACAAGCTTTGAGGTGTGTTTGGGATCATTGTCCTGTTTCGACTGTGTAGCTGATGTTTTGAGGTTATTCATATTCTATTCACTTTGTGCAATGCACCAGTTCCACTGGCAGCAAAACAGCCTCAGAGCATGACGCTACCACCACCATGTTGTTACAGTGTTCTGGACTTTCAATGTCTCACCCCTTCTCTTCCAAACACAGATATGCGCCCACAGCATGCACCCCCTCCCTCCCCCGCCCACACAGACACACATCCAAGCTCAAAGACATTCTGCAGATTTATCAAGTGTGAAATATGAGCTCATCATACAGATTTAATACAGGAGATAAACAGACCTGATGGTGAACAGCTATTCAAAGTTAGAATAGTTAGTGAGATCTGGAAACACTCATCACAACTAGATAATCAGTTTGTCATGTTAAATCATCAAGTCTCTGTCTGCTGCAACTCCATGTTTTACATGTTTATGTTGTACTGTACAGTAACAGGTAAATCTACATGTGTCCTGAACTGATGCACTGAGGGAAAAAAGAGGCCCTTTAGAAGTTATCAGAGACTTTGGATCAGATTTTCGTGCTACATTACAGTTTTATGTTGTTTTGTTTGCAAATTCTGCTTCTATAAGTCACACTTTTTACAAGGCTCATTGTTGCCAAAAACAAGTACAAAGTATTCACTGACCATAGCACCATTTGGAGTTAAACCCACATTTCTACTTTAGTCTTCATGTTGTAGGAGGACTCGGACTCTCTGGCCTTTCTAAATATTAAACACTATTATGATTAGTTTGAACTCGTGACCTTGGAATCTACAGTTGTTGAAAAATGGATCCAAGAGACTTGTCTGACTGTGTAAATCCACCATCTGCACTGAGCCCCTTGGACTTTCCATTTGTTTCATGTGTTGGTCAGTACAATGACTGATGCCAAACAAACCCTTTCTATCAGGGCACAGAGAGCCAACCATGATCACTAACAGGATGTTAAGAGCAAAAGACACTTTGGATCTTTCAGGAGCACTGACTTAAGAATTTAAATGAACATATGTATATTTGGTTTAATAAAAGTCGACCAGAATTAAACCTTGTGCACCAATTTTTTAAAAGAATCATTTAAAGCACAACATTGCTGAGGTGCCAGTCATGTCGATGAAGAGTGTACATGGACTTCCAAGCAGTACAGTGATAATGCTTCAGTATGTTCAGAATGTGTTTCATTTCCCAGAACAAAACAATTAAACCTATGTTAAAGCTGTACTAATCCATATTCATATAGGAACAATTCAATTCAGTTTTTTTTATATAGCACCAAATCACAAAACGTTATCACAAAGCATTTTGCAGTGTAAGGTTTAATACCTTACAGAATCTAACTGTATATACAAATATGTAGAAAACCCAACAATCCCTCTTGCATTAGGCAACAGTGGGGAGGAAAAACTTTCTTTAACAGAAGAAGAAAAGAATTCCCCAGCACAACCAGACAGAGGGTGGGCAGCAATCTGCCTCAACTGGTCAGGGTGAATGGAAAGAGGAGAGAGAAAAGAACAGCAGGCAGCAGAAGAAGAACAACACGCAGCAGACAAAACACTTCACAGGTTGTAGGACTAGTAACTGCACACTCTGAACTATAGCTCTCGATGAATTCATTTCGAAATTAACTCTGCACGATGGGGGAACAGGAAAGAAGTACTCCAAGTAAGACTGAGGTCTTACAAACGAAGAGCTGTTGTACGTCTGAGTCCATCAGATCAATTTCTCCGATAGTTCTGGTTTTATTTGTACTGAAATTCATGACAGTATTGCTGCGGAGAGTTAAAGGAATACGCAACAGGTTCAACAGAGCTAAGACTCTTTGTCAGCCTGGCTACAGAGCTGAAAAGAAACCTGGGGTTGTTCTTCTTTGCCTCTATTAATGATGAATAATATGTGGTTCTAGCATGATTAAACTGTCTTTCCAGACTAGGCGAAATTAATCTAAATTATTAAATTATTCATCTACTGTAGTCGATTATTTTCCTAAGTGATATAAAGTTCATTAAAGTACAGTTTAAATATTTCAACACCATAAGTAAGAACAAGATCAAGAATGTGATCAAAACTGTGAGTGGATCTATTTACATTTTGAGTAAAACCAGTGATCCATGGTCTACAGGAAGGAGTCTTTGCCATGTGGTAACTGTAGTCCGTGCCTCCAGTCTCCATTCTTCACCTTGGGATAACTATTTCTAAAAAAATTATCTCAATTCTAAGTTCACCTACTAGTTTTTCCTGAACTTTCAACTGCACAGTTTTCATCTATATTAATTACTGAGAAAGATAATATGAAGACTCATTTCTGATTATTTCATCCTAGTACCATTGTACAAGTTTTACTTAAAGACACAAAAAAGAAATCCGTAAAGCTAAACTAAAATCTTAAGCTGCACATACTTTTGGAGGCTTTCACATACGACTAGTTAAAACCTGTTAAAGACATGTCTATGACTAAACCAGGCTTAAAATAAAGACGAGTGATATGAGTCATACTGAAAATAACTGTACCCCATGTATTGTAGTTTTCACACAAAAGTCCCCTGTATGTACTCTGAAAATGCAAACTGCCACTGTTTAGCACGTTTTATACCCTTATCACTGATATGTTTTATATACATACTGATTGAATAATAATTGAGCCTGGCTGTATTCTGAATGGTATCCCTCAATTAAAATAATGTCTTCTTATGAATCCACATCACTAGTGCAGACACAAGGATGAGCAGTTTAACCCAAACATAATTTCTGATATAAAGATTTTTCATTGTGCTGTAAAAGTGAATACGTCCTTTATAGTACAGGAAAAAATGAGAAAAGCTCTAAAGACAGTGACATATCTTCTATCTCAGCACTGTATCACATAAGAATTTTGTAGAATTAATTCATATTTTTCATTACCTTAACATAAAGTACTTGTATGTTTTAAGTAATTCAACTTTGAGTTTCTTATAAACATTAGTTGTTCTGACTTGAAGTCTTTGAACCTAAAATGATGAACTGATTCAACCTCTGATTGTTCACTCAATTCAGTTTTTAAAGAAACTAAATTAGCATATTAGCAATTTCTTAGTTTGAAAAGTTGAATCTTCAAACTCACTGGAAATGCAATGACAATTGATTATGTATGGGTGGCTACTGTTTACAGAACTACCAAAAATGTTCATGAAATTAACAAACTAAAAGCACAGGTATACACAACAGTCCATTTTAATAGCACTACCATGGATTTTTAGGTTCAAACTAAATAAGAAGTTTAGTAAATGAACAGATTGAAATCAACCAAACTGAAGCTGTTTTCACTCCAGACCATGTCTGAATAATTAGGTCTGAGCATTGTCCACGTTTTTTCACACATCTTATGTCCGTGCAAGAGGTGGTGTGGAGACATGGAGAGGCAGAGCACATGGAAGCAGAACCAGCTGCAAGATTAAAAGTGATGTGTTATGTATAAAACTCAGGTATGATCAATAATTCTTTTATATCTAACATACGTTCAGGTGTTGTGCCGAGCTGATTGTCTGAAAGGGAACATCAAACACATAATGCAGTATTTAAATATAATAATAAATATTTAAATATCAGAAGAAAATGCATTTTTGATGTGTTTACACATGGTCGTTGCTCGTGCTCATTTTTTTTATTTGCCTCTCACAGATGTTTCAAGTATGGAAACAGTGACTGATCCTAAACTGTCAAAATGAAATCTCCATACTCATGTTGATGATAATTGTTATCATAGAGCAGAAATACTTGAGAAACCTTTGAGAAGTTTGACTGCGGTTTGGTAAACCTTCACTGTAACAAAGGCTGTACACTAAGTGGCAATAACTCATTCCACCATTACCTCTATGACTCAAACATTATCACTGGTTATTGACATATTTTTTACAAACTGGAATTTTGTTAGTATTACAGATATTTATAAATTTACAGTCAAAATGTATTTAACAAGTGGCTGTTTGCTGCCTCTTTTTAGATTAATCAGATTCAGCATGTGCTCTTGAACATCTAGTGTAGTGTATTCTCTGTCTAACCATAAAATGAGTCATCAGAAATGTCATTACAGATGAGGATTGTGACCTCTTTTTGTCAGTTTAGGTTTATTCAAGCAGTTAATTATTGATATTTATGGCTCCCCACATTGTGGTTTGTTCTATGCTGCTGCAGAATGCTACAGCAATCAAGACAATGCACTTAACAGTTCTTAAATGTCAGTGAGCATCTCATGTGACAGTGACTGTGACAGAAGGTGAGAGAGATAAACAGAAAGGCCTGTCGCTTTGTGCACTGTAGGTGAAATACACTTGGAAACCACGTTAGAAAGTACTTCCTTCATTTTTAACTTGAGCGTCATGGTTCATCTGCTTTGTTTAGGGAACTGAGAATGGCTCACAAACATACATACAAAATGCCCATACAAAAAAAACTCCCACTCGCGGTAAGCCCCTACAAAGGTAAGACCAATCAAAATTGAGCTATGGGTCTTCCCCCTCACGCCTCTAAACTGTATAAATGTGGAAGCTGGCAGAGTAAAGGTACACACAGCTGAGAGAACAGGCTGATACAGCTCAACTGAGACCTACTGCATCTACTGCTAAACAGTGAAAGCAACACACACGCTTCAGGATGGCTGCTCCTCGTCTCGCTCTGTCTGTGTTTGTGCTGATGCTGGCCGCCATCACTCTGAGTGAAGGTAAGAAGAGATTGATCTGTGAATACAGTCTTACCTTTAAAATATTATTCAGTCAGTTATTTTCTACAGTAGATTTGATATAATATATCAATATTTTCAAAACACAAAATAAAAAAAGGCAAATTAATTCAACTATAAGAATAATTACTGAATATTTAATATACTTTAAATGTAGCAATCCCACATAGTTGAATTGCAAAAATATAAATACTGTACTAAATATCACTTTTATATAATAAACCCAAATATACATGACAGTTTGAAAGCTCTCTAGGATGAAACCCTAAAAACAACTTTACAGGCCATTAAAGCTGCACCTATCAATATTTAATCTAAATAATTCTTCAAATGACTATAAATAATGTAAACACAGGTTGTATTATTTACTGAAACCCACACTAACTCTCTATTCCCCATGTTTTGCCTCTTTTAGCTCGTTTGTTTTTACAGACTTTAGCCTTTAATGATTTTTGATTTTAAAGCTGCACCAATAAACAGTTTATTATAAATGCTGGGTAAATGAATACATGTGATTTAGAAGTGGTTCTGATAATGATCAACCCACAACAAAATTCTAACACTCTACAGTACAGTATTTTAGTGTCTTTTGGTGCCTTGTTTTGGTTCTATGACCTACAGCGTCACTGTTTTGGTTCACTGGTATTAGTCTATGACAGACTGACTGTTAAACAGCAAAATAGGAGATAGTCTAATATAAAATAAGGGTTACCTAAAACATTAGTGTTTTTCTGCTTCTCCTGAATGGGAAATATATATTTTGATCCAGGTTTAAATCCTGAGAAATCCTGGTTTAATGACTCCAAAACCACATCCACTAAATAAATGAAATCTTATTTTTTAAAAGAAAATAAACCATAAAATCTAAATAAAGTCAGCAAGTAACTTAAACTGTAACAGTTCCTATTTGACCTAAACAGCAAAGTAACACGTCAAACAGTTTTTCCATATCACAATGGAACAACTGAACAATGAAGCAGTCTCCTCCTCTGAAAAACAAAACAGGATCAGATTTTGTGTCATGCAGGCAAACAGGAAATGAAAAAGGGAACAAAAAAGGATCAAGCATATGATGGACTTATGTGAGTCTGTGTGTGTTTTGTTCTAGCATGAGTTGTTCACTCACACTTGTTTGTTTGTAGGTTTGCGTGGTGCCGGCCCAAAGAAGTGCTGCTTTCGTTTCAACGATAACCCAATCTCCAAAGAAAGGGTGGTCAGCTACATCAAGACCAGCCAGCGCTGCTCCAACCCTGCCATCTTGTAAGTGCACAGTTCTTGACACAGATAATCATTAACATCACGTCACCTCGTGAACATACTCGATCTGACTGTCTTGTTTATGTGTTGTGTTCAGGCTGAACACACGGGCAGGTCGTCAGCTGTGTGTCAGACCTTCAGCTTCTTGGCTGAAAGACGTCATCAGCTACGTGGACAACAAATACCTCCCAGGACAGAGCTCCAACATGTAACTGTGGCAACACAGCATCCAAAGAGCTTTCCATGACCAAAGTCTGTCCACTTGACCTAAAGTGTTTTGATGCTACAACTTTTAGACTAATGAGTGATATAAATACAGTATGTTACTGTCCCCACTATAACGTCTGCAGCGGGACAACAGCAGCTCTCTGCCTATCTGTATGCAAATTATATACAAAGTATATGCTTAGTATTCTTATGTTAGTAACATACATTTGCTGGGATGAGGTTTGTTTACATGAATTAACATGTATGTACAACATAGTTTTAACTTGCAGTATATTGTTACTTATATGAAATAATATTTTTAAGTGTGACCGCAAACACTGTGAACTGCTGCGGTTCTGTCATTTGAATTGAGCTACATCAAACTCCATTGACTGTAAAAAGTTCGACTCCAGTGTCATCAGTAGAGTATAAGCTACGAGCTACACTGAATTGTTGTGAGCTCTTTGCCTTGTTTTTTACCTATATTGATTTTTTTTTTTTAAACTGACTTGATGCCAATTTGATACAAATAATAATTTATTCTACGTGCTATGTGCTACTATTCTCTTGGATTAAAGGAAAGTGAAAGTCTGACTGTGTGGTTCTCTCTTATATTCCATGTTGTTACTGTTCTCACAATAGAACATATCAAATGTTTTAACTGAGAAAATGAAGCATTTGAACAGGCGGCAAAATGCTGGAAAAGTAAATTGTAACAAGAGCTGGAAGAAAGTTTTGAAACTAATTAGGTTAATTAGTAACAGCTCAGTAACATGATTGGGTGTAAAAAGATCATCTTAGAGAGTCTGAGTCTGAGTCTTACCATAACACCTAAAAATGCAAGTTTAAGTCATTCTTTTTAAAAATCACCACATCCTCCACACTGAAAAGTAGAGAAACCTTCCAGCTTCCTATCAGCACTTCATAAGCCTGCATCTCTGATGATATGGGGGGGTGCAGTAGTGATTATGGAATGGGCAGCTCGCACATCTAGATATATATCCAGGTTTTATAGCAGCATATCCTCCCATGTTTTTCAGATTGTTGTTAAAAGAAGAGGAGATGCTATACCAAGGTAATGTTCCATTTTCTGCCAGCGCCTCAAAGCAAGAAGGACCCAGGTTTGAATCCACTAGTGGGTCTGGTGCATTTCTATGTGGAGTTTACATGTTCTTTCTGTGTCTGTATGAGTTGTCTTCCTCCCACCATCAAAGACATGCATGTTATGTTAGCTGGCGATTCTAAATTGTCCACAGTGTCTGCAACCCTTGAAAGGACAAGAGGTTAGGTTTATGGATGGATGCTACATTTCATTTGTTCTGTTGTGAATAAAAAATGGGTGTATGAGATTTGCAAATCATTGCATTCTCTTCCTATTTAGATTTTAGATCTCTGTTAATTAATGTTAATTATAACAGTTATGTGAATTTTATCACAGCAACTCATAATATAACTGTATTTGGCACTTGTGTACCTGTATGCACACTTGCCTAGGCATGCTCCTGAGTACCCTGGTGTCCTGGGGGACCTCCTCCCAGACCTCGATCAGAGCATCAGTGAGTTCTTGGACACAGTCTGTGATGGTACTTGATGACACTGGATGAACCGATATATAAAGTCCCATAAGTGCTCAGTTGGACTATACTTTGTGTACTGTATGCTATATGCAGATGTAAAAATATGATTGTATGTATCATTTAACTTCATTTTCATCTTTCCTTTTACACGTTTCATGTGAAGATTTTGTGTATTTATGTGTATTTATTTTGTTTGTAGGAATTAGTCTGATTGCAGTTGCTTTCTTTGCCGCTAGAGTGTGCCCCAGGACCACTTACTGACCAGTTAGTGTCACTTCAAAGACCTGATCACAGGCACGTCCAAAGGGATGACATTGTTCAGTTATTAACGAGATAAACAACAATGAATCTGAGCACATTAAAGCGTTACCACAGACATGCTCTCCTTGTATTGGTGATATTCTGTCTGTGGTTTTTGCTGATATATTGTTTCTCTGTTATTAGAACTGGCATATAGAACTGGATAGTCCTTAAAGGCAGCACATTTTCTTGTCCAGCACATGGAAGCCTCACACACACACACACACACACACACACACACACACACACACACACACACACACACACACAGAGGCCGTTCTCAGTCGCATTTGACCAATCAGAAGCAGGATCCAGAGGACTACAGGTAAACCAGCAGCACAGCAGCAAACCGGACGTTGTTTGTGTAATTTTCAATATAAGAGCCTAACTCTCTGCTAACAGTCGTACTGATTTTCTGAAATACCTGCAATACAGTGCTGTATGTTTTGTGAATATGAAGCTGAAATAATATATCTGAAATTGTGCAGCTGTGAGCACATCTGTGTGTCATTTTAGAAGCACCAATCATTGTCAGTGGATTGGACCAGTGCATTTCCCAGTGGCCCTCATGTAAAATGGGCTAAATGTGGGTCACCATTCGCAAAGATGTGGCACAGTTAGTTTATTTGGTTCATTCTTGGCTGGCATGTTGCTGTGATGTAGCCACAAGTGGAAAGACCTAGTGTCACTGTTCAGTGTGGTATGCGGACTGGTTTGTGGGGAGTGGAATGGATCTCCAAAATTTTGTAATTTTGCTATCTGAGGTAGCTTTATGACTTTAGCTCCAGAGAATTTAGTTGTTAAATGTTACATTAAATAAACAATATTTTTCCAGATGGTTCAATATCCAGAAGAACATGTATACAAATTTAACCTAATGATATACTAGATTGAACTAAAGTGTAATATGTAATGTGTCTAGAAAGAAATCTGATAAAAGTAACCATCTGGTGAATCCTCATGAAAAATTTCATGAAGTCAGAAAAAAAATCTTGCTTATTCTGTACTTTTTTGTCATAGGTTTTATAGTACAACATAAATTACATTTGGTATACATGATCTACATTTTATTCCGAAATTCTCCACCGGATGTGTAGTTGTGTAAATACGGTGAGTAAACCTCGCGAGTAAAGCAGCCGTTGGAGCGTTCCTCTTCACTGTGCTAACGTTACATCTGGCAGTAGAGTCACTCAGCGGCCATATGTAATTTAACCTCATTCATTCATTTTCAGCTGCGCTTTTCTCATTTTTATTTACACCAAACTGCAGGATTAGGACCGAAAGCTGCGTGTTCTTTGTGCTCCGTCTTTCTTTTGGACGTTTATCGGTGTATGCCTCGGTGACTGTCCGTCGGGCTGGGTGGTGACAGCACAGGAACGTTACAATGATCGAGCGACCAGAGACCGCGGTTCCCAGCATCGCTGTAAGTCCATTTCTCTAGTAAATTAACCAGTGTATGACTAAATGTTGACACCACTCTTCATCAGTGAAATCTTATTTTGAACACCATATTTAACGGTGCTGTGGGGTTTACTCTCTGCTGGTTCCGACGTTTCGTACATGGAGAGAACTGCCCACTGAGCTCCCTTTAACAGTCTGCTTGTTCTTTGATAGTTTGGGTATTTGCATAGACGCATTTGTGAATTAAAAGTCTGTCAAACCACGGGGCCAATCCATATAGTCTACGGACAAATTCGGCATGATTTACTTTATTAGATAAATTAGGTTAACTATGGAAAATGCCATCAACGCTTTCCACGTCCTAGCAAGCTTGCAAGTGGATGTGTAACATAATTAGCATATGTGTTGCTAATAATGATACGTGGTGGATGCTGCGTTGGTTACAGTTAAAGGAGAAGGCACAGTGAGAACACTATAATGCCTTCTTGAAATGGCTTCAAAGACTTGAGGGTCCACAAAACGTTACGCAGCTGATGCACGTATCAGATGTACGTGGTCTGGTCTCAATTACTGCAGTGTGGAAAGAGATCGGCTGTAGTACGTTTTTGTTTGGACATGTTTTCACACCGACCTTGACAAATGTTACTCTGGAGACTGTGTGATGGAGAGAAATAACAGCCCGTCCCATTAAATGCTGGAAACAGCAGAGCTCACATTGTGCCTGATTCCTTTAAACAGACAACAAGATCACTTCCCAAAACGCGTCATGTAGATGAAGCATTGTAACTTTCCTCAACATTACATCAGGGGGATACAGGGTCATACAGTATGTGATCCTACTGAGGTAATGTAGGCTCAGTTGGGGCAATGTGCTCATTGCTAAAAATACCAAAGAGCAGTTGTTTTCAAACAGTTTGTCTTGTGCCTGCCGTGTTACATGATGCACAGTTTATTACACGATTAACATTGAATATGCAATAAATGAGAGTTTAACTCAAGCTGATGGAAGCCATGACACGTTCCAGCATCAGCTGCTGAACACATTAAGGGGGTGGACTGCACAACCCAGATGATGTCAGTGAGTCAGGCAGCTACTATCGCCACTGGGTGCTCTGGGGGAGGGGTTGGCATGAATGTTATGGACTGACCATCCTTCCATTCTTTCACCCCCTATTAAGTCCCAATAACAGCCAAGTGCTGTTGTAGTAAGTGGCTTTACAGTGATACTAAAAGGGACATGATTAATTTGGAAATGTGATGTTTCAATCTCAATGCTCTGTTGTGTGCTACACACAATAGAGCATGTAAATAAAAGGATTTTCTATTTATACACACTCAGAGTATCTTTTGGTAAGCACTTGCAACCTTCCCCATAGCAAAATAACCAAGCCAGTGTGTTATATTACATGTGCTGCTCACAGTGCTGTTAAAGGGAAACGAACAGAGCTTTAGAGCAGCAACTTATGTAACACACATAGAACTTATATGTGGGTGGATCAAACATGGATGGTGGAAAGTGCCTCAGGCTTGTTCACAGTAGTTACTCCGGCTGATGGGCTGTGTACATCACAGAGTATTGATGAGGTGAATAGATTGTAGCTTCCACTGTTGATGGTGGTGTTTAACCTCCAGGTTTGTGAATATCACATGGAACGTTGTAGATGTTACCTTAGTAATAAACATGTACTTGCTCTATTACTACTTGTCTACCTTTTGAATTGGCAGAAATCCATCATCAAACGATTAAAATTTTAATCGCGACTAATCGCAGCGTCACGGGCAAAATGTAATAATGATTACAAAGTAGGTGTTGTTTTACTTTTATTTTAAAAGTACTGCTATATAAACAAGTAATAACATGTAATTAAATTAAATAGAAAACCAAAAGTATTTACCAGGACATTAACATCCATCTAGTTTATTATAGAAAAACTAGCTTCAGAGTCTAGACTAACGTATGTGTAACCACAGATAGAGAAATAGAAAAATTCAACTTTCTAGTGGTTACAAATAACTGTGGTTCTATTAACTCTGCCGTGTGGAAGAGATTTAAAATGAAAATGGACTTTTAAAAGTTGTTGTCTGTCGCAAAACACTGCAATGCCTAAGGAGTATTAGGTCCACCCCCCAATGCTCTCAGTGGTTGAGACGCACGACGACGCCAATCCAGAGCCAGTACTGATCAACATCCCACCCTCCTGTTACCCATTGCTAGCTGTATGTGTATTCAGACACAGTGAGCGACGGACTTTCATCATCATCATAATAATAATAATAAAATTGCATTAACACGCGTTAAAATAATTAACAGCGTAGATGAAGTGATGCGTTAATGGAGTCATAGCGCGTTAACGTGCCCAGCCCTAGTTCTGTCACATAGAGTTCCTCTACTTGGTGAGTCCATGAAAAAAATGGAAAATAAAGCAGCTTGATTCCATAATATTAAAAGAATTTCAGCTTTATGATGAAAGGTTAGAGTCAGGTTTTCCACTGACATTGCTCCTGTTTCTGGTGACAGAAGTATGACTGGTTTCCTTAGCTGGAAACATTTAATGTGCATCATGGGCGATATTTAAAAAGTGGTTGTCAAATAGATTCATATAGCTTGTTTTTGTTGAGTAAGCTCTGCTACTTGTACCATGCTGCTGAAAAGCTTAACAGTTAACTGGTAGTGTATAACTTTCTCTCATGTGATGAAGGTGAAGGTGTTAGTGAGTACAAAGAAAATATACATACTAGAAACCATTTTTTCTGAGAAATGATAGGAGGCAAGCAATTGATTATCTGCATTCACCTAGGTAACAGCTTTTTTTAATCTAATACTTTTTTTACCATTAGATGAAACCACAACAGGGAACAGTTCAGTATGAATCAGAGCTGTGTCGTGCCTGTCTCTTGTTATCTTCCTGATCTCCACTTTTCATTTTACAAGTAGCTGCTACAGATTATTGCAGGTTTATGTGAGAAGTTGATTGAAGTACAGATTTAAATAGTAACATTAGATGCTGCTGGGTAAGTCCTGGTCTATAAAATGTAAAATGATGAGAAAATATCCATTACAATATTATAATTCTTATTTCAATCTATTCACAATCTTCAGCGGTCACATTAAGTGTTGGAGAAGGTCGTCATATTGGTTTGGTAGGTAGTTTTGAACTCTTTCTGTCAGGAGACCTCTCGTGTTGTGCGTGACAGAGCCTGGGAGACCAACGATCAATTGTGTTTGTGTCATGTAGCGTGCAGCAAAGCACACAGTGATTGGAGGTTTGGGTGGAGGGTGAGGGGGCGGTGTTATCTGACAGCAGACTGGAAGATTGAGAGAGGCAGAGGGTAGAGATGGTGGAGGGAGGAAGGCAGGAAGAGATACCTGGGTGGTAAAGAGAGAGCAGCTGAAGTGAAGCGTGGACTGATATTGACGGTCTTCACCGTGGCCTGTCCTACATGGGGGACATGGTGGACACTATTCAACACGTAGGGGCTGGATTTGGTTATTTTGTTTGTGTCACCTCGTCCATTATCCACTCAGCTTTGTGTCTCTGCTCTTCTGCTCTAGAGGAAATTAAATGGCTTTATTTATTGAGTTTAGAGTAGGAGTTCGGCCGCATTATTCTGTTTAAGGCCGACCCAAGTTTAAGAGTGTGGATTAATCCAGCCAGAACCCGACTAGCATATTTTCTGTCATGTCAGTACCCGAGCCAAGACTAAGACAGTAGAGTTTGTGTCGTACTTTTCTAATATGGTCCTAGTGCCTGACTCTGAGGAAGACCTGCAGGTCAAAACGTTTGTCTCTCCTGACCAGTACACTCCAGAAGTCAAATTTGATTTGTTTCAGGTAATTGTATTTTAAATGCCTATTTATCGTAAAGTTTGACCTAATTGACTAAAGAATTTCCAAACCTGAACACCATTTCTGTCAGGTGTTTATCTTCTAATTAGGTTAGATTCCTCTTGTGTTTGAGTTTACTCATGTGGTGGACGTTGGCAACTGAGCCTCCGGTTTAAATCCTACCTGGGAAAGGTCGGTTGTTCCTCTCACCTCTCAGCCTTTTCCCCTCTTGTATTTATCTCAGCTACACTTCACTTCAAAGAACCTCTGTCGCTGCAGGAGACAGAAATGTTAATTGCAGGTTCACAGAAAACAAGTTTTTTTGTCACTTAGTGCACACATAATGACTGTGTGTGTGTCTGTGTGCATTTTTTCCTGCTGTTTGTTTACACAAGTGTAATCATAGTAACAGAGTTTCTGTGTGCTTATATGCTTCTTCATTTCGAAAGGACTCATTTATTGGCAAACTTGCTTGATTTATTTTTAATGCTCTACATTTAAATTTTATGAGTGTTCATGCTGTGTGATTCCTGCCTCAACAGTGCTATGTGTGTCTGTTCTCCCTCAGCAGAGGAACCTGGAGGGCTATGTGGGCTTCGCCAATCTCCCCAACCAGGTGTATCGGAAGTCGGTCAAAAGAGGTTTTGAATTTACGTTAATGGTTGTAGGTAAGTTGGAAAAAATGTATAACAGACCTAAATGTGGAGAACCACATTGCTTCTGTTCTTGTGTGTTTGTGTCTATGTGTGTGCACAGCGGTCCGTCTGTCTGCATATGAGTGTTTTCATTTTTGTGCACATGTGTGTCATGGGGGCAGACTGAGGGGAGGTAAAGCATGTGTGGCATCCGGCACACTCAGCTGCTTAGGTTTAAAAACCTACTTTAAAAAGTAGTTTGTGCACAGCTCTACAGTACAGCGTTGTTCAGTGACTGAGAATGTCTACACGTGAAAATATTTCTTGGAAAAACTGGATTTCCACAGTTTCCCAGAGGAGTGTTCTCTCTGGAGCCCCAGGATGCAACGACACATCTGTGTGTCTTGGATGATCTGATGTGGAAAGCGAGCTGCAGGATGTCGGTTCAAGTATGAATAAACTTGGATGCAAAACGTGGCTAACAGCATCACAGAGGAAGGGAGTGGACAGGAACCATGGGTTTGGCGGTGTGTATGTAAGACACACACACATAATACATAGCAGTGTTGTAATGACATATTGAACCGTGCTCTGCTGTGAAAGGACCCTGTAATGAGCAGATATGGATTGTGTCCTGTGGAGCTTTTCAGTCTGTTCTGTCACACAAATCTTATCTAGATTATATGTGCACACTAAATGTAGGCTAACTGTACATTGTGTATTCAATACAGAAATTGAAATAACAAAGCTTATATTTTATCAAGGTGTACTGAAATTGTACTTCTATCATCTTTTCCATTTAAATCAGATCGTTGCTCTGGCACATAAATGTCCCCACCACTGGCAGAATCAGGAAATCATTCTTATATTCGAGTCGACATCTGCAAGAGCTGTTGGGTTCAAATCTATAGCAAGCCCTAATACATGGTATTGATTCAGTATTTTAGCAGTTCTGAGTTAGACGCAGAAGTTGTAATCTTTTTACTAGAAATGAACTCTTGCTCTGTCTGTTCGTCCACTCGAGGGCAGCAGGGAAAGACAGAGAAGAAGGATATTAAATGTATTGAAAGGTCAAATATGTGACTCCTTGTGTCATGTGGTGACCCGGATCAGTGAGTGAACGGAGAGAGACATTTACATTTAGAGACACAGAGGCCTCTAGCCTTTGTTATGGCAGCCTGGGGTTTAAGTTTCCTGTTTAGAAAACAGCCACCGTAGAAGAGTAGCAGGATGGAGACAAAGGCAGCAGAATGGTGGCTTGGGAGAGAACCATAATGAACTAGATCTTGTTTCAGGCACTCTCACACATGGGCCCCTCTGTCTGTCTCCCCAGCTTCCTTGGCTCCCTGCCCCGTATACACCAGCTGATCCAAAATTCACACATGGCAAATGCGAGGAGCTTAACAGAGTGTTGTCTCAATACAGTGTCCAGCTCTACACGGGGCTCTCAGCTGGAGTTTGTTCATATCACCTTTGACAGTAGAGCCATTCTATGCTACTGCAAAACTCAGCTACATCTGTATTTCCAGTGATGAATAGATAATAGTAAAAGAATAGTCAAACTGCCACTAACAGGACAGTAAGCAAACACACCTTAATCAAGCTGAGTATGTGTCTCCATATTGCAGAAAATGAAAGACTGAAGTGTGAAAGCTCTGCTCAGCTCAGAGGCCCAGTGTTCTGCCACTGTAGTTTTTCAACAGACAGATGGTGTAACATGAGAGGACTGGGCTGACGCCTGCAGGTACTGTATCACATTCAAATTCAACAATGCAGCCACTGAAAGGGATTAAAATAAATGGGCAGGTAGCTCGTCACTCTCCTTGACTGAAGAGGTGTAAATACAGTCTTTATTACAAAATGGATAAGTATCACGTTTACTCTCGACTGCAGCTATTACTGCTATCATAACATGACAGTTTGACCTTTTAAAGACACCATCTCCCTAAAGGTCTCTATCTGACAAAACTGTTGGCTGATAGATGTTGTTGACTGTAAAATACAACAGGGATGAAGTATTGAACAGCGTCGTTGTCCTACTCACTGAGCAATTGTGTGGCAAAAGCTGCACAAAAAGGGCAGTGGACTAGGTAACAGATTGTAAGTGTCTACTGTTGTTGTAGCAGCACAAGGCCCCAGACATTCAGAATAAAGTAGGTAACAAATTTAAAAACACTTACACAGGAGGCACAGCAACAGCAGCTCAGTCTAGGTCACTAGGATGGGTGTAGGTCACACATTTTTTGGCACACAATCACCCCAGCTGTTTAGACAGCTGGATTGATTAAAATAGAAGCATGTCTGTAGTGTCAGAGGTGAGTAAGCTGAAAAAGTCTGAAGAATGTCTGACAGGCCACACATCATGGGTCTCATCAGTGTTTTTGTGTTCTCATTAGAAGATCTACTGATTGGGAACATTCATTTTCATCACCACCAAAATCCATTCTCGGCTCAAAGAGTTCAAGAAGCGTCTTGCACTCAGTGACTCTGTCAGTTAGTGATGTTTTCTGACCTTATCAGTTCCTTTGAGAAATAGATTTATGAACTAGATTCATCCACAATGTGAAGTATCACATTTCAGAAAGAACTGATCCAGCTACAGCCTTTATGCCAGAACACCCTGTTGTTGCATTAAGTAGCTGTCAGTGCAGGTGATGAGCTAACTGCTGTGATGGTGGTTTTACATATGAAATCTACTGGTGTGGAAGTCGCAGTGATGTTATTGTGACTACACTGGTCCGCACTAGGTGTTTGTTATGCCAGGAAGCAGCTCTGTTTGTTCTGCTGTCAGTCGGTCACTCCCTGAGAAAGAACGCCACCAGAAACTGCTCTTCTGGTGTTTTTCTCTTCTTCTGCAGCATCCCTTTTCTTCTTCTCCTCTGTGCTTTCCCTCTCAATCCTCCTCTCCCTGAGGGGGGAAAAGCTGCTTCCTGCTCTTTTGTCCAGCTGGCAGATTGAATAGAAACTCCTGGAAAGATCAGCTAGATCCAGCGCCAGTGCAGAGGGCTGAACAGAGCTGCGAGTCAGATCACTACTGATGAGAGCTGGGAGGAGAGGGGAAGCAATGCCTGCTTCATGCTGCTTCATCTGTTTTCTGAAAGCGACTGAAACATTTTATAAATCTGACCTTGCATGCAGAGCTGGGAGTTGCACGTGGGACTTTAGACATTAGAGTTTCACTGGCGTTCATTACACACGTTGAGCTATCTTATGAAAGTGGCTTATCCTGTGACACAACATTTAAATTACATTTAAAACCAAAACTACAACTAATACAGCAAGTGCAGTCAGTGCCTTTTTTGTTTTGACCAAAATGTATCTGTAGCACTGAAGTTTGTCAAATACCTAAACTTGTTTAGTTATTTTTTGATCAGATAGTTTCTCATTTAGACCTACATTTTATTTCCAGTCTGATGTTAATCATTTTATGTGGACTTATTCAGCTACTGAGGTTAATTTGAAAAGCTGGAACTATCATATGGTATTTGTAGTCGCACTAGTGCTGTGGCACTGTCAGTCCACGCCTTTGTTCCAGCCTGAAATGTCCCAGTGACTGTTGGATTGATGTACAGTGTCCAGTGGGTGAAGCTCTGCTGACTTTCCATCCAGCACCACCGTGAGGTTGAGGTGTTTGTCAGATGTCAAAAATAAATATTGACCTTTGTTTGATGGATTACCATGAAATTTTGTTCTTACGTTCATGTTCCACTCTCAGTGAATTGTAATAACTTTTCACTTAGTGGCATCAGCCCAAATTTTTCATTAGACCTAATAAACATGAGACAGACATCCTTGGTCTTCTGTCGAACTGTAGCTTCCTGTTACTACGCTAAAACTAAACACTCTTTTTGCTCACTGTATGTGTGTATTTTGACAATCTTGACAGTGTTTGCATTCTCCACTAGATCTACACTCTAGTTGGAGCCAGTATGCAAGACGAGGCATTCATTCACTAGTGAACGCCTGTGAATGAAGCAGCCACAGTGCAGTAGTAGTGTGTCTGCTAGGTCAGTATCTGTTTGTCTGTCTTACTTATCGGTGTGTGATTGAAGACAGCCTGTCTGTCCTGCTGTCTATACTCTTGGAGTTGTACATCTCTAGGCATGTGAGCTATGTGTTTGTGTGTGTAATAACATTGTGCAGCGTGCGTGTCCAGATAAGTCGGTCTGACAGGCTTAGGATTGACCGTCTTGCCTACTGACCTTGCAGAAAGGAGTGAGTGAAGGAAGACTGTGGTATAATCTGCCGGCTTAACCAGATGCATTAATAAACACCAAGCACTCACATTCTCTATTTAAACGTGTTAACCTGAAAACTGTCTCTTACTTTTTCTTTCTCTCACAAAGACTCGAGTTGAAGGATTTCATCTTCACACAGCTACTGTTCCACTAACAAACTGTGGTTGATACCATGACAAAGAAGCTGCTGGAGCTCTCAAACACACCAGCTACTGTCAGAACTTGCTGTCGTGTGGTAAATGGTGGCAGACTGTAATTCCTCATTTACAATTTCAGTTCTGTCAAACTGCATACGCCCCTTTCTAGCTTTCATATGGTGCTGGTCACAACCGCTGACAGTTGTTTTTATCCTCCAAAGGACTCGCAGCACTGTAACTGCCCTAACTGTATATGTGGAAACAACATTTGTTTTGTCTTTGTCAGGTCCAGTGGAGTATTTGGGCTCGTCATAGCAGGAAAGACATTTACTATACTTACTGGCACGGTGTCACGGAACACTCTTTAATGTTACTATCAACACCTGTGCTTTTCTTGCTTATACAAGTCTAAGTTCCTGCTGTTAAAAAGGGGGGGGGGGAGGGGTCTGGTATTGTGAAAAACAAGACCATTGAACTGAATGGATTATGATGATGCTGGCAGCCTCCTGTCCTGTAAAGTTACTAGATGCTATCTCTGCTGTCTTTTTAGAATTATTCAACATTTTGAAATTTCCACCTATGTAGTGAACACTTTAAGATAGTACCTATTGTGACATCACACTCGAATGTGAAATCAGATGTTTGAGAATAAGTTCACCCCTGCCTGTGCTGATGTTTAGGATAAACATCATAATCCTAATCACCTTGAATTAGTGAATTAAGTGAATGGCTAATGTCTTGGGGTTTTGGTTTTGAATGAAACTAAGTTCCGAACGAATACGAATACTACAGCCTGAACAGAGACAACTGGCCTTTCATTCAGGGTGTTCACGTGCACTCAAGTAACCAGGTTACAGTCAGCTTTCTTAAGTAAGCTGATTTATTAACTATTAAATGTGGTTTCCATAATCTGGGTGGGGGATTAGAGAAACCTGATTTCCCCAGGTAGATTTCACCCAGAGAACTCTGCCATGTATATGTGACACTGAGCTTTTTGTAACGGTGCATGTGAAGGACAAAGGCTGAAGACGAGGGGCGTCTGAATGAAAGAGGAGATCATTACACGGAGCGATGCCAATTTTAAACTAAAAATGAAAACAACGCGAAGTTCTGCATAGATGTCTTAATAAATCACTTTTCACCCTTTATTTCTTTCATTTGGACAGTTTGTACAATAAAAAGACTCATGGTGCTGTCAGTCACCTCCCCTGACACACTTATCAAAACTGCCAGGAAGCAGTCTTTTATATCTCTATACAGGTAAAATCTGTGAGCCATGTTTCCAAAATCAGCCCAAGGTAGAGGAGTAATCTGACTGCTTATATGCTGCATGTATATGCGAATTTCCAGTAACCTAGTTTCTTCAGTGCATATAAAGTTATTCCCTGATTACCTGAGAAACATAGTTTATCTGAATAACCTGGTTACTGATGTGCATGTAAACATGTGATTTTCAATGTAAAGCTAGCTTCACCAGAGCGTATCCCCTGCAGAGTGTAGATTCAACACCTGAACATGCAAATATGTTCTGACACAACTGGTCAAGAGCCAGTTAGGCTTGTTTTGATTCCAGAGTCAGTTTACTACCTGACATTAAGACATAATACCCACTTCCGTTTGTCGTCACTCATCAAGCCTTCAGACAAACAGCAGGTCGAGGAGGTCTGAAATCACAAAGAAGCTTAGAGTAGAACCACCACTTCTTCGTGTCAAGTGGCCTCTGATTAGGATGCCTTCTGGGTCCTACTTCAGGTTTGGTAAATTCTATGTGGAGGCAAATCTGAGGCAAACCCAGAACATCCAAAAAGCCATGTAGCCTGTGAATGTCTGAAGATCCCTCAGGAGATTTTGGAGGAAGTAGCTAAGAGAAAAAAAGAATGAGCTACTCAGTGAACGAATGAGTGAATGGACTGTTATGGACTGTTAAGTGTCCACACCCTGTATAATACATCAGAATGTACACGAAGTCGTGCTTTATTGCCTAAAATATTGCTGGTGGGTCTTCTTGTAGTGTCCAAGAATGACAAGTAGGTTCTTTTGTCTTCTAAGATAGAGACTACGAGCTCTGATCAAAACTTTAATAGTTACACTGCTGTTTAAAAAGATGGAGAGGTCAGCAACATACTGTGGATTCGTAACATACAACAGTTCATCTAGTTAATCCTGTGTTTTATTGTTTTCATCAGAAAACCCCACAACTCTACATGGGTTGTACTTTCTCTGCTAGGTAGTCATTATGGAGGACACTGAAACATGGTCTAAAAAATGTCTCCAAAAAGAAATTATGCTACCCAGAACCCCAACTTTCTACTCTCTAAGCGGGTCATCTAAAAGTTACAGAATGATGTCACAGTCTCCAGACTGTGGTCAGTCAAGTGTGCATTAATGTGTCCATGTTAGAGCTGGACAGCGGCCTGCTTACAAACTTATTTCACAAAGACTCATCATCACCTATGGGCACAGCACTCAACAGAGGCTACTGTCGGCCTGTACGTGTGTGTGTGTTTGTTTGTGTCTGTGTGTGTGGAGCATCAGGCACACGCACACGTTAATGCGCGCTTTGTAGAAACCACTGCAGGCGACTGTCTCCCTCTCCTTTCTCATCCTTTCTCTCCACTGTGCTCCCATTCTCGGCATCTCTATTTTGAGATGCACATGTCTGCCGCGACCCAGCACGTGCCAGTTCTTGTCAGATTTAGTCTCCAGCTCAGTGGATCGCAGCGGAACACTCATTTTCTAATTTAAAAACAACCTCAGAAAAGTGGGTTGCATCCATCCTAGGCTCCTGTAGCCAGTCCATGTGTACCACTATGGTCAGACTGGGGTGCTGACACAGTTTGGATTCCTGCCTCTTTCAAAAACTCTGCAAGACTCGCAGATCTTTATCTTTGCCACAGCACTGACCTCTGCCCCTGTTTCAGCCAGTGCCATTCAGCCTCAACAATGGAGAATTATCTTTCTCAACAGTCTGGTGTTCAGCAAACACAACTTCCCTTACATCCACACTCTGTTCTCTCCTTTATGTCTGTATGTTCCCCAGATGTCTAATTTCACACTCTCTGGTTCAGGTCTCTCACATGTGTGTTAGATGTGTCTGTGTTTGTGTGTGCTTTTTTTGTTGGGTGCTAGTTAGTAGGCCTGTCAGGATGTGCGGCGAGGGCCAGCTGCTGCCTCAGGGCTGAGGCACACAGAATGAGAGAGTGAGGAATGTGAGAAATCCCATGGGAAACCCGCTCTGGGTGTTTTAATGTTTGTTTTTGTGTCCCTGACAGTGCTAAAACTCTGTTTTTGATAAGTTTATTAATCCTGCTGTGTAAAAAAGTAGTAGCGGTAGTCGTTGCAGCCCTTGTACTGTAGTTCATCTCGCCTTTGCAGGAGGGGCCTCAGAATAAATGACAGTACAACCAGTCATCAAACAATGCCAGGTATTCAAACATGCTTCCTGACATTTGCTCAGCAGCTGTTTGAGCGTGGTTTTCATATTATTTCACTTAATTCAGCAGCAAGTCTGCTGCTCGCTCAGCTTCCATACTGAATGAACATGTAAAAGAAGTATCAGGCCGTACTGTTATAAATAGGCCTCATGATAGATGACACCACTCTCCAGCACAACCTACCTGACCTAACATGTTAAGCTGTTTTCTACCTTCATCCAAACAAAAGAGTAAATAGTCTTTTACAACTTGAGCCAGCCTCATATCTACATTGTGTCTTCTGAGACCACGCTGCTGTGATGAATCCTATTGACACTCGGCAGAATGAGCCAGCCTTACATTTGCACTTCATGGTCTCAGGTTAAACAAAGCCCCTTTCAGACATGGGATATGTAACATTGTGAGGTAAAGTACTGGTTTTCTGTCATTCAGACATTGGTTACTTTTATGTTAATGTTCCTCACAGCTGCATTCAGACTCCCAGCTGTGACAGACAGAGCAATGATACTGGTACAGTATGGTCTGCTGCTGCTGGATACCAGCGCCTCCCTCTGTGCTCTTTTTCTCTCTCTTATCATTATTTTCCATCAGTAAAGTGTTTTACCTTTGATGGTGACTCTAAAAATTAACTTTAAGCTTTAACCAGATGTGCTGTTCATTAATACTGTATGTTTGGAAACAGACTATCACAGTCACTTTAGTCTTACACTGTTCTTTGTTCATTGCATGCCTAAAAGAAGCTTCAAATATTTCGTTGTCTATCCACCATCACTGTGCCAATAATTTCAAAACCAACCTCTCTGAATAAAACACTTGCCTTACCAACACATGGTGCAAATAGAGTCACCAGTTTGTCAAAGTACAATCAATTACTATAGTAAGATCTAATATACCTGAATAAACAAAAATAACCTAAAGAAACATTTTAGTAAATATATGATCAATCAAAAACAACCCACTGTTAGCATGGAGGATAATAGTCACCATATTGAACTACAAACAGAGACAGAACTATAGAGAGAATGAGTGCTGGCTCACTGAGCAGGGGAGGAAGAGGAAAGGCATAGATGAGCTGGAAGGGTCAGCCATCCATCACTGACGTTCAGGTCATTAGTCTATTTACAGAGAGCTGGCACTGTACTTCCACTTGTCATTTGGAACCAATATTTAATTAAAGCTGAAAGAGGGAGGTTAATTGGGACGGACTTGTGCTTAGGGGGGGGTTAAGCTACTGCTGTGACTGACTGAAGCATCCATCACACTGTAGGAATTACTGTCACACAAACAAATCTTTAATTTATCCCTTTTTAAATTCTTCCGATTCTTAGCTTCAGCTCAGAATTGACATGTAAATTATTCACACTCGAATTCATACATTAGTTTGTACCTCGTTCAAGTTGAATTTGATCATTCATAGAAGCTACCAAGGTAAAACTTTATGAAGAATACAGTACATTGCCATGTTTTGGGATGATGTTTGATGTGGAATTTTTTTAATGTACGTAAGTATACCAGGCAGCAGGCAGCTGGCAGCAGCTAACATGTTGCCACTGGCCTGTAAACATGGGGGGTAGAATGATATGCAGGGACTAGATACAGGCTACCAGCTCCTCACAGCTGCGTTTGTGACAGAGATTTTAGTGTTTGTGAAACCTGTTTAGTTTGGTCAGAGCAGCCTGTGTGCTGCATGCTGAGGATTCACTGAGATGTTTGGTCAGATGTTTAAGTGTTTGCTCAGGACCTGTGGCTGAGCGTGTTTAGCTAGTTTCAGGTCTCTGTCTGGACTTTCTGGTTGCCTAGTCTCACCAGAGACAACACCAGGCAAGTCTGGTTAAGCAAGGCCGCAGAAGAAGAAGAAGAAGCAACACAGCAACACAGAGTTTGAGACTTTATTACCTAAAAAGATGGTGTGGAGTATAATAACGTTAGTAAGCTTTATTGTGCAGCTCTACAGGAAGTTCTAAGAGTATGTGACAAACTGAACACTCACCATGTGTGGAATCCCTACAAATATATTTTTTTATAATTCTTAACGTGGCTGTATGAAAAGTCAGCATCGCTTTAGTCAGCTTTATGGTACATCACCACTTGACTCTGTATTTCACCTTAACTTTGCCTTCTTCAAATCTAAAAACACTGTTCTAATAGCACCTTTTAACTAATTTTGATTTAAAGAACAATTTCAATTTAGTTTTTCCATTAGTTCTAGTTTGGGGGAGTATATTTACAGTAAATAAATGGTATTAAACTTCTTTCTGACTTTGCCACTTTTAAAACCTCTCTCTCCAGCTAGCTCAATAAAACTCCTCCACATGACATTTCACAGTTTTACAGCTCACATGATGTCATTCGGAGGAGTTATAAAAGGATTAGGTCAACAAAGACTACAATCTCCATATGTATGTTAGCCAAGAGCAGAGAGACATTTGATATACGGAAATTAAGGGAAGTTAAATGACCTCAGTTTGAAGAAGCTAAACTTTATTCCAGAACATGGAATTATCGTTCATATGCATATACTCCCCAAACTACAGCCATATGAAGAAGATTGGTGGAGCCACCCTTTAGGACATTCCACAGAGTACTATTTTGCATAATGAGCAGAGAGATTAATCCTGAGTCCAAATTTTAAAGCTGCTTGAGATCATCACTTAAGAAGTAAAAAAATAAAAAGAACAGAAATGTGGAGTGGACTGGTGTTTTTGGAGTTGGAGGAGCCAGTAGCAGTCTACATGTGACTGGAGTCATTGTTAGGTTAGTTTCCCTTCATTTCTTACTGTTTGTTTTGTTGAGGCAGCATCAGAAGTGACACCAGCTTACCTACTGTACATAAGAAAGCTAACAGGGAGGAGCAGACAGCATTGGAGACAAACTCACCTAAACACACATACTTAGCCCCTCCCTTCTACATTTAGATAACCTTTCCTCATGTGCAAGACTGGGAGCAGTTTACCCAGCACTGAGGAGGAGGGGGAGGAGGGTTTCATACAACACATTATGAGACTCCGTGTGTGCGTGCACATGCTTGACCTCTAACCCCAAACAGTCCATCAAATGAGTGAGTTGGCCGTCGTCTGGCAGGAGACATGAAGACAAAGTGTGTTCATAACTCACAGAGGGACTGAACATCAACCATAACTGATAAAACACAAGCATGTGGCAGACCGAGGGGTTAAGAAAGGATGAAGACTGGAATCCACCGGGGCTTCACACCATGTCAACACAGACTGATGGAATACACAGATGTCCTGAGGAAAGTATGAATGAAAGCACTCACCCTGCAGATGTTCACCCCAGCAGGTGGTTTGAATGGAAATTTAAAGACAATCTATATTTCCATCTATAAAATCAAGCAAATGCAATAAGCAAATGATGTGAAAGGAAATATTATTATTATTATTTAAATGTTAAAACACTTTTTTTACACTTCTGACATTAGCCAGATTATTATGTAGTCTTTCAGCACTTTCCAATGACTGGCATTTAACTTCATGCCAGTCTCAAAGTAAAACACCTCTATAAAACTCTACAGCATTTTAGACTTGATCAAGTGTCAGATGTCTGGAAAATAACTCATCAGTACAGAAAAACTGGAGCAACATCTGATACCCATTATATGATGGAGAAGCTCCAGCCTTCTGCTTTCAGTTCGATCTTCTGTAAGAATATGAAGGCTTGGCAGCATCATGCACATTTTCCTTATTTGCTGAAAGCAGCTGATTTAAAAAAGATAATGACATAGTAATAATAAGTAGCTCAAGTGGAACAAAAGCAGGGTCAAAAACCGATACTGAAATGTTTGCTCTAATGCTAAAGCTTAGCACCAGATTGTTCTATTGATCAAAATCAAAACATGACATTACCCTTCTTCAGTTTTTTTTAGAATCTTTATTGTTACATACATATTTATACAGTGTACAATAGGCAGTGAAATGCTCCTTCTGCATTTAACCCACCCCCCTGGGGGGAGCAGTGGGCAGCGTCCGGGGAGCTAGCGCTGGGTGTCTTACTCAAGGACGTACCTGGGATGGGCTGGGATTTGCCACCTTCTGCATCTCAGTCTGATGCTTATCCCATTGAGCTACCACTTTCCTCACCAAATGTTATCAGCTGTTGACTGACATTGGGTGAACTTTGGTGAATAAATGCATTGATTTCAATGGTTAGATTAGTTAGTTACAATATCCTAAATCTTTGGAATATATTTTTTAAATTTTCTACTGCTACATTTCATTATTATTATTTATTAAGGTTTTACTTTTTTTTTTTTAACTGATACCTTATTTGAAGATCAGTTGGAAAGAAATTGTGCTGAGGTACTGGATAATTCCTGGAACGTTACGGAGTATGTTTGATACCCCAACTCACATTTGTCACCCACATTTCTGCACATTTCACTTTAGCACTTGACTTGTCAATGCAGGTAACTTAAAAACACTCCTGAAGCCACAGCGTACCCACCCAGGCTGGTGTCTGTAGCAGACTCAGATTTTCAAAGGCTGCATCAGTGTGATGGCGCAGTGAGAATCAGTCTTGCTGGGACAAACGTCCTTCCGTCCCTCCAACTAAACACTCCTCCAACGCCTTTTCATGAGACACAAGCCACATGCTCAGCCATTAATCACAGCATTGTGTGTATATGTGGGAGTTCATGCCATGTGTATGTTTGGAGTGACTGTTCTTTGTCAAGTCAATGGTAACTGTGTGTTTGTGTGGCTCCTATGCCCTTAACATCAGTATGGCAGCAGGAAATGGAAAGTTGGCACAGTAAAGAAAGAAAGGGGAAGATTTATATGTAAAGGAAACATTCGGCAAGTGGGACGAAGGAGGAGTGAAGGAGAAAGTGAGCGGGAGGTGCAGGGATAATGTTTTATGCTTGCTATCTGAAAGCTTTTCTTGCTGGCAGCTCCTGACCTTTTCCCTCACAGACAGTGAATCTACTTTATGTTCTCTGTTCCAGCCCTGTCCCTCCAGGCCCCGCGTGTGCAGTGAATGCAAATGCTGTTGTCCATGGTTTTAATGTGTGTGTGTGCACTTGTAGTCAAAATAAAATAACAAATGCTGGATATTTAAACTGGACATTATCACCTTCCTGAAAGAGGACCTCTTGCTGCTCTGTTGGCTTAGACTGCTATAGTTTGAGTTATGTGTACTTAAACTGCCATCTTTTGGCAGAGGGTGTGTGTGTGTGTGTGTGTGCGTGTGTGTGTGTCTACATGTATATAATGTAGACTTGTGTCTGCATTCTCAGGTGAATCTGGTCTTGGAAAGTCAACCCTCATCAACTCTCTGTTCCTGACTGACTTGTACTCCAAGGACTACCCTGGACCCTCCCAGCGCATCAAGAAGACTGTGCAGGTAGGTTTATTCAATCTTCAGCTCAGGAAGGCCTCATTAGAAATCAAAGCTAAATTTTACAAGAAAAATAAGAAAAAGAAAAATTATCTTAATTCAAACAAAAAACAAGATAATTTTTCCCCACTGGCAGATAATTTTGCTTTTTTCAATGTTATTGCAGCCTGTTGCATTCTGGCTGAAGATACTGTGACAACATAAATAGCATTTTTGGCATCAGAAAGTATTCAGACCCCTTTACTTTCTGGACATTTGGTGTAATTTAAAAACATGTTTAATTTATCGTTAGAAGTCTAGTGATCAAAGCCATAATGACAGAGTTTCATACTCTCACTATTATGACTGTAAGGCCAGTATTAAATTGCCTTCACTGTGGTATTAAAGTATTCTAACTTGGTGAACCATCAAGGTTTGTTTTATGTCATGAAGTGTGTGATAACTGATATTTTCACTTTCTTAGGCATGTAAATTATCTCTCAGATGAAAAGGGACCTCTTTTTCCAGATGTGCCAGAGTGTTAGCCCCACCATAACTTACACTCGCATTTCACCACAACTATGCAAATAATCAGTTATAAGATATCAGCAAACATTTCACTGTCACTGGAAACAGCGTTTGTTCTGTGCTTAAGAGAAACTAAGAACCCTTCAGATGTCCCACTTTTATCTGCCTGTGATGAGTACAGATAACAGAATGTCATGAGTCAGGCTTGAAGGGTCAGCCTCTCTTGAGCTTCAGCCAGCATACAGCCATGCTAGTATTATCCTGTTGGATACCTTGATCCATCCATTATCTACCGCTCAATCCGAATTCGGGTCGCGGGGGTTGCTGGAGCCTATCCAAGCTGTCTAGTAACTTGGGAATTCCTTTTCCCCTCCACAATGGCAAGCAGTCTGGGTCCACTATATTTCAGTTGTTCAGAAATACTTCACAAACGTTTTCTTGCCAATATAGCTGTGACGAGAGACGGGGTACAGCCCGGACAGATCGCCAGTCCATTGCAGGGCCGACATACAGACGAACAGACTAACAACCATGCACACTCACATACACACCTACGGACAATTTCGGAAGGCCCAATCAACCTGACATGCATGTCTTTGGACGGTGGGAGGAAACCGGAGTACCCGGAGGAAACCCACGCAGACACAGGGAGAACATGCAAACTCCACACAGAAAGGCACCCGTCCTTCTAGCTGTGAGGCGACCGTGCTAACCACTACACCACCGTATCCCTTGGATACCTTGATAAACTTGGGAATTCCTTTTCCCCTCCACAATGGCAAGCAGTCTGGGTCCACTATATTTCAGTTGTTAGAAATACTTCACAAACGTTTTCTTGCCAATATAGCTGTGACTATTGGAAATATTTACAACCTTTCACTTGAGAGAAAAATGTACGTGGCTAGGTCCAGTCCTCATACTGTCGCAGTGGGTAACATTCTAAAACACATGAAGAAGAAAAACGGAGAGAGGGGGCAGGAGTATTCTAGAGTGGTGGAAGAGAGCGGGATGGAGGAACTTGGAGGGAAACACAAGGCCGCAGGGCCTGGTTTTGTCCTTTTATGGTCATGACAAACTGAAGAGTGATAGCTGCATCTGGAGCAACAGTGGGGAGCAGAGGACAGAGGGAGTGAGGCAGTTTGGGAAAATGGAGAAGGGTTGTTAAGGAAAAAGGAGGAGAGCAGGAAAAATAGCAGGGAGAGAGGACGATGGAACATGTAACTACGATGAGGTAAAAGAAAGGAGGGGAGGATGCAGGTTACAGGAGAAGAGTGACAGACGCCGTGTGAGGAGAGGGGGACAAAGACGGAGTAGACTATCTGAAGACGGTGAGGGGAGTGGTGGGTTAGTGAGAGGTGACAGGGCAGAGACAAAGAAAAACAGGGGATTGGGTGAGAGTCCCTGAATTTTCCCTGGGGTCCACGAGGGTCAGTAACAGGGTAAGAATGTTCCCATGAAATCTAACGCCACCAAGCAAAAAAAAAAGGAAAACCATGAAAACTGCTCACATGCACATTTAAATCACATTTTTAATTTTTCACAGCAGAATGTGGCGCCCACATACAGTACTCTGTCATCCTAACACATGCTCACACATCCACAGCTCACACAGCTGCCCTTTTTCTATTGGCTGGAAAATTGACTTTGCTTCTGTCAGTCACTTGGATAAAACAAACTGAGCTGTGCTTTCAGTTTTGGTTGAATGTGTCCAGGTTTTGTTACATTTCACATTTGTTCAGCATGAAGACATTTTCTCTGTGAAGAGACGTAGAGGAAGAAAGACAGTGGTTTATTAGTTCCTTCACTGCGTTTTTGTTAGTTGGGTGAGCAATCCTTTAAAGCTCCCAGCTACAACAAGCAGGAAACCTTATATTGTAAATATTGGATTAGGATGGAGTTAAACAAAGTACTGTGTACTGTCATGACAGTGCAGTCACGAGGCACCTTGTTCCTCGACTATCACCTTTCTAAACAGTATCTATTTAACATCATCAGCGAGGTCTTTTGAGGTCAGCTAATACATGTCTGAGCAACTTCCACGAGTAACTATACGAGAGTGTTAAACCTCAGCAGTTGTTTGGTACTGACTGAAAAGCACCATGACTGTGTTAATGTCAACCAAACTCTCTCAGCAACTCAGCCAGTTCCAGTCGGTGTTAAGGTCGTTAGATGTGGTTGAAAGAAAGGTGCATTTTCCACAGTTTCACTCTCACTCCACTCCAGGTGCTCACTCCTTATTGTCTTCATTCATATTCAAAGTCTGTAGGGTAATTAGTGTTTTATTGTAGCAGGCAAAGCAAAACAATCTTTTTGGTCAGCTCGTTTTAAGAATGACCCAAATGTAAAATGCTGGGTTGTAGCTGACCAATTAGCAACATTCAGCACTAAAGGCCCTACCCTGGTAGTTCCTGAACCTTAAGATGGTACTGCCTCCTGACCACAGAGTTTTCTGCAGGGTAGAACCATAACGAAAGTTATTTTGGTATCGCTTCTGAAATTATGCACAACTCTACAGAGTTTCTCAACACATTCAGCAAATAAGAGTAAGACAGATTTCTGATGCAGCATCGTTACCCTCATGCAGTGTGGTAAATTATGAATCAGGTGACGGAGCTGTTTCCTTTGCCTTTCCACATGTTCCACAGCTCCATTTTTCCACTCTAATTGGCTCTGTTTTGGTGTGAGTGAAAACATGAAGACATTCTGCTCCAGGCTTCCTCTCAGTCTGTTGCTCACATGAAGCCTGGTGAATCCCATGAGCACAACGTGGGTAAAAATGCTCTGCTGCAAGTAACAGTGTTTGTAACTGTTTGCCATGGTCGCTGTGGTCTGAGGCTGCGAAGGAGAGACGGGGTCAGAGTATTTATATTTCAGAACAATCTCTTTATGTTTTGTCGCTCCCTCACATTCCCCCAGATCAGATTTCTTTTAAATGATGGTGTTGAGGCTGACAGCATTTTTGAGGTTTTCTTTCAATCTGTTTTTCTTCACAGAAAGGGTGGAAATAGCAGATTTGGTTTTGAAATGGCTGACAAGTCATGCACAAACACTTAAGGAGTGCAAACACACACTTGAACGCACACGCTGGATGCACAATTAAGCTCAGATATGTCAAATGACTGCGGTATGTGTGATATATTTGCTCAGCTGTAAAGTCAGAGAGATTATCTGAAGTTTGTGGAAGCTGGAGAATGTTTGTGTTTGAGCGAGAGGTCTGTAGTTTGAGTTAAAGGGGCGATCCTAAAATAACTAGACGGCCTTGTGAAAGTATGTGGCAAAGCGAGGGAACGGCAGAGGAGCTGCAGGAAATGATGGGACTGACTGTGAGTTTATGTGACGGAAGAATGGAAGAGGTTGTGTTTGTCTGCTCTTTGTGTTTCAAAATAAAGCTATAAACAAATCACATCAGTTAGTGTCTTAATGTAATACCTTCGATCTTGTATTATTTTAGCACTTTGTGCCTTATTAAGAAAACTATGGATATTAAGGTAAAGACACATATCTGTACTTACAACACACATTCTTTAACCTTGTGTGTACTACAAACAAGCAGTTTTGATCATCACCTCAGTCCAGTGTTTTTGTTTTTATTGTGTTTAGCCATAGTTGTTGGCATTTGTTGGGCTGGCAGTAGCCTTGCTTTCCAGGACTCTCAGTAATATATAAAAAATTAACTAATAGAGTCTTGTAAACGCAACTTGACACTTAATTTGAGCTTAAATACAACTCACAACCCCAAGCGTGATGTTCCCCCCTCCTCAGAAGTTTACATTCAATATAAAGGGATTTTCCCTGTGCGTCATTCAGGCACATATCATCCACTCTGTATGATTTGTGCTGGATCATTGTTGCATCATCGGCCCATCATTCTTCTGTGACGGTTTTTCTTTTAGTTCATTAGTAACTGTAACCCAGTTAAAGGTTCTGAACTCAGGTGGTTCAGAACCGTATTTTGACCACTGTTAAACTCAGCTGTAACAGTGACACACAGTGGACAGGACACACACACAACACAATGCACTACTGCAGATGTGTGTGAAATGCAACACACTCAGATCTTTGAGAGATCAGTGCAGCAGTAATTTTCCTGGACCTAAGTTCAACACAACCTTCTTATGTCAGTTGCAGGAGTAGTTTTATTGTGAAGCAGCAGTTAATGATGTCATCTTTGCCTTGGTAATTAAGGAAGTGCTACTCATCCATTGCTGCTCTAAATATTTGCTGCTTAGAGGAAGGAAAAGAGTCAGACTCTGATTCCTCACGCATACAGCCAGCAGATACTGGTATCTTCGAATCTCCCAGCAGGCTGTGTGGGTGAACTTACACTGTGATGATTTACCATCAGCGCCCTGAGTGGGAGAGGGTAGTGTCACATAATTGCATGTAGAGCGCGTGTGTGGGCACAGTCATGCTGTATTCTCAAGTGTTGAGTTCTCACACATACAATAAAAAAATCCGAATACTGCAACAACTGGGATTCAGGTATGATGTGGGCTGAATGTGTGAATGTTGGTGTTTTTCAGGTGGAGCAGTCCAAAGTTCTGATCAAAGAAGGAGGGGTCCAGCTGACGCTCACCATTGTCGATACACCAGGGTTTGGAGATGCAGTGGACAACAGCAACTGGTGACTCCCATAATCTCATCCCTACAATAAACATATGTGATTTACCAAATGATTGAACAGTTTTATTCTCTTCATCTGACTCATATCTTTTTTCCATGTCCCCAGCTGGCAGCCAGTCATAAACTACATTGACAGTAAGTTTGAGGACTTCCTGAATGCAGAGTCAAGGGTGAACCGCAGATCCATGCCAGACAACAGAGTCCACTGCTGCCTATACTTCATCGCCCCATCTGGACACGGGTAGGTGCTGCATGAGGTGAAGGTGTATTAAATAGATCAAACCAAAGCAGCTGTGAACACAAAGCTGTCACCGACGAACACGTGTCCATGAGAGAAATCAGTGATAATGATCCAGTCTAAAGCTAAAATGAAAAACCTGCAGATTCTTTGACCTCTATGTGGCTGAAAGATCCCCACTCTATAGAAAATCCTTTACTTTCTGCAAGGATATAGTTTGTGTGTCTGTGCCACAAATGAGGAGCCTGCCAGCCAGTGTGTGTGACCCACAAGGGTTATATAACACTGTTCTGCTCATGCTCAGTAGAGTTCTGCTCTCCATCTCCAAATCAGCCAATCAGAATGGAGGCTTGGAGCAGCTCACACAGTCAGACAAACACACACACACACACACTGTCTTCTTTCATCGTGCAGTGTCTCGAGTTTTGTGTGTGTGCGCGCACATGTGTGTGTTCACTTAGCATCACCAGAACAACCCCCGTTTTTTAATACAGATGTAGAACCAGCCAGACTTCAAAATCTGTGACTCAATCCGCTCTGATTTTGTGCTTGTTACATTTTAAATCTGGACTGTGTCTATATCTGAGAGGAGCCGCTTAGAAGATGTTAAAAATCACATCAAGGTGTACATTTTTAAAAATTTGAAGTTTTTTTTAGGTTTCTGGCGAGCTAAATCCAAGCTTCAGAAAACCATCAGCAAATGATTTAGTGCTATAAAAACGCTACTGTGGGTCTCTGCTTAAACTGTGCTGAATCTTAACCACATGAGCTCATGCTGAGTAGAGAATGTGTCTGTAAATGTAAAGTGTATCATTATCGTTAGATTTGAGGTTTTGGAGCATTGATTTTTAATCATGCTAGACGCTTGGCTCAGTGTGGTGTGGTGATAAATGAAGCTGTTGTTGGGTTATTACCATCTGCAGCTATGCTGTATTTGTGCTAATTAGCAAATAGTAGCATGTTAACACATAAATATTCAGTGGATATTTATGTCAGCATGCTCATGTTAGCAAAATTTATTTCTCAGTATTCAGTTCAGTTCAGATTAATGCTGTGTCAGGTGTTTCTGAGTAACAGTACAGGTGTGTTGCTCACTGCCATCGTGGCTTTGTCTAAAATTGACTCTGATGCTTCTCCAGACACGAGACCAACATATAAAACTGGACATTGCCAGTCCACATTTGGATTTTGAAAGAGGTTTAAAACTCAATTATACAGTTGCAAATATTGTATTTGGCAAATACTTTTATCCAAAGCTACATAGACGTTAAACTTGATCTTGGTATAGAACATTTCAACATGTGTCCACTGACCCACAGCTGATACAAACTTCAAACATTAAAGCACTGAAGAGGCAGCAGACTGTGTCGTGTGGGTGAATATATCAGGTAATTGTTCTTCCTCTACCAATCCCCAACAACGTTGCACATTTGACACTTGCACAGCAACTATTGAAAAGCATTTTCATACTGCTGCTTCCAGAAGTCACTGACACGTAGCTGGAAAATATTCCAGCCTATAAAGTCTGCATTAAAAGTAAGCTGGATGCTCATGTTTCTGAGCAAAGCTCATCTGTAATGTTCTGCATCTCAGGAAGCCAAACGTAGAAGAAAGGAAAGGTTCTACTAGTGAGCCCGCTCACTGCTGGTTGGATAATTCACTCTCAGCATGCAGAGATGATTTATCATTGAACACTGAAAGACGATCTCAACGAATCGAAATCACAGCATTGCCGTGACAGACCGAATCTAATCTCTCAGACCCAACACTCTGACTCCAGTTTTACTTGAGGCCACACTCACTCCTGATGCTGCATTATACACCAACCTGACCCCAATATGACATTAAAGCACCCACACACTGCTTTTATCAATACACAGTTAAATGTGCTAACAGCTGGGTGCTCTAACCAAACATATCAAAAAGCTGCTTTAAACTCACATAGTAAATATCCTGACCCAGCCTCATATCTACACGGTATCTGCTTAAGCTAATCTGCAGTAAATTCCAGCCTGTCTGGTCATCCTGCTATTATCTCTGCTTATCTAAACTCACCAGTCTTACTAGCAGTTACTAGTTATATGATGACATTACCACTCTTTGCCATGGAGCTCCTTTAAAGCATTCTTGTTGTCACTTAAGCAAAGAGCAGATACTTGACCTGGTCTTTTATCTGCATAGTTTCTGCTCAGGTTAAGACACAGTGGCTGATCCAGCTCGTTTGTTAGGCAGTTGAATCTGAACACCAGGCCCCCTCGCCACTTAACTGGTTCCACTGCTAGTTAGCAGAACAAAAACATTCTGGCTCAGTTATCTTGATTGTGTCTTTGCTGAAGGCTACATGTTATGTACAGTTGTGGTTGTGCCCTCTGCTGGTGACCCACTGAATTGTTTTTTAATTTGAAAAACCCCACACTGAGGAAGCATAGTGTGGAATTTTCTTTGCACCAGGTTTTGTAAAATGAACGTTTATGAGCAAATAAATGTGAGTTGAATTAATGTGAACACCTTTTCTTCATTGATAAACCTGCTGAGCATCCTCACTCCAGCCAGCTGTTGGTCTGCAGTATGACACATTACTCCAGTGACTGGTTGATGGTATTAGTCAAGTTGTGAGCTTACAGTCTCTCTCCCTGTGTCTCCTGCTCAGCCTGAAGCCTCTTGATATCGAGTTTATGAAGAGACTCCACGACAAAGTCAACGTCATCCCTCTTATTGCAAAAGCCGACACCCTGACCCCCGAGGAGTGCCAGCTTTTCAAGAAACAGGTATTTGTGTTGTTATGTATGTCACATTAAGGGGGGTGCACATTAAATAGATGAGATACAATGGCTTAGTTATTGTGTTTTGCATATTTATTGACTTTGAACAGTCAGACTAAGGCAAGGAAAAAGGAGTGAATAACTGTATTTCAAATTGCCTTTTGTGTATGGGTTCAAATCACAGTGCTGACTCTCCACATACCCTGTGACTGTTTCTACCTTTTATTCTGATTCTTTTCTTCCTTCCTTAGATAATGAAGGAGATACAGGAGCACAAAATCAAAATATATGAATTCCCAGACACAGAAGATGACGAGGACAACAAGCTCATCCGAAAGATCAAGGTAACGGACCAGACAGTGTTGTTAGTCATTTTAGATGTGATTAAAGGGCTTATGATTGATCTCAGCGGGAGACAGATGAATAGTCATACTCAGCTAAAGGTCAGCATGTCCTTTGGTCAGATTCCAGCCCCTGCAGATGCCGGTGTCCCAGTTCCCCATGCCTGGCAGGAACTGATCATCAGCTTTATAGACACGCTCATTGAAGAACTTTCACTAGTGATTGTTGTCTGTGTTACTCTCTGACCTAGCAACTGTTGGCAAAGTATCTGCCCCACGTGACATATTTTTAGCTACCACTGTGATGATGTTGGCCCTCACTGACTGTTTACATGATTAAAACCAGGTCTCGCCAGTATTTACAAATGCAAAAGCCAACCTGTACACACCTTTTTTTACATTACACATAATTTTCACATTAAACATCTAACACAATTCATGTCTGACTGTAGAGTGTGAGCTGTAATCCTGTCAGCTCTTGTAATTCACTAACAAGCCTTAGCGTCTACATTTCAAGCCTGTAGGACCACCTGTCACCAGGGGACACATGGATCCATTTTGGACTGGTCCTATGTGGGAAACAGTTTAGTCCACTGAACCAAAAACAGAAGTTTTAATGTAAAAATACAGATAAACTTGACAAACGTACCTCAACCCAAAACATTCACACAATGAGACCAAGTTAAACTGACATCACATGTGAGAGACTTTGGCCTTAAAGTCCTTTATCTTCCCGCTCCAGGAGAAGATGCCCCTGGCAGTAGTCGGCAGCAACGTGGTCATCGAAGTGAACGGCAAGAAGGTCAGAGGTCGCCAGTACCCATGGGGTGTCGCAGAAGGTAGGTCCACTCAGACCCGCTGGCAGAGGAAGAACACGACCTCCATTTTAGAGCCAAACCTAGAACAAGAACACATTGCAATGTGGACACTTTAAGGGCTTCTGAGGGGACATGGTTAGACTACATGCTGCATGTCACTGCACCTTGATCAGGCAATGACAGGTGTGAGAAAGACGCTGCAGCATGTTGGTGTCTGACATTTGACGTGTTTAAGAATGACCAGCAGTCACAGCACTTACTGTGTTGGAATGGATGAAGCATGCTGTTCCTGAGAGTGTGGGACACGGTGCATATTCTCCACAGTTACAGTTCATTACAGATTGTATTAACTACCCGGTAACACAATGACTTGTCAAAATGTAAACAAGGAAGTCCTACTAGTGGAAGTACATTTATAAGCTTCACTGATAACTGAAGAGGGTGGGTCTAATTGCTGGAATTTTAGGTTTTTGTTTGTGTGTAGTTTGTGGTATTTCCTGCCTTTGTTTTGCACTGGTTTTGACTGAGTTTAAAGTAACATGTTACATGTTGGACATGTTGTCTGTTAGACTGTTTTATCTGTCTAGTGATCAATCAGGACTTAAAGTAGTCAAATTATTTCCAAATCACAGATATTTCCACCATTTGTGTTTTTGGTTGCTGAGACTGTTCAGCTGTTGTTTTCTGTGTCAAAACCTGCTCAAGATGCTTCTGTATATAGTATCCATATTGAGATATACAGTACAGGCCAAAAGTTTGGACATATTCAATTCATTCAATGTTGTTTTCTTTATTTTCATGACCATTTACATTGTTAGATTCTCACTGAAGGCATCAAAACTATGAATGAACACATGTGGAGTTATGTACTTAACAAA
>JAUYWH010000024.1:2088926-2102596 GCA_034779795.1 Ctenopoma multispine | reverse complement strand
CACTTGTTGGCCCCTTTGCCTTCACTCTGCGGTCCAGCCCACCCCAAAACACATTGAATGAGAAGGTGTGTCCAAACTTTCGGCCTGTACTGTATATATATAGATATAGATATACAAATACATATTTATGGGAGACAGATGGGCCTTAGATATACTTTTAGTTTATTCACACGTATGTATAGACAATGGCAGCAGGTTAGCCACAAGGAACAAGACGGCGTGGAGACACACAAAGAGGTTCATGTTGGGGTCACGGCAATCATGACAACATTATGGCAGGTATGTAGATCAAGCGAGTTGTGGACAAGCTCAGTAGGTGTTTTCGCCCACACTTTCCACTATTTCCGTGATTAATCAAACATTTTGTTGAGATTTTGAGATGAAGTTGTGTAAGTGGCAATGTAGTTAAAAGCATTTATACCATAGTCATTAAAAGCAAGTACTTTACCCTGTGACCAATATACTGACATATTTTACATTGGTAGGAAATAACAAAACTGAACAGACTAAATAAAACATAAAACTATGAACAAAAAGAGACTAAAGGTTCACACATACATCTTAATGCCCAAGCCACAGATGTTCTCCATATCATTTTGACAAGTATAAAATTATCTGGCAGTTATTACATTATTACCCTGTACAC
Source organism: Ctenopoma multispine (assembly GCA_034779795.1). Taxonomy (NCBI): domain Eukaryota; kingdom Metazoa; phylum Chordata; class Actinopteri; order Anabantiformes; family Anabantidae; genus Ctenopoma; species Ctenopoma multispine. The sequence goes on along the minus strand of JAUYWH010000024.1, from coordinate 2,101,950 downwards.
CCGCCCTTCCTTTCCTTCAACACACACACACAGTCTTTTCAGTGCTGTCGATCCCGACGCTGGTAGGGATTCTGGAAAAGGAGAATAGGCCTAGTGTATTCTGGGATATGTTGTCACCTTTCTTCCAAGAGCCACTGTCAACTGTTGTTGCTGTTACTGGTGTATTTTTGTTTGAAAGTCCGGTGAAAGATGATATGCTGTATCTGTCTTTATATAAAGTCAAGTAAGCTCTGTTACTCTGTGGTTGACCGTTTATCAGTCTTTCACTTTTTCATTCTTTCTTTTCTCTCTTCTTTTTTTTTTTTGCTTTGTCTGTTCTTTTCATGACTGACAGAGGGCATTTTTGGTAAACAAACCATCTTTCACTTTATTTCAACCTCATACCGCCCACCTACCCCACCACCACTCCTCCTCTCTCGGAGTGTCCCCCAAAACTCTCCATCCTTCCTCTCCTTCCACCTTTCTGTTGCTGTGCTGTCTCATCATTAGGCTGATGGTCAAACCAATGCTTGACTCAGACTTGGGCTGAATACTTAATCAAATGTTCCCAAACACTTAAATACAACTTATTTTTGGAAACATTTAAAAACAAAGTAGAATACTGATATATTGAAATGTGGAAATTAATGCAAAAGAACATGCACACTAAAATCCATCACGTGTTCTTTGTAAAATTTAGACACCGGAGCCTAATCAGTGTCCACCTGGAACTTATATATGTGTTTGACACCAAAAATAAGATCAGTGGTGTAATACTGTATGTAGGAATTACCCCATAATGTGCATATGATGATTTTTAGCAGGACATAAAATTCCCAGTCTTCCTGTTGTACTCAGGAGGTTTGAGACTTTGATGCACTCGGTTGTTTTGTCCCAGGTCTGATGCTGTGATTAGTCATGCAGTAAACTAGAGGCTGTTTGGTGCTGAAGCTACAGCTGCAGTAGAAATGTCACTCTAACACCATGGTTCCCTTCTTTGCTCCTGTGGTATGACATGTAGCAGTGGCATTAAATCTCAGCCCTGCTTTACCACACGATTCATCTCGCTGGATTCAGTTTAAGTTGAGTGAGTTGTGTTGGTGCAGGATAAGAGCGGTGCGTGGGCCTCGCTGTATCACTGGAACAAGGACTGGGAGCCACCATCCTAACGCTACATTGCTTATAGGTTCATGAGCAGTTAATGGTGAGTTAGTGTTTTGCAGAAGGGCATGTAGCAGCTCATTGAAGCCCTCAAGGCAACATGTGGCTTGGTATCATGAATCTCACTCATTAGCTTATTGGAATTTTAATGTAACTTTTTAATATGCAAATCTGCAGAAATAAAAACCTTGCACACGTACACACTTCTGCATGTTTCAGATAAACTGTTGTGTGCTCTTTGTTCATCATCATGGCCTAAATAAACACTGCTAGAATATAAGACACTCAGGCTCAAAACACCTGATGAAGTGAGACAGTTTGATTGGCTGATACTAAACAGACACGGATTAAACAGGCTGCAGCGCACATCAGGTATTTTCTGCCGTCCATCAGCAAATAAAATCTGTTTGCTAATAATTCCAACCCATTTTTATCCTGTGATATTTGACCTCCCTTAGCTCCTCTACTTGTTCCCTCTTTGAGACTTGCGCCCCCAGCTGGTCTTGCATAGATCCTCATATAACACCCACTCCAACCACCACACCTCCTCCACAAGCCTCTTTAGCCAGTCAGTCTGGACACATGCAGGTTATGGTGTTGATTTGGGCAAAATCTGGGCTGAATCTGGGGACAAATATGGACGGATTCAGGGTCCACACCGGGCCACATCTGAGCCACAGTAATCCCAGCTGTTCCAGACCCAGATTTAGCCCACGCTGGGTGCAGACAGTAACTGAAAAACCGTACCCCTCCCCTCCGTCAGAGCTCCCTCCTCTAGAAGAGACAGGAGGTCAATGGCTGGCTTGGGATGCCAAGGGGAGGAACCGCTTATGTTTCATCAATGGTAAGGTGTTCTTATTCGCTCTCCTGATGATTGACTGCCAGTGGGATGGAGGCTAACCAATAAGGAGCAGCATATTTGATGAAGAGGAGACTGAAGAAGCACCACACACTTCCTCAACAGCAGTTTATCTCCAGTCCTTTTCAACCATGTCTTTGTCGTTGAGATGAAGATTCACCGTCATATAACTGTACCCTTTTGAAACAAGACCCATTGTTTACTGTTGTCTAAGAGCTCGTATTTGTTCTAAACTCTGTTGCGTCTGTTGGTCCTAAAGTGACAGGCTGTGATCAGATAGGAGGTGTTCACTTTGAGTGCTGTGCTCAAATACAAGAGTCTGCTGTTAGCTCCACTAGTAACAGAGCAATAGGTCAGAAAAATGAATCCTGCTACTAATCCTGTTACAACTAATCAGCTGGACTCAGCTCCGTTTAGCAGCTAAAGAGGCAGATATGACTCTAAATAAGTCAAGAGCCAGTGGTAACCAAAACAGAGCTAAAAGGACTCTAAAGGGTCCTAAACTCCAAATGAGTGGTAACGCTGCCCTGAGTCTGCTGTAGGTCTACAGGTCTACAGACAGTAGATAGTCTCCTTAGGCTTTTATTATTTTATAATGAAATATAAAATGAAATAATATGTCACTGTTGTGTTTACAGCTTGTTGTGCTGTGTCTAAGTAAAAAGTTTGTTAGTGGTTCAAGTGAGTTAGGGCCATGATGCACCAAGCTGACGTCAAAGAACTAGAAGCGACCTAAACCAACTGTTTTGTCAACGCATCTCTGTGTCACCTAGATTAAGGCTGTGATTAAAGATTCAAGGGTTTATGTCATTCAGTTCAATTTGTATAGCACCAAATCACAACAAAAGTCATCTCAAGGCACTTTACAGTGTAAAGTTTAAGACCTTACGGAATATAAGTATATACAGAATAATGTAGAAAACCCAACAATCCCACTTGAGCAGCACTGAGGCGACAGTGAAGAGAAATTTTTTTTATTAACTTTAACGGAAAAAACCTCCAGCAGAACCAGGCTCAGGGTGGGCGGCCATCTGCCTCGACTGGTTGGGGTGAGTGGACAGAGGAGAGAGAAAAGAACAACAGGCAAATCAAAATCATTAAGTCACGTACAATAAACCTTTGAATTCTTGAATCACAGCCTTAATCTTGGCCAAAAAGTGGCACTAGTAAATGATTCTGTATATCAGCAGGGGCAGGGAGTCTGTTTTCATCATTCTAAAGGGGAAAGCAGAACAAGAACTAGGACTGCAGATAATAATAACTATTGGGGAATTTTTTGTAGGCAATTCAACATGCTGAATTTAAACCACTAACAGGGGCCTGATTAGTACTAACAGTATGGGAGACGCCACTGACGTTATGCGACAGTACAGAAAATGGGAGTACAGGTTGAAAATATGTCTAAATGACTCATTTTACTTCTTGAAGATGAAGCCTAGGAGTTCTCATTTACTGTTACACAACTGACACATGTTGTCAAAGCTTATGCTTAAAACCATCCTATGTGATTATGGCCTGGTGTCTCTTTGCCTTTTGTTTTCTGTTGATGTGCTACCACTACTGATGATTTACTACATCTTTTTTGCTGTCAGCATCATTCTTCTTATAACTGGATAACCAATGAATTAATTCAATTAATGTGAATAAAATGTCATAATTTTGTGTTTGGACCATGAGGTCTCTATAAAGATGTGTAACAGCAATTTTAACTTGGTGCCTTTTGGTTGAGATTTTTTAATCTTGTATCTACATTAGCATCATAAGTCGTATCATGTAAATAACAGTCACTGTAGTAGAATTGATTTTTCTCACTAAAATCCAAATAACATGGGTGTTTCTGCTGGACTGCCTCTGTATATGAGCACAAATCATATAGAGATAAACTGCAGCAGCTTTTTACCCAGACTTCATTTCAGTGAGTTAGCACCTATAACACAGCTATGTGCACAAGCTCAGCCGTTCATGCTTACAATGCATTTCTAGCCCTGTGTCCCTTAAGACCAGAGAATAATAGTTCTGATTAGCACTATGAGAAGGCTTCATTTGTAGTACTTTTCTTATGCGTGTCTCTCTCCCTCTGTGTTCTCCTCTCGCTCCCCGTGTGTTTCAGTGGAGAATGGCGAGCACTGCGACTTCACCGTGCTCCGCAACATGCTGATCAGGTGAGACAGCAGATTACTCGCCTCACTTTTGCATGACACTAAACATTATTATGTAATTACATAGTAAGTACATTATATTGTATGCTAAGGTAGCAATAGTCAAAGTGTAATTTATCTTGAGTTTGCTATTAGCTTTTACTCATCCCGTCACATACAAGCCTCCTTCTTTCCTCCCATCTGTGATTGTCTTCTCTTTTTTCTCGTTCTACAGGACCCATATGCAGGATCTAAAGGATGTCACCAATAATGTCCACTACGAGAACTACCGCAGTAAGAAACTTGCGGCCGTCACCTGTAACGGAGTGGACGCTTCCAAAACCAAGGGACAGCTTACTAAGTAAGACCTCTGTCAATAGACACAAACAGTATATTAAGAGCAGCAGGTTTCCAGAGAGAAATGGTTTAGCAGAGGAGTGGTTTATGGCTATATCTAATAAACCCTTTAAATCCCCTCTGAGCATTCACACAAGGAAGCTGAGATAGAAAATCTTTCTCTCAGAAGCCTGGGAATTTTCACTCATTGTTATGCTGCTGGAAGAAGAGACTCGCTCGCTCCCTTGGCTTCTTTCCCCGCTTCAGGCATCTTTCCCAGTTTGTAGGAGGTTCCCACAGGCTTGCACATAACTGGGATAAAGTTAGAAGGCAGTGAAAAATGTATTTATTTCACTCTCTCAAAAGTAAAGTCCCCCTACACCTGCAGCTTTCCACAGCAGAGAAAGCCTCAAGGCTGACTCAGTGGGTGGAATCAGTTTCAGGAAAAAGCTTTGGTTTAGTATCAGCATACAGTACTGCCCCATGTTGAGCTTTGATTGGTCCTCCTCTAACATGTACCTCGTTTCTATGGTCACAACAGGAGTCCCCTAGCACAGATGGAGGAGGAGCGGAGGGAGCATGTGATGAAGATGAAGAAGATGGAGGCAGAAATGGAACAGGTTTTTGAAATGAAGGTCAAAGAGAAGAAGCAGAAGCTGAGGGATTCAGAGGCTGAGGTGGGTTTTAAGATTAAGAAGTTCTCCTCTCTGCCACCAGGTGTCACAAAGTCACTTCTTAATTCTCACTCTGCTTTAGCCTATGTGTCCCATAAAATGCTCATACAGTGTAGTCAGCTTGTGAGTTGTGAGCTACTAATATATTTCATCTATTAAACATCCATTCATCATAGTTAACACAGCATCATAAGTCACTGAATTAGTAAACAGACATGATTCTCATTATAAATCTGATGAATCACACATCTGCTGTATTAACGTTACAGTAAATTGTCTATAGACTGTGTCTCTCATTACAAATGATAAACTCTACTTGTGTGCACTTTAAGCATGTAACGGTTATTTGAGTTTCCTGTCTTTGTGTTTGAGAGTGAGTCGCTCTGGTGTTTTCACCCTCAGCTGGAGCGGCGCCACGAACAGATGAAGAGGAACTTGGAGGCTCAGTACAAAGAGCTGGAGGAGAAGAGACGAGTGTTCGAGGACGAGAAGGCCAACTGGGATGCTCAGCAGAGAATCCTCGAGCAGCAGAAACTGGATGCCTCCAAGTCAGTAACACTCACCCCTCTGAAGTTTAGTCCTGAAAATATCCAGAATTCCTTCTCACTACAAGGAGTAAACAGTTTAAGTACGTCTGTAGTTTGGTTCATTTAGTTGGGTCCATGGTGAAGTAATGTTTTCTTTGTTTGCTGTTGTTGTTTCTCACACAGGACGATGGAGAAGAACAAGAAGAAAGGCAAAATCTTCTGAAGAGAGACACAGCCCGTTCCTTCAGTCTTTGTCCTTCATCCCCTCTGACACTCACGTCTACTGTGGCCCTCAGAAAACACACACACACACACACAGACCCACACATTCCTGCATATAATATGTTACATCTAACATGGACACACACACATACACACACGTGAACACACGCTCGTCTCTCTGCAGGGCTTTTTATTGTTTTCTAAGGAGTGCATGTTTAAAAAAAATAACAAATTCTTGTAATTCCTGACAAAGAGGAGAAGCCAGAGTTTCTCCGAGCTTATACAACTGAGTAAACATATGGCAGGGACCATGCATAGCCATTTGTACACATGGAGTATTCATTATGTTCTCTACATATTCATAGATATACAGACAGACCAACTGTCTCCTTCCTCTTTCTTTTCATGGTTATCAACAGTATAACTCACATGTAAGCCGTGAAGAGTGTGTTAGGGAGCGTGGTTGTGAGAGAAAGGAAGTGAAACATGCTGCAGCTGTGATGTAAAGGTCCAGTCACACCAAAGACAGTGTGTTAAAAACTATGTGGTTCCACAAGCTTGGTAACATAATGGCCTATGAGCTAACACACTAGCTAGTCAGGATCATGCTAACCCGATCCAGCCACAACAGGTTTTTAAATTAACTGCTTCTTTGTATTTTGTTCTCAGGATTGTAAATATTTGATTCAGTAAACAGTTGCTAAAAGTGAACAAACTATCGGAAAAGAGTTTTCTAAGTATTAGATGACCAACTTGTCAGTTAGCTAGATCAATGGTACAAACACTACTAAAACAATGTGTTAGCCAATGAAATGTACTGTGCTTTTATCTCATCAGTGAAACATGTCTTATGAATAAACCAGTAAGTTAGCGAGTGTAACTTACAGTCAGACTTGTCAAACTAGTAAATAACTTGTCAAACCTTTGACTAAAACTATGAGGTCTCTTTCGGAACTTTAGGTAATTGAACTGTTGCTACTAGAACTTAGCATTAGCAACTATTAGCAAACCTGTACCGTCAGCTCCTCTCTTATATCTTACATAACTATTTATTTTTTGTGAGGATATGAAAAGAGGATATTGAAAGAGTTAATAGCAACAATAGTAGAAAACTGTTTTATCTTCTGGTGTGACTGGACCTTTAGACAGGATGTACAGCACAGTGACATGTTACGATTGACGTCATTGATCTGAACCATTTTACAGCAGCAGCCACAGTATCATCATTACAGTGTGTGATTCCTATTTGACTAGAATAAATTATGCAAAAAGTCTCATTGGTGTGTATCACGTCACAGGTTACAGTGTTTACAAAGATGTTTTATATTGTGATGTGAGTGATGGGTGTTGTCATAGACCTGAACCCTCATGTCCAGACTTTTGTGACTTTAGTTTTTTCCTTTGGGTAAAACGACCAAAGGGACAATTAGTCAAAATAAAGCTGAATTTGTTTTTGTCTTTCTTCCTGGACTCCCCAGAAAAAAAAACTGTTAGGAGAAGTTTGCGGATTCAGCCATAACTTTGTCTTTATAGAAAAACTTTTACACACAGCCGAACATGAAAAGTCCAGGTTTGAGTCAAAAAGCAGCGCAGTGTGCGACACGTTCAAACCTTTAATGAACCTTTCCCAGAGTTGTCATGTTTTATTTTCATATGATGATGGTATTAATGCTACTACACTATATGTACGGTTAAAGAATGACTCCTTAAATCCCCTCTAGTTTTCTTAATCAGCTCATATTCTCTTACTTTAGTACCATTTTCTAAGACTGCCTGCAGTCGTCATGATGCATTTCAAACTAAATGGTAAAGGGACAAACCTTCAGCCCATAAAATCTAACCTGGATGGATTTGTCCATGATGGAGGTTCATATATTGTGTACATATTAGAGGCTGCTCAGTGGCCTTTTTTCTTTTTTTCTTAAGTTTGTTATTGTTTTCCAGATTATTTCATGCCATGATTAACAACAGAATTTGTACTCAGAACAGAACCAACTTTGTATAACTCATCTTAAGAATCTATAAATACATTCCCATACATCTATAGAAAAACACATTTACTGCACACTTCTATGCCAATGAGTACATCTTCTCAGGACTGCTCCGTTACAATAGACTTTCTCTGAATCCAGAGAGAAACAGTTCTCTGGTTCTACAGGTTTTTAAAAAACGTGACCGGATTCTTCTTTGAGATGCTTGTGAACCACTCACCCTTCCAGTAACACCAAGTTAAGATCAATTTCATTATGAGCAGAGTTGTTTTGTAATATTTTCTTTTTTTTATATACTGTATGTCCACTGTTTCTGCTTCTCTCTTTGTTTTATCGCGTGTTCTGTCTCTAACTGTACATGGTTAACATTAAAGTTGACAAGGTTATGCTTTAACTCCCAACATGTGCAGGTATTCTTTATAAGCCACTTTCAGGACATGAACATGAAAATGAATCATTCAGTGATTATAATCTGTGTGCATGAGGTTCAGCATTTACAAAATGAAACCAACTGGAATCATGAGGTGTTTCTCAGAATAGAAAACAAATCATCACAAAAAAAAAGAAATATAAGTACAGAATGGCAACTGATGATAAAGTGATTAAAATGAGTGATTAAAAACTAAACAGCTGCCACTATGAGAATAATACATGTTATACAAAGCCAAACACATTACACAAGTATAAGCTTAAAAATGTACCACTTCAACTTCTTTACTCAAGTTGAAGTACTGTACTAAGTGTGCTCCAAAATGTACCTTAAGCATAAAAGTACAAGTTCTCCACTAAGAAAGTGATTTGTTTGAGCTTCTAACTTCCCAATGTGCCTCATAATGAAAGTTCCTGCAGAAATAATAATAATAAAATATTCAGTTTATGTACAGATTGAAGCAGAGAACCACTTCACACACATGAGTTCTGAGAATTTACTTTAATAATGTATAATGAAAACAACAAGTTCATGAAGAAAATATAATATAGTTCCAGATTCTAACATGACACATAACACTCCTGAAGATATATCTGTCCTTACATTACTGCTTCTCGTCCCAGAACTGTTAGTCAGCAGGTTGCACTGAAAGAGCAGCAGCAGGATACACAGAAACATTAAAGCATCTACATTAAAAAATATACAATAATAAAGATTGTTAACAACAGACGGAGCTCCGTTATGACTGGAGGTGCAGCAGGTGGAGCTGGTTGAAGGACTCTCACTGATCATTGTTCCCTTGCTGTTCATAAGCTCTCTTAGCCCAGTCCAGAGTCTGTCTCACACAGATCTTTCCTCTGTAAGTATCAAACCTGCAGAGAAATCAGTAACACACTCGTTAATGAGAGGAGTTAAAGTGTAAACGTTCAATATGTTTGACTTCAGCAGCTCCTAATGCATCAAAAAAGACATTCAGTGTTAAAGTGAAGTGAAGCACAGACGTACACAAATGCCTTCTCAGAACATCTGCTGTGAGTCTTGGTGATGGAGATCATTTCTGTCTTTGGTATTCTTTTGGCAAAGAAGTTAAAGCAGCATGATTCAGACACTTTTGGTTCATGAGCTGAAAAAAAATACAGGGATCAGTTAGTATTGTACACGAGTATGCAGTGACGTTTCTATAGTTAGTATAATCAGTAAGTGTACTGAACTCAACACGGACCTTCAGGATGTTTAGTTACTATGAAAAGAAACTGTTTCATGTACCACTTAAGGTATCGTTAGATTTTAGATTCCTTCTTGACTTCTTCTGAGGCTCTTTTAGGTCCTGTACTTTAGAGTTTTGATGATTTTTACTTTGTGTTGAAATGGGTGGTGAGAGTCAAACAGCAGGTACTGGTACTGGTATGTTTCTCTCACACATATGATACCATCATGGTAAAAAACATGAAAAAACATTCTGTCTGCATAACCACCCGCACAATCCAGACAGCATCTAATCCTTCTAAAAACCTGAGGGTAAAACCCATGTTTCTTTAAAAATGTCCTGTAGTCACTCTCAGAAGTTCAGTTATTTAACAAAAAAAAACCTCAAGTCAGAAGAACTCGTGTTTTAAAGTGTTTTATAAATGAAAAGGAAACATTCTGAATTCATTTAACATGAAAATGAACACAATTTAAATAATCGCATTAAGCTAAATAGAAAAGTTGAGTTGACTGTACTAGACTCCTGCACAGAGTTTGACAGTGTAGCTGATAGACTTACACGCAGTAGAGCAGCAGTGAAGTGTGATGAGCAGCAGCAGCACTGTGAGGCTGAGAGTCTTCATGGTGTCTTCAGTGGAGAACTGATGATGCTCTCGTGTCTTCGCTGTGTGGACTGATCTTCTGTGATCACTATCTCACAGCTGCTTATATACTGTTTCCTCATTTGCATATTCTGAAAAAAAACTTGATATCTTGAACAATTCTCTGCTTTTTGCTGGTTAAAAGAAGGTTACATGGTGGGTGTAGCTGCTAGTTTAGGTGGCAGGAAGTCAGTCAGTGTTTTAGATCTGCTAAGCATCAGTCATCTCTGCAGATACAGTTTATGATGTTACAAATGCTGTGTTGCAGAAGCTACTGTGAAAACAAAGCTCTGTAAACTACCAATAACTTCACACTGGAAGAAGATCAAATACAGCAAACCACAAAACTAATCTGTTGCTTAGAAATATACAGTAATACAGAAAAGTCATAACTCAGTTGACTTTATTGTGATGTAACTTTTTAAGATTCAAATCAAACTTTTTCACTTTGAATTAAATTCATTTCTTCGTGGGAACTGCAGGGATTTTCTTTACAGCCAGCTCACAGCATGTCGTCTCTTCTCTGGAGCTGTATCAGTAATATCAGTAACTAGCTGCTGCTTTAGTTTCAATGATCATTAGTTTCATTTCTCCATCTAAACAGATGATATTTTCACCACACTGTGTTTATGAGCTAAAAGTATTTATGTCATTATTAAAAAATATAACAAGTCAAGTACAACGTCACCAGTTCATCTACACCTGGCAGTTGAAATTACATGAAACCATTAAACAGCACATACTACACTGTGTTATATAAATGAATCTATTCTCATGTAGTCGGTACAGTAAAGTCTAGAAACTCTTCAGTGACCTAGATCAGGGTTACCACTTGTTGGTGCTCGGCTGCATGTGCAGTGAACAGACTGTAGCAGAGGTTTAGCTGATCAACTCAGCAAATACTAAAACGTCCTTGATCTTTATCACATATGAGAAAACAGGTGGTGGTGTCTTTCTGTGCACTATTGTATACACACTACACTACAAAACAGAAGATATGTATTATATCATGTAACACTATAACATTTTGTTATAAAGTGATTGGTTTGAATCAACAACTTCCCCTTTAAAAAGGAAAGTGGAAAAGCAATAAAATCCACCACTGCTCATGTCAGGAGGGTTTTGTTGCTATGAGGAGTGATGGTAGCAAGTGTTATGTAACCACAAACATCTCAGATTTTAAAACATTTGTTGAATGTTTCGTTCTGTTGAATTTTATTCTCAGTCAACAACTGACTTAGTTTTTCACTATAATTGTCTGATTGTGAAAAGCTGAAACATGTGATTGTAGAAGGCAAAAAGACACATGAACCTTAGTCTTTACCCACTTTCCTCAGAAAACACCTTTAACACATATAACCACCAACATAATAATTACAGTGATGTCCAGTATGTAAACCAGGATTTCTAATAATAAAGTATTACAGTAGTATAGCACATCTTCAGTTCTGCTGTCTGCTGCTCTCAGTGTCGTGGGGGTTATTGTAGGGATTCAGATTCCACTGCATTGTGTCTCTGTAGCATCTCTGCATCCCTCGAACAGTCAATACTCTACAAAACACAAAGAAGAGAAAACGTAATGGAAGTGTCATTAGTTACTGTGTGTGTGTGTTCTTGTGATAAAAACTGTGTGAAACTGTGAGTTTGTCCATTTCTCTGTTCATCTTTTCATCACTGAATAAAGAAACAACAGCAAAACAATGAAGCACAAACTTACATGAAGGCCTTGTTAGGACAGTCACTGTGGGTCTTTTTTATTTTAGAAACAAACTTTGGTGGAACTATGGTTGTAGAAAAGTCAAAGCAGCAGGATGCAGCTTGTGTGTACACCACAGTCGCACCGGCTCTTTTATCTTTTTTATAAAGATAAAAGAATAAAGTCAATACAAACATGTCAGTGAGAAACTGATATAATGAATCACAAACACAGATCACTTACCAGCATCACAGCAGGAGACAGTGATCAGCAGCAGAACCAGAGAGAAGCAGAGAGTCTTCATGATGATGATGATGATGATGATCTTCTTGTCTTTTGACTGTGATCGAATCTCAGCTTTGCGTCTATAATATAAATTCTGTCACTGTGGAACTGAAAGTGTGACTTCAGCATTTCTACTGTTGTTTTGATCAAGGAGGGAAGTTACAGAAAAGAGACACATCCCAGCTTCAATAATCTCCTCGTGTACAACAGAAATGAAAGATCTTGTTCCTCATGTTAATAACTTTATAGTTAGTGGAAAGTTTGGGTTGAACATTTATATTAATTACACCGTTTGAAGACACAAATAAACTAAACACATTTATTTTTAAATGTCTGATACATATCACTATCTTCCTCCTCCTCCTCCTCCTCCTCCTGAATGTTCTCCTGATCTTCCACAAACTCATCATCAGAGATCAGAGGAATGTCCCCAAACTCATCATCCTCTTCCTCACTGTCCACAGTCCTGATGACATCAGGCCTTCCTGATCTCCTCCATCCTGCAGAGCGCAGGACCAGCACATGCATCAAATCTTTTCTTCTACACTGCTTAAAACAGTAACACACATTTCAGGTCAGCATGTCAGGTACAAGTTTGTGTGAGGTGACACACAACACGACAGCTTTTCTCCTTTCTTCAATCCCTCAACACTGAACTGTTGGTTTCATATAGATCAATCGGATTCGATCATAAATGCGAAAAACGACTTGATGCTTCAGCAGCAGCTCAGGAAACATTTTCATTCGTTGAATTTCAAGCTTCAAGCGCTAGAACGAGTTTAATCAATTCAATTCAACTTTATTATATAGTGCCAATTTACAACATAAGTCATCTCAGGGCACTTTACAGTGTAAGGTTTAAGACCTTACACATTATAT
>JAUYWH010000024.1:2029729-2088826 GCA_034779795.1 Ctenopoma multispine | reverse complement strand
GACCCCAAGAAGGCTGGGTACTCCGAACTGCTGTTTGGCGCATAGGCGCAAACAACAGTCAGAGTCTTCCCCCCAACCCGAAGGCGTAGGGAAGCAACCCTCTCGTCCAACGGGGAGAACCCCAACGTACTTGTGTGTGTATCACACTACTCTAAATTTAAAAGTTTATGGGATGGGGGGGTAGGCTGGGTGGGATGGGGGGAACAAGAGAACAGGACGGGAGTCTGATTTACAAATGCAGGTCCAGTTGAGTGAAGACCAGACAGGATGGCAGATGGCCACTGTTGGTAAGGCACCACACATCCCACAAGCACACACTGTCACCATACACAGGGCTCGAGAGAAAAGTGAGACAGACAATCCACAATCCATAAATCCAAAAAAGCAGAGGTACCAGGAGTTCAGGTCAAACAGTTCAGCTCGCTGAAAAGTCATCTGTGAGATGAGAACTGATAATGTGGAAAATAGGGATGGGTGGATTGATTCAAATATCGGTAGTATCAAAACCAAATGATTGGTATCGGATCGTAACTAGCATGATGGGATTGATAGTTTACTTTTGTGTGCGTCTGTTCCATCAGAAAGTGACTTGCCTGTGCAAATACTGTTTTTCTCACATTTAGAGGAACATCTACAGCCCATCCCACCCCCCACCACAGAGAAAGGCCTTGCAGAAAGTGCTTGGGTGGAGGATCCCCAGGTAGTAAGTAAACAGGTTACATTTCATTACTGTCATATATACGGGAAACCTGGATGCTGTGATTGGGGTACAGGATTAGAGAAACCTCATTTCCTCAGGTAGATCTCTCCTGGAGAACTCTAATTCTCTGCCATGTATACACAGAATCAGCTTTTTACTGCATGTGTCTACTACTTTAAGCAGAGAGAAGCAGCAGGATGAAAAGGGAAATCACTACATGGAGCAACGCTGCCTCATTTTTAAGTCCGCCCATAATCCAACTAAAACTGAAACCAACACAAAGTGATTTCTAGAAATCTAAATAAGTCATTTCTCTCTGTGTCCTTCCTTGATTCAGATAGTTTGGACTTGTAAAGGAATGTTGTGTTGTCAGTCAGCTCCTGAAAGCGGTGTCTTCTCTCTCTGTACAGGTAAAATCTGTAAATTATGCTTACAAAATAAGTGCAAGGTAGAGGAGAAATCAGATTACTCATCTGCTGACTGTATACGTAGATTCCCAGGAACCATTTTCTTAAGAGCTCTCAGTAACCTGGTTAATTAGGTGCATGTAAATGTCAGCGCACAATCAGCTGCTAATGTTGGTTCCTTTTAATGTTATCAGTTACCTTAACTAAATCATATCTGCACCATAAACACTTTAGAGTTTAAAAAACTTACATGAGGCTTTTCATGATTATCCACACTGACTAATTCATATCTGATTATTGTGAGAAGCTGAGATTAGAAAACTAAGAGAGGCAGCAGAAACACGGCGAGCCACAACATTAGGTAACATTAACACCATCTGGTTACCTCCTGACCAGATGGTGTTAACATTGGGTAACACACATAGCAACCAATATAATCCATTACAGCAATGAATGTTTTATTGAAATGCAGCATGTCTTCAAACCTTTAAAACCAAGACATACATTAAATAAAGTATATAATAATACAGTACAGCTTCAGAGCAACTTCTCACTGCTGCTCTTAGTGTTGTGGAGCCGATTGTATGAAGTCACTGCCCACTGGAAAGTCTGACGGTAGCAGATCTGTCTCCCTCGAACAGTGTGGACACTGCAAAACACACAGAGGACAATTCTTTATTACTTGTGAGAAACGCTGTGAAACACACATGTATATTTTCTATTCATCATTTCATCATCAACATTCATCATTCATCACCCCTGCTTAGAAAAAAAAATTCAAAACAAAGAACCACAAACTTACATGAAGGCCTTGTTCAGACAGGCACTGTGAGTCTTCATCACACTATTTACATGTTTTTGTGGCACTTTGGTTGTGGAAAAGTCAAAGCAGCAGGATGCAGGTTGTGTGTCCTTCACTCCTTGAGCTGTTATGAAGATAACAAGATAAAGTCAATACAAACGTGTCAGTGAGAAACTGATATAATGAGTCACAAACACTCACGTATGGCGTTGCAGCAGGAGACAGTGATCAGCAGCAGACCCAGAGTGATGCAGAGATTCTTCATGATGCTGTCAGTGATAAGATAACAATGATGTTATCTCTGTTGTGATGGACTCTCAGCTCTGTGTCCCATATAAATCCCATCAGTGTGGAACTGAAATGTGTCTCATCAGCCCTTCCATCCTAAATTAATCCTACTACAGAACATCATGGCAGATTTCCCCGACACCTCTTCATCTTTCCACTGCAAAAAAAAAAAAGTTTATAGAGGGAAGTTACACATGAAGGGACAGGCCACAGCTTTAATGCAGAGATAAAATCATCTCCTGTACCAGGAAGAATCTGTTCCTCATTTACAGTTTACATCTTGACTTGTGTATAGTTCGTGGAAAGGTTATCTTGAACATTCATATTTATCATTTACTTGTAGAAGAACAAGTAACACTCAAAGAACCGAAACTGATGTTATTTTAGTAACTAGAATTCTTTTTTTTAGGAAACATTCAGAGTTATTTTTCTCATAAAACCCTCTAAAATTCATCTTTCACATTTCCAGAATCAGATGTCAGCAAACCAGACACGATGAATGATCAGAACACTTCATGGAAGTTGAAACCTTGTTTCAGCACCAGCAGACTGGTGACTTGTCACTGTGGTTGTGGTTCCACCAAGTTTGATTTTATAGGCCATCACTTAGTTTTTTGAGTCAGCTAATATTTTAAATTAACATAATTATATGAGTTATATTTATATATTTAAGATAATTAAACCTAAAATATTTTTTTACTTTCAGAACTAATGAGTTGAATGAATGAATTTCAGAGAGTTCACCAAACTCATTAAGTTAAGTTGATAAAAAAACAACTACCGCGTTGTTATTCCAATGACACTGGTACGTTTGTTGTTGCTACCACCTGCACACCAGCCCCATCTGTCCCCTAGCAAAACCTAGAAAAGGAGAAGACCCAAGCACAAGTTCTCATTTCTCATTACCCCAGCTGCTGTTGTTACTACCATCTTTTCATCAAACAGATGCGGCAAAGCACACACGTCACCAAACTTGTAACCTAGTCCCTGATATTATAGCTATTTATTTTCACAATAAACACCAGGAGATTGTCCGAGTCAGAAGCGTTCTCACGTGGGGAGAGACTCCACTTGATTTCAGCTAGGTAAGGGGGCGTCTATGCATTGCCTGCTGGAGGCAGGATGTCACATCACCCAGACTTTGTAACAGTGGAGCTTACAGGATAAAGTCCAGGTAACCTCTGCTGTGTCTGACTCTGACAATTGTTTTTGCACATGCAGCTCACTCAGGAATTGTCTACATATGTTGGGGGTTCCGGGGCATCTCTAAAAGCAGCTTATGCAGCTGCAGCGCTGCTTTATAAGAACACTGTAGTAGTTCAGCACTGGAGACTGTAGCAAAAGCTCTACTTTATGACAGTTACAGAAACAGGCTAGAGAGGCAAGGAGCCAAGGTGTGGCTACAGTCTTGTTGTTTTGACTCACGGGAGGCCATCTGCAATCAGTTGTAGGGCCTTTAAGTTGAAACAGCAAGTTATATTTACAGTGTAGATGTGTATGCACTACTAGTCAAAAGTTTGGACACATAGGAATGACCATGTTTTTCATGAAAAGATACATGTCTTCAGTTGTGTTACCAATGATTGAACATGGTTTTTTAATGATCAGTTCTCCTTTTAAATTAAGACAGTAGCATTAGGAAACATAACATGCTATTGGAAGACAGAACTAATGTTTTCAGAATTTAGGTCTCTGTATAAATATTCCTTTTAAAAAACTGTTGTTTTACGCTACAATAAAACAGTATTTACAATATGAACAATGTCTACACATTCATTCGGATCAGTTTGATGTTATGAAATCTGCTTTTCTTTCACAAACATGATCATTTCTATGTGTGTCCACACTTTTGACTGGTAGTGTAGTTCTAGAGGACTTACTGTATTGTCTACTTTATGTATTCAGGGTCTAAGAGTGACTGTCCGTGTACTGTTATTTTCACCTTGAAGAGCTAATTCAACTGAAAACACTTATCATTTGTGGTATAAGGCCATAGAACAAATGTTGGTTTAATTTGTCCACATTTTGAGATATTTCTGCCACATGGATAATGTGGTATAGATAAACACTAATCTAATAAGCTACATCGCATCATCTTGTCTTTCTGGTAGCAATGTCTTCAGCAGAGCGGTTTTCACTGCAGTAGAATGACTTTGCAGTCTGTAGTTTGAGAAGCCGCTGTAAACCAACACTATTGCCTAGCAGTCCTTTAAAAGAGTCCTTTAAAAGTACCACTGCGGCTAGTCCATTTGTCGGGTAAGGGTTTAAATGTACAATTCTGTTTGAAGTTTTGTGTAAGACTCTCGTCTGATATTTGAGGACATGAACTTTAGTTAAAAAGTCTTTTTTCACACGGGTTTCTACATACAGATTAAAAATATCATACACTAAACCATACTGGTTTTTGCCTCCTCCAGGATGAACTACACTACTAGTTTTTAATGAGTAATTTCCCCCATGTTATGCAAATCTGTGTTGTGCAGATTCAAATAATGGAGCCACCATGATGTTCATGAGATCTTATCAGAGGTGTTTTTAAATGTGTACACAAAACCACGCTTAGCAATGCATGTTTGGCCTATTTAGGGCAAGTTCATGCTTGTGTTTGCAAACCTCATAAGTTTCCTCATGATAATCATCTGCATTGCATCTGCAAAGTAATTCTGTCAAAAAGTTTCCAATGTCAGTCACCTTCTATAACATATATTAATGCTGTATATCCTTCTGCTCGAAGATGTACTGTGGCTATAAAAAGATTCCCGCCTCTTGGAAAATTGATGTTTTCACCACACTGAATGATGGTCATGTACTTTAGTGACATCATTTTCAAAATTTACAATTTACAAAAAAATGCTCCTGTGTGTAAAAGAGAAAAATTAGCTTTACAAAGCAATAGTAATAGTAATATAAAAAAGACTGACCCCGTTTGTGCACCTCTGACAACAGCTACAGCACTGAGACAATTGTGCTGTATTTGCCCTATTCCTGACGTTTCATTTTTTTCATAGTTGTCACACTTAAATTATTTAGCTCATCAAACACATTTTAATATTACACAAAGATAACCTGATTAAATACAAAATGCTGTTTTTAAATGATGATTTCAGGGGGAAGGGAAAGAAGCTGTCCAAACCTGTCCACGATAACTGGAAAGTGAGTCTTTCCCATTTTGTCCCACTCTTCTTTGCAGAATTGTTTAATTCAGCCACACTGCAGGGTTTTCAAGCGTGAACGGCCTGGTTCAGATATAGGTCTGGACTTTGACTAAGCCACTCCAGTTCTTTTTCTTTCTTTTTTCTTAAGCCATTCAGAGGTGGACTTGCTGGTTCGGATCATTGTCCTGTCATATGACCTAAGTGTGCTTGAGCTTGAGGACACAAACCGATGGTCAGACATTACATATTTACATACATTCTCATCTGTTCTTGAACTTCTTCAAAATGTCGCATGATGAGTAGCTTTTTGAATTTTATAACTTCATTTTGTTAGACAGCTTCTTTTAAGTGATTTCTTGATTCAACAGAGCTGGCAGTGTTTAGGTGAAATTTAATTCAGTTGTCTAAAAAATGTGGTTAATCACAGTTGATTCATGATTGTCTTTTTCGCATAGGGCAGGTTTGGAGAGCTTTTTTCTCTTCAGCACGCGTCCATTGCAGACAGAGGAAGCCAAAAAACCTCATAGTGGAAGAGGTTAATAAAATAAAACCATCAACATCATCATCTTCAAGACTGCATTTTATTTTACTCGGGTTATATTTGTGTAATATTCATTTAATTTCTTTGATGATCTCAATCATTTAAACGGGATTGCATTTAAACTATGCAATAAATCCGAAGGGGGGCAAATATCTATATAACAATTTAATGTTGTTTAATGGCAACTGAACTTCCCCCTGGCTTTCATGTATTACTGTGACCACCTGAGCCAGAGTGTGAACAACTGTGAAACCACCTGGGTAGTGATGAAAGAAATGCATTGTGAGACATTACACCACCTCCTCTGTTTAACGAGAGTCTGTTCTTCATTGTGCTGTTTCTGACCAGAATATGGATTCATCAGCTGGACCTTCCAGTTACGCACGTATGTGTATATATACTACAGCTACTCACTCCACTCAGGTGAAGCAGTTGTGCGACCTGAAAAATTACTGCACCAGTGATGATTAGATGCATTACTGTAAGGTACCATAATGCTTTTTAGGGTTCTATTTTTACTCTGGGGCTGCCTTGTTACAAGATTGCATCATTTTCAACTGAAGAAAGTGCAAATGCATGTAATGTACCTTTATGTAACAGACCACAATAGTACGTAATTATGTAGCATCAAAACACAAAATGCATAACATGACCCTTTTAAAAGCTACAGTGCAGTAAAATCAGCCTGTGGGTCAAACGGCCCCTGACACAAGCTGAAGATTTCACTTTTATAGTGTGTTTTACACAATTATTTACAAATCTACTGTAGATAATAATGTAAATATAAGCTATAACTTCATACCAGCTATAATGGAGAACAGTGCATGCTGAAATCAAGCCTGGAAACCTACTGAATAAGCATACGGTAGATAAATAATACAATTTAAACATTTCAATTTTAAAATATATAGAGTAAACAAACAGAGGATATTTTGTTAAGGTTCTGCAACACTAACAGCACAGTAATGTAATGGAATGTTGTTTTGCGTTTTTACTCTGTTCAGTACGGTAAGAGCTACGTCGACTTGTTCAGCAGACCTGGGATCAGATACTTCATCGTTCATTCTGCTCAGCGACTTTGCTCCGCTGCATTTAGCCTGATCCCAGATCAGCGCTCTTCCTGTTTGAGGGTATTTACGGGACTTCAATTGTGTGTTTAGCTATCGTCAGAAGACCCGCTGAAATTCAAAGTTTAAGAAGGAGGAGACTGAAAACGTAGAACAACAGGAAGGTTATTTCTTGTTTTCAGTCAGTTAGACTTGACCTGTTTTACTACTGCAGTTGCATACACTGCTTTTAAGGTAAGGTAACACAGCACATTATCTGTCTTAAGTACATAAGATGGCTAGTTTCTGCTAAAGTAGGCTGCGTTTTTAGCTAAGCTAGCGTTTGCAGTTGCTGTTTCAGGGTAACTTTAGCTTCTGATAGGTTAGCTTGTAACGAGCTGACCACAGTTCAATCCGTGGGCTGTGTTGCTAACATAAGCTAGCTAATATAACCTGTAGCCGTTAGCTAGTTGTTTACTGTACTTAAATGCTCGGAGTGATTCAGTTTAATTACTAAAGTGTTTTTTGAAGTGTTGGCAGCTTTAAATGACAGTACTGTGTATTTAGTTAGCTACTAGACCTGTTAACACAACTTATTATGAAGGTCCATTTCATTTAAAAGACATCTGAGCTGAAACGTTGGGCGTAGTCACGCTTTATATACTTAACTTATACTATAGTTAAGGTAAATGTTGAAACGTTTTAATACAATAATAGCGTTTTTCTATCTGTATTAAAGTGTCTGACATGTCGGTAGCGTATGATATTAACCATGTATTTTTAAAAAGTCTGGTCTGTAAGTAGATGATTTGGAGAGTGAAATATCTCCTTACTGTCGTGGACTCTGCTTGCTCCTGTGTAAGCAGTAGGTTTCTGCTTAATGACTACGAGAACCTCACCAAAAACTGTCTGTGTCGATGTGTTTGCAGCTCAGTATGGAAGCTGGTGAGGAAAATAGTAGCAACTTGAAGAGACAGAGAGCACCTCTGTCGGACTCTGAAGACAATATTCTCCTACCATCAGGTTTGCTTGTGTATATATAATATGAGTATTCATATATCTTATAATCCAGAAAATTCACATGTATACAACAGTCTTTGCAGTTATTTATACTTGTAACTTATGTAACTTGTAACTTTTCTTGTGTTGTAATTCATCGTCCTGTCTCAGAGGGGAAGGATGGCCAGAAGCGGCGGCGTCTAGAGACAGCTGGTCAGGAGAACCAAAGTCCTAAACAGTCCTCATCTAGACACCCAGCTGAGCCAGTTACAAAGCCGGACACTCCCACTATTCCCTCAGTCCGGTCCAGAGTCCTACAGCTTACCCAAAGAAGAGAGGGTAAGCTGACTTTTTTCAAGCAGGAATGCTAACACCACCCAACTTTTATCTGTGAGGCTAGACTAAGTATAAGCAATAACTCAGGTTCAGGAGACTGTGAACAGTACCTCACATAGGTAGAATTTACTGCAGGGCTGCTGTATTGGTCTGCATTAGTTCTAGCTACAGTATGTGGGCCTGATATACTAACAACAGAGTCTATTTGTCCATGAATACACAAGTGTTACAGTGTATTTTGGCGTAGTGTTTGTACTGTTCAAAATGGTGTCCTGCCAGATAATCAAGATCAGCAGTCAAACTGGATTATCTGCATGCAAGATAAGAACATTTGTCAAGGTGTTGAGTTAATTTCTGTCACGCCTGTGGGAAAATTTAGTTGTTAAATGAATACTGTAGTGTGTAACACCAAGTGTTTATTATTTTAGGAGAAACTCCGTTGGCTCAGAGATGCCTGTCAGATCCTGGGGTTGACAGCCCATCGACTGATATTCATGACAAGGGATTCAGAGAACAGCTCCTTGGTGAGAAGGCATATTTAACACCACATTCAAACAATACATTCAAAAACCCTATCAGCATCACACTTGGCTTTCTAACTCTGTGCTTAATTGCCATTGTGAGAGAAAAACAAACAATACTTCACAAATTGCAGAAATTATTTAGGACTTTTTTAGATGGAGAATTATTTTGTTGCCCTGAACAGTGTCTGACAGACAGATCTTCCTGCAGTGTATTTTTATCCACCATTGCTAATGTACGATACACCCCTCACATTTTTGTAAATATTTTATTATATCTTTTCATGGAACAACACTGACGATATGGCACTTTGATACAAAGTAAAGTAATCAGTCTACAGCTCGTACAACAGTGTAAATTCGCTGTCCCCTCAAAATAACTCAAAACACAGCCACTAATGTCTAAAACTCTGGCAACAAAAGTGAGTACACCCCTGTGAAAAATGTCCACATTGTGCCCAATTAGCCATTTTCCACCCCCGGTGTCATGTGACTCTTTAGTGTTACAAGGTCTCAGGTGTGAGTGGGGAACAGCTTTGTTAAATTTGGTATTTCTGCTCTCACTCTCTCTCATACTGGTCACTGCAAGTTCAACATGGCACCTTATAGCAAATAACTCTAAGGATCTGAAAGAAAGAAAAAAGAAAAGAATTGTTGCTCTTCATAAAGATGACCTAGGCTATAAGAAGATAGCCAACACCCTAAAACTGAGCTGCAGCACGGTGGCCAAGACCATAGAGCGGTTTAACAAGTCAGGTTTCACTCAGAACAGGCCTCGCTATGGTCGACCAAAGAAGTTGAGTGCACATGCTCAGCGTCCTATCCAGAGGTTGTCTCTTGAAAATAGACGCATGAGTGCTGCCAGCATTGCTGCAGAAGTTGAAGGGGTGGGGGGGTCAGCCTGTCAGTGCTCAGACCATACACCGCACACTGCATTAAATTAGTCTGCATTACTGTCGTCTTCTAAAGATGATGCACAAGAAAGCCTGCAAACAGTTTGCTGAGGACATGCCGAGAAGACGATCAAACTTGACTATCTAGAGGAAGTAAAAGTCGTAACAAGGTTTCCGTAGGTGAACCTGCGGAAGGATCATTTCCGGTTCCGGTTCCAATAATCCATGTCTTCTAAAGACATGGATTATTGGAACCATGTCCTGTGGTCTGATGAGGGTAAATGTGCTGGACTGGCCAAGCATGTCTCCAGACCTAAACCCTATTGAGCATCTGTTGGGCATCCTTAAACGGAAGGTGAAGGAGCGCAAAGTCTCTAACATCCACCAGCTCCATGATGTTGTCATGGAGGAGTGGATTTTTCACAGGGGTGTACTCACTTTTGTTGCCAGCAGTTTAGACATTAATGGCTGTGTTTTGAGTTTTTTTGAGGGGACAACAAATTTACACTTATACAAGCTTTAGACTGTACTTTGTATGCATCTTTGTATGTCATATCTTCAGTGTTGTCCCATGAAAATATATAAAATATTTACAAAAATATGAGGGGTTTACTCACTTTTGTGACATACTGTATATGTTTAATGTATATGCTTAGTATTATTCATAACTGTCAGGGACAACTTACCTGAACTAGATTTACTACATCTAATCCACTCTTAAAATGCACCCAACACAACTTTACTACTATGGTTTTAGGTAATTGTGGCAAGAATACATCATGTTAGCTTGGAAAGTCTACTTAATTTTTGAAACTTCATCTTATTAAATGTTTTCCCCCAGGTGAGGGAGAATTCACGCAGCGTATGGAGATGTTTAAGGTGCCAGTCTGCCACTTTGAGCCTGCACTAAGCCCTGCCAACATCTGCCCTCGGACTCGCTCTAACTTTGTGTCTGGCATTCATCAGAAACTCCAGGGGAGTCCCACCAGCACTGAGCAGGCCTCTCGCATACGCCAGGTAGCTTTATAACTGAAATGCATTAATAATATGTAAAACACTGGGATCAACATATATACCGCTCTAAAGTACTAATACTACAATGTATAAATGAACTTTATGACATAAGTCCTGGTTTCCCCAATCAGGAACGGGAGAAGGAGTTCAGCCGGTTGCATTTTCAACCAATCAGTGAGAATCCATGGCTGAAAAGGAGCAGTTCTGATCCCTCATTAAATCAGGTCAGTTTGTGATGCTGGTTTCTTGCTTGTCAAATGTTTGACTATGTTAGCTGCAGTGGGTAGTTTTGTCTTGTCAATCTTGTTTCAGTTATATTTATGTAGATGTGATTGATTGTCTTGACTCAGATGACAGCTTGACTGTAAGAAAAGTCATTATGCCATAAAGTGGCATAAAATAATTATTACATTTACAACCAGGATTTGTTAACTCGTACGGTTAAGTTACAGAGGATCTGCATGTAGTGACAGTAACAGATTCTACAGGTAGATCTAGTGCACCTATTTTTTATCTTTTTGAAGTATTTAGTGAGCTCCCTTTTCTTTAAGATTGTATTTATACACCAGCTTGTGTAAACATTAGCAGGGAAGGACCCCTCCTGGCTCCTCTTCTCCCTCCTCCTGGGTCCCTAGATCTAAAAGGAGAGTTCAGTGGCCTCCCCCACAGCCCTGGGATGTGAGTCAAAAATAAACCTACACTGTCTGGTCACTTGTGCACGTGGGCTATACATGAATCCAGTACACTGGGCAATATTGACTTACTTGGTGTCTCATAGTTTGGTTATTACGTCATTATCAGCACCATCCATGAAATGTAGACCATAAAGTCCAGATCGTAGGTATTTGGACAGTGACATGATTTTTGTTAAATTAAATAATCTACATTGAAGTACCATGTCTGTTTTAATTTGAGTAGATGGTTAATGTTCAGTGTAGTTCTTATAATATATATTGCTCACAGTTCAGTAAGTTAGTAAGGACAGATCCACATGAAGCCAAACTATTTAATTTTTTTTTTTTTTTCTTAAGAGAAATATCTTTTGTGGTCAATGACAGTACCGAACCATAAACCATTTTCCAGTGATGCTCTCCTGGATGTTCACTGCCAGCACATGTTGTGGGGTGTTTCTGCTTTTACTTGGGTCTCCAGCAAGTGGAATGCTGCTCAGTAGGTTAAAGATTATGTGACTGTCAGTCAACACTGAAAAGGTGTTGGCTTGCACTGGATGATCATTGTTGAATCATGAAATGAGTTGTGATGCATTTGATTGAACCTGATCAAACGGAATGCTTCGGCACACATAAAAACCGGCGTCAGACATACGTGTCCAGGTTCACGACCATGTTTGACCGTTTTTTTTTCCCCCAACAGGTTTTTCCCTCATAGGTGGATTTTTCATCAGTTCATTAGAAGGTTGTTCCCCGAGTTTGTATCTGTGGTGAATGTTCTGGGGTTATGATTATAAAGGAAACATTTACGCCTACATCTGAGAGAGCAATCTTGATTTGCTGTGGAGACATGAAGGTGTTTTTCCTCCTCATGCTAATTATTTTCTGCTCCTGTTTTCTTGTACCCAACAGCTTTTTTTTGAATGTAGGGTTTTTTTGGCAGGCAACTTTTGAACCCCTAAATTTTGGTTACTAAAATCTCCATTGTCTCTGTGTGTTCTATGTTGATGTAGAGAAGACTTTAATGTGATTATGTTTGTATTTTAACTTCAAAGTATTGAAACAAGAAGAAACAAGAGCAGTGTTCCTTCATTTTCCTTTATTGTCCCTATGTGTGTCAGCAGTTTCATGCAGCATCATTATGATGACCAGTTACACTGAGGTGATACTATTTGCAGCAGAAAATGTAGAGTTGAATTGACCTGTTACTATGCAGTGTAGAGAAGCTGTAATTGTCAGAATACTCTGGTCTGGACTATACACACTATCACACGAAAGTGGTTTATTTTTTATTAAGCACTATTCCACCTCGTCACTTTCTACGGTGGGTGTTTACTTTGTTTTTTGGGACTTTAGATTTAATGTTACCCCTTTTAAAAATGTATTCTAGTTTATTTGCTTTTGGTTTCCTTTCATGTCTGACACCATGTGCATACTGGAAATAACATTCACAAGACGTCGCAGTAACATTTGTTTTTCATTAATTTTTCTTGATTTGCAATAATCTAGAAAACTCTTATAATATTACTATTGTTTCAGGTTGATGGTGATTCTGAGATCAAAGATGGCAGCTTCACTGGAGCTTCTACATCAGGTGCAGGGAAGCTGTCTGTACATGTGACAGGTAAAATCCCCAATACATTACTCAATTAAATATATTCATTTACTTTCCACAGTACAGTATTAAGATAGGTAAAGCATGAACGCATTAAACAAAGGAATGTGCTTCATTCACATTGATGAGCAGGTTCATTATCAGTGGAAATCTTAGACATAGAGAAGTGCTGATAAAGAGCCACTATATACAGTATGTCCTATGTAGATATACAGTGGTAAGAAAAGGAAACTATTTTCTGTTTTTCTACATAAATCTTACATGAAATGTGATCTGATGTTCACCAGTAATTCATCAACATTAGAGGTCAATAACTCCTCAGAACAATATGATTACAATGTTTGGGTTATTGCACATTGTGAAGGGTAGCACACTTGCTACCATGCCTGCTGTTGTTTTTTTCCCACAGCAGCAGATAACACAATATGTTATCTTAACTATTTTACATATTCTTTGGCTAGATATAAGTACTCAGTAACGGCTTTAAGGCATATTAATTAGGGAAGTTGGTCACTTAATATTAAGATTTGAGACTAATCTTCCAACAGGGGAAGAGGCACCTTGTGACTCTAAAGCCCCAGCAGCAAGCTCTAGTGAAGGACAGCTGCAGATGGAGTGGAAGAAGCTAAATACTCATCAGGATGGAGAAGTCATAGGGAAAGACTACCAGGCATCAGTTGGAATTGAAGAAGAACATGCAGGGCCCCAACAACCAGAGAGCCAGACTGTACTGATGCTGTCTTTTAGCGAGGATCAGAGTTTCTCCAAAACATCTTTTGGTGAGAACCAGAATGTGTCTGGTGACGAGCACAGCTTATTGGACTCAACTCATCCAGAGGAATTGGACGTGAAGGAAATATATGAAGTTTCCAAAGTAACAGAGCAGAGCGTCTCAGAGATGTTGTCTCTTGAAGATGATGAAAAGATCGATGACTCTTCATCGATGGAAGAAGAGATTGAGCCTTCAACAGATGAGGAGTTACGGTTGTGGAGATATCCTCAACACAACGTGTATAAGGACGAAGAGTTGAACATAGCTGACAGGCAGGAAGGCATGCATGCTAATGAGGAAGAGGCATTGCCGTTATCCAGAGTTGAAGCTGAGAGTGGAGGACATGTTGTAGCTGACAATGATCATTCTGATACACAGGGTGATGAATTTGATGTGAGTACTTTCTCTGCTGAGATTTCTGGATCCCCTGAATTGCAGGAAGATGAGAAAGTTGGACAAGAAGCAGATGAAGTTGAGTCAGATGTCAAATGTTTAGATGACTCTCTGATAGATCAGTCTCCTTTAAACAGAGACCAAGAGAACCTAGAGTTATATAAAGGATGTGATGAGGGAGCAGCTACAGAAGACACTAATACTTTTACAACCAGACAAGACCAGAAACACACAGAAGAAAGTACTCATATAGATGGTGTATGGCAATATTCAAAGGAGAGCCAGACAGTCAATATAAAAGAAGAAGACATGGATCTAGAGTCAGTTAGAACAGCCCCGAATACTAAAGTGAAAGAAATGGAGGTGTCTTCTTTTTCTGATGTAGCTCAGGTTCTGAAAGACACACAGACGGGGAACACAGATGTTGAAAGAAAAGATGAAGATGTAGCACAGCTAGAGACAAAGACTTATGTTGAACCTTCAGACATCGATACACATGTCGCAGCTCAGAGTGTAACCGAGGCCAAGACATCAGAACACATGTTGGAGACAGAGGAAATGGAGCAAGAAGCAGTAGATGAAGGGAAGGGTGTTAAACATGGGCTAACAGAAGAAACTCACAGGGCAGAGGGAAGAGAAAGCTCAAAGAAAGTCACCTTTATCCTGGAGCCTGAGCTGATTAATGACACCAATAACTCTGTGGAGTCCAGGACAGAGACAAGTACGTCAGGTGAGAATAGTAAGAAGATGTAAGTGTGAGCAACTGGGCTGCCTGAGGAGAACTTAAGTCACTTGGAGCATATTGGTGAAGTGGATTATAGGATAGGAATCACTGTCCTTTGGTGGACTTCATACACTGGTGTTATACAGATGACTGGAGGTTTTTCTTTGGTGAACAATGGGCCTCGTTCTCCAACAAGTTTTGTTTGGTTCTTAAGATAAATCTACATCATGCATCATGACGTGTTCTTAATACGGCAGATTTGCTCCTAACTCGGTCTGCCGATATTGATATATCCGATAAATGGAATATCGGAAAATATCTATATAGTTTTTTTATTCCTTTAATGACAACTTTTACATACCATGTATATATTATACAAACTCTTCAGCTATTTCACGTCTCTCCCAAAATGTCTCTCTCCTAGTATGACAAATCTGATGTTTGAGATATCTTTGTTTGTTTAACATACCTTGCAATAAAGTTTAAAGTTTAAGTATGTATGATAGGAGATATGTGATGTTGGTTACCTAAAATGATTTAGTTTTTCTTTTTTTATGAGGAGGGACAGGAGGGTTTATATCAGTATCAGAAATTAAGAGTTAGACAATATCGGTATATCGGATATCGGTAAAAAAGACAATATTGAATATCCCTAATTATTATATATCTTATACTGATGAATCCCACCATCCTCCTAAGTTAACAGCACATTCTAGATGTTCATATTTAGCATAGATAAACGTCCCACCAGTGCTCATAAAAGGGGCAGGACACAGGACAGGTTTGTTGTCTGTTGCCCGGGGGGCTCCGAACATATCAAAACTAAAACTAAGAACAGTTGGTGAATGAGGCCCAAAGACTTCTACATGTTTTTGCACAACTATTATTTCACATTAAGAGTGTTTGGTTGGAAAACCATGAAAAGTCCATTATGTGGTCTGGGGTACACATTTGATGCTGCATCAGTCCACAAGGTGGAATACAGCTGAGTCACAGTCTTTACTCTTGTCTGGAAGTTGAGCTGTGGCAACTGGAAATCTCTGCTCTTGGTGTTCTGTTTACCTACTGTAAATATTCTAGTTGTTAATTATTCTTCTTCCTTTCTTAAAGTAATTTGGTAAATCTTTCCATAGATGTTGAACTGAGCTCACATGATGAGACCAACACTGCTGAAGTCATTGACCAGATGTTCGATGAGGTTCTGGAATATGCTGAAAGGATGGAGGAAGAGAGGGATGATGATGAAGACGCAGAGGAGCGCGACAGTGGTATTGTTGCTTGTTCTAGAGACAAAGATAAAATGGACACAGAGTCAGAGAAGGAGAAAAGTGAGGAAGAGGGAGAAGAGTGTGATGAGCTGCTCACTTTCCCTCCCAGCGGCATCCTCTCCCCTCTCAGCAAGTCTGTAGAGGCTGTGGTCACTCCTCTGGTATTACTATTTTTATATCTTTGAAGGGAGTTATGAAACTTTCTGGTTTAAGTGACAAATAAATGCAGAAGCTGGAAAAATAAAATGTTTCTTCTGTTTATGTTCAATGTTCTGTCAACAGCGACTAGCAGTGAGCCAGGAATCCAATCCTCCCTCTCTGCTTCTGACTCCAGAAGAGACCAACACCCCTCCTGCTGAATCTGCCCCTCTGTACAGGTAGTCACATTTATTCACATTATATTATTAAAATGTAGACGTTACTTCTCGTCCAAACATAAGACAATTGTCAGTGTCTATGGTGATGTGCATCAACTTCACCTGTGTTCATATGTTAATGTGTGAATTGAGGTTTGAACCAAACCATGCATTTAAAGAATCTTATCCACATACTAATCATACAAATGGTGTTTTAAATATATTCTGTAACACAAATTTCAAACTATTTTCATATAGTTAAAATCAAGATACTAATTCAGTGAAAAATATTGTGATTGTCATTTGGTTTGTTTTCTTACAGTTTGAATGGTGATACTCTTATAACCTGTATTGATGTGATGTGGGCAGGGCAGTGTTATCCTACCGACAGTAACAATCCTTAATATGAGTATGTAATACTCATGTAACATGCTTAACTGATCTGGTGTTGGTTTGTTCTGTGATTGACAGCATCGATGCGTACCGCACACAGAGACAGAGTAAGCTTCCCACCATACAGAGCGTCACTCCTGGGGTTCAGAGACGAGAGAAGTGCCAGACTCAACAGTCTGTCAACACCAAGGAGAGAATCGCGGTGTGTAGCATTCAGAAGAAATTTAATAACATTGTTCCCACCATAACACACTAGTCTAACTAATTCAGTCAGCTGAACATGTGAGCTGTTCTTCAGTAGCTGAAACGGACTTCTTACGCTTGATGCTGTGTTTGTCCAGGCTCTTAATGAAGAAGCAGGGAAGCTGCAGACTGTGATCAACCAGACCCTGCAGGCTCTGAGCTGCTGTACTGATGAGGAGCACGGACAAGGCTCGCTGGAGGAGGCAGAGGCTGAAAAACTGCTGCTGGTATCTTGTATGTTGACAACTTTTAATGTTTTACACTCCCAGCTTTGTAAATCATAGACTGGATTGTTTTTTCGGATTATGTACTTTGTGGTACATGGCTTATCTTCATATATTTTAATAGCATTAATAATTGTCCTTCCAGAGTAATAACATGATTTATAATCTGTCATTATTGTTATTTTCTTTTCTGTTTCAGGTGAGAAACGTTCTGCTCTTCTGGCAGAGGTGACCAGGCTGAGAGAGGAAAGAAACTCAGAGTCTGGTGAGGCAGCAGATGACAGGGAGTATGTTTCCCAGCAGCCCTGCAGAGGGACTGTCAGCATCACCAACATCCAGCTGCCTCTCAAAGTTGAATTTGTCTGCTCCTCACACGGTCGCACAGGTAGAACAGCACACAACATTTCTACTCTTTTCTGTTTTGTTTTGCCTTGAACACATTTGTTGGACTGCAATAAAAATCTTCTATTTAAAACCCACATTTTAAAAAAAGTGTAGCAGTTGTTATCCACTCTGATACTGATTTGTTTCTGTCTGTGGTTAGGTCGACCAAGTCACTACTTTTTTGTGCTGATCCGGTACGGGGCCTGTAACATCGTCGCCACCCCAATGGCCACAGCTGCCGACGCTCAGAACGGAGACACCATCTCTTTCCCAACTTCTGTCACTCTGTAAGCTTCCATTTATCTGCTGGGTTGGGTTTGTTTCACTTGATAAGCATCACTGTATTATTGTGGGTTACACTGATTAATGAACGCATGTTTTTATGTTTAGTGTATGTATTAAAACAATTGTTTTAATAGAAATATATAATGTAGATGTAATATTTAGCTTTAATGTCTCTGATATTTCAGGAAGGACATTCGTTCATCCTTTGAGATCGATGTGGAAGTCTACAGCCTGGTGAGAAAAACATTTGACATTCTGAGTTTAATTAATATCTGTATCAAGTTTGCAGCTGAAGGTTCCCATTTAACTGAGTTTCGGCTCCTGTTACAGGGGGAACATCAGTTATAGTTAATCCAACTTTCTCTAGTATCTAATTGATTCAGGCTGTTAATAATGATGTTCTAGACAAAGGTATATGGTGTGTTGCACAACATAAAACTGACTTAGTAGAGTTGGTCGTGGCAGCTTAGCCTTAGTCGATACAAATACTTTGACCTGATGAAGACTGAAGTTAGATCAAAACGTCATCATAATTGAATAAAATTGGCAGGTTCCTGTGTAATTGTTTTGTTTCATCTAGTCCCACACTTCAGGTCATAACTCCAGCATAGAACGAGCCACCACCAAGTCACGGGTGAGTGAGTTGATTTCTCACACATAACCCAGATGTACATAATAATGGGAGTGTGATGCATCTCATTTATCGTGTCTTTACATATTCAGGTGACACCAAGAAAACTTCTGAACACGATCACGGTAAGTCTGTAGTATTTTTTTTTTTCCCCTACTTGTGCTGTTTTTATTTTGATATTAAAGCTTTTTATTGTGTTTTCAACAGAGATCCAGCAACACTCTGACATGTAAGTTGTGTTTCTAACATTTTCTGTAATTAACTCAGCCCTCGTTTTTTCCCCCTTGCTTAGTCAACTCAACGATTGTTAGTAGCTGTGATTTTTATTACTGGCATTTTATTTGCTGTGTCATTTGTCAATCTCTGCTTCTTTGTCCATCAGCTGCCGCTCTACCTTCTCTCAACACCCGTCGCTCCAGTAACTTCAGTCTAGTGGGCTGCCATAAGATCACCTTGGCCTCACTGGGACACAGCAAGTTCCCTCTGGATAAGGTGATTATCAGTCAGACACTATGGTCAGAATAGATGCTAAATACACTGCTGTCTTACTCTGGACCCAATGACTGATGGTGTATTTAAATGTAATCGTTAACTTTCTACCAGTAGAGCTGTAGGTGAATGGTGAATTTCACTGGTATGAAACAGGCCTGAACTCTTCATGTAAAACATAGCATTTGATGAATGAATTAGTTGATGTCTTTGCACAGGAGGCAGGTTAGGTTTCTCTGTTCATTTCTTCTGATTTACTAGAGAAGACGTTACAGTGCTACAGGCACCACTATACACTACACTTTGCTCTTATTCTGAACTTTCTACACATGGGTGGCCTCACTGGTGATGTAACTTCTCTGTCCCTCCCACCCTCTCTCTCCCCTCTCTGATGTTTCTTCCCCCCACTTAGATGAAACTTGAAGGCAAAATCAGGAGGCTGCTGGGAGATGAGTTTCAGGAAAAGGTTTCACTCTGACAGTTTCACTTCTCTTCACTTTGCTGTGCTCCTTTGAAAAACTGTGACTCGCGATTTCCATTTGACGAATGAACTATTAAAGCTATTACTATTAATACATACACTGTTCTGACTGACTGTATCTAATATGATGGTAGTTTGACTAAACATTAGCACAGTTATTGTTAAAGACATTGCTCAAAATGACGCACATCTCTAGATGCGTCAGAGTAAATAGTGTTTCTATGTTCTCTTCTGTGCTGAAGTATTGAATGTCCTTTCCTGTACAGAGTGTACATGTGAGTTAGAGAGTGAGAGTTTTGGTCACAGTTGGATCAATTGGAATGAAATTCTTCAATATATTATTTTCCTTTTTTACATGTCTTCCACATCCTAACCAGTTTAACTCCTCTCTCTTCCTCTCTCTCCATCGTAGGTGCCTTTTCTCTCTCCTCTAGAGGGCAACGTCTACTTACAGCTGCACAGCGAGAGCCACTCTAACGTGCAGCACCAAGGCTTCCTGGTCAGTAATGGTGCTCTAATGCTGCTCACATTCATGTCCATCTTAACAAGCCATTCGGTGTCGTACTGTATCATAATGTCAAAAGATTTCATGCAAATGGGGTGAGAGGAATCCACGTTGACAAGAGGCTAATTTTCACTGCACTGTAGTGAAGAGGAATCAAATCAAGTTAGATAATACATTCAATCTGTTGTTAAATTCACTCTCCTCTTTTTTGTGGTTATTTTACCAGACAATGTTTGAATTGATCAGTGGATACGGGGTATGGCATCGCCGATATTTCGTCCTGGAGGAATGCACCATGTACTACTGGAACCATCCCAATGATAAAGAAACTAAAGTACGACTAGAACAACAGCCAAACACTCAGATTTAACTCCACTCTAGCTGCTTTGCAGTAGATTTAATTCTGCCTCCTGTTTCAACCTCTCAGGAAGCAGAGGGCAGCATCTCTCTGTCCAGCTCTCCCAGCCAGTGTGTCAGGCCTGTCAAGAGGGACTCGTGCGCTCGACCTTTCACCTTTGAGCTGGTAAGCAACGTCCCACATCAGCAGCAGGATGAGAGCCAGGAAGCCTTAGCCAAGTAAGTCTGAAGCACAAAACGACATCTTTGAACTGTGGAATCGTAAATGCATTAAATGCCTGTTTTTTAGCAATATTCACATTGATGGATGCTCCTTCTTGTTCAGGTGTTGGTTTTCAGCTGACACCAAACAGGAGAGACTGGACTGGATGGAGAAACTCAACCAGGCTCTTTTGGACTTCCACACGTGGAACCGATCATCAGCAGCCCAAACAGAAAGTCAGCAGTCAAACACATCCAGCAGTGGGAACCTGAGGGAGAGCATACTGTAACTGCATAACTTAACCAAAACCAGTTTCAGGTCCATGAAGGCGTCCTGGAAGCAGCTTCTATGTGACGTGCATAAGATGAGCTGACATCAGGGTTTAGCTTGTTCATGAGCTGCTCAATACACTGTGCTTAGAAAAATATAACCTGGCTAAATGTAATGGGTCTCATGTTGATGTATCTTTGAGAGACGTCTGTTTGAATTTCCGCTCACTTCTTTTAATCTGAATCCAATCATTACTGTTGGTTTTTCACTTTTATTTGCTAAGTTACAGTCGCCATATGAATATTTTTAGTTTATCAAAATTCTTTGGCTTTTATTTTGACTTTTTTTGTGGGAATCAGCTGCTGTAATTGTTGGATGATTTTCAGTAGCTTTGGTGAAACCTCTTGTAGTTTATATATGGAATTATTTACACTACTTTATATTTAGATTCATATTTTTGTATTCTTAAAACTGGAAGGATAAACAGATTTATATAGATACACTAATAAATGGGAATTCTACTAAACTAATGTAGGATAAGAAACAGCAGAAAATGTTATAAATGATTCAAATATAGAAGGGATGCTAGCTAGTGTTGAATGGGAGCTCCTCTACAGAACCTGTTTCTTTTGGGTAACTTACGTTCTCGATATGTTTAGTTTTTTTGTTTTGTTTTTTCTTTTTCTTTCAAATCATTTGTGCCTTTTTCAGAATGAGAGAAGTGATGAGGTAAAGAGGGGACTGTAGTGATGCTGCTGCAGTGAATGTAATCTGTTCTGTCTGATGTCCTGTTCTTTTCCATGTATTTCCACCTATCAGTCTGTCACCTTGGTATAAATGTTATTCTATTGAACTCTCATTCTATGCAATTAATGGAAGGTACCTATAAAATAAAAGGAATGAAACATCTACTTGCATCTATGGACTTGGCTTAACTAGGTGATTTTGCAAATATTGGTACATGGCCTAATATGTAATATATCGTTACTTGTAAACATCACATCACTTTGCTTTTTCAGTTTCTCTTTCAAATAGAAAACATGTTGCTCATCATTTTTCATCTACATTCATTCATTCAAATCAGTGTAAAGGTTTAGGTGGTGGAGACATAGATCTGCCGCACATATGGAGCCGGAGAGTGTGTAACAGGAAGGCAGCTCAGGTCAGGAATGTCATACAGGAAGTGGGCTACAATTAGACTTCCCTCGTCCCATAGCTCCTCTGGGTGGTACAGAGCTCAAGGTGATGACAACAACAAGGGGAGGGGAGCGCGGCTTTGTGCTTTCAGGTTATGTATAATGCATCTGTGTTGAGCTGGTGATCTGTAACACAAAGTGCAGCACAGTGGTACAGTACAGTGGGTTTGTGTGAGTATTTACACATTTCTCCAAAACTGGCTTTGTTAAACATTATGTACAGGTTGATTGATGTTTGAATTGGGTGTTTTTATTGGCTGGTTTTAAACGACCGCCAGTCCGAAGGTGCAAAAGTTACATCACTGCTACAAGTTCAGATGCATCGTTAGGTCATCCTGCAGGACAACTGTGAGCACATATCAGAGGGAGGGGGACACAACTGCAGTGAGTTCTGCTGTCAGTGTGACAAGACTAGAACCCAGCAGGTCAGCGGCCTTGTTGTCCTTAGTAATGTGGACCCACCCTAACAGGAATACATTCTGCACAACATCCTGGTGTTTCAATCTTTGCTCCTTTCCTAACGTGACCCTGGAGGAAATAGTTCCTGTATAGCAAAGATGTACGAGGTGAGGAAGGTACCTTCTTAGTACTAATAATCACAGTGACAGAAAAAGAGTAAGACATAGTATACAGTTCATGTCAAATAATTTTAATTGGCCCCCAGGTGGCTAAAGCAGTTATTGCATGTTTATATGGTTGTATATGATCTCAGATTACTTGTGTATTACTTTGAAACACAGGGGATCAAGTTAAAAGGAGGTTGTGTGGGAGAGTCTGTCTTTGTAAAAACAATGAAACCCAGTCATTGTCAAAGTCAGTTTTGTCCCTTTTGTCCCACATTCAATTTGTTATTCAAGGAGAACTCCCAGAGCACCCACACACAGATTTTAAAATTGCATGAGGAAGTGCTGCACCGAAAGATGATGGTCCCATGTTCCCCTCGGACGGTGTGTTTGTGCTGGCTCCGGCTACAGGGCCACTTGGCACGCTCCTTGCTGTGTTTTGAAGAGGTCCGGGAAGCTCGGAGGCTGTAAACAGGGCAGCGGGGGTCAGAGGACTCAACTGGTCCCAAATAAACTTCCCTGAGTGGTAGAAGCCTGCGCTGGTCAAACAGCTGCAGAGGATCAGAGACGGTCAGAGACACCGAGTGTGTTTTTGTTGCAGTGGAAACATTCAACACATTTTGTTGAGCTTTAACAATGGAGCTGAGAAATGAAGGTAAAAGAAAAGCAGACTGGTTTAAATCATCACCTGCAGACCGCCTCACAGTGAAACAATAAGTCTCCATTACTGGAGCATATAAAGACTTATGCATTATACATCATTTCTTCCTGTAGCTATTTAATAGGTTTCACTTTACACGCGACTCTCAGACTCCCAAAAGCTTATATGGAGCCCAAGTTCCAGATACACCCTGCTCCCCCCACCCTCAACCCTTCTGCCACCATCTGGATTCTTTCCTGGTTCCCTCCACTCAGCATCTCTCTCCATCTCTCCCAAAATATGTCACTGTTCATTTAAAAATAAAGAGTTCATATCTAGGTGAGTATGAAAATTAGTTCTTGTTGTTGGTAATAGAATATTTACGCTCTACCTTTTTTCCAGAGCTTTCAGCAGCACCACATGGTCTTATTGAGTGGGTGGTGTTAGCACACTTGTCATGAAAATGGGTCTTTTGACTTGAAATTAGACTCATTAGCTGTAAAGACTGTATCCATAACAAAGGTTCTCATGTGAGTGGATAAAGCTAGTAAGGGGACCTTTAGTAGGGGTTGTCTTGAGGTGATGTTGGAATCAGGGAGATGAGATGAATGTTGTTCTCTAATAAAATGTACCATCTTGTCAACGGGCTCCTGAATGCAGCATGTCTCCCTGTACCCTCTCTGTCTCTGCCCCTTTCTCCCCTCCCTTTTCCTCCCTCCCCACCCTCCAGCGTAATTCTCTTCCCTCTCCTCCTCCCCCCACAGCTCCCTCCCTTTCCTGCCGGCCTCTCGGCAGAGGATGTGTCTGGGTGAGTGAGAGTGTGTGTGAGGGGAAAAGAGGAAAGCCGTCAGTAGAATGGATACGTGCCCTCTCTCTTCCACCCTTACTTCTTCTTCTCCTCCTCCTCCTCCTCCTTCATCTCATCTGTCCTACTTTACCCTCTGCCAGTGTTGCACCCTGGGCACCCTCGGCACCGGCCCTCGGGGAAAAGGAGACTCGTCCGGTGGACGGGCGGCAGAAATCTGAACTTCAATGTCAGCAGGAGATCAGAAGAATGGTGACAAACCAGGAGGTAATGGGACCCTCACACTCTCAATACACACACACACACAATGTGCTGGCTGACAAGCTGCTACATGGCCAACACCCACTTGTTCTTCTAAGTCCCCTAACAGCCAGAGACATGACAGAGGTGTGCGTAGAGCTGTGCGTTGTTTTTCTGTGAGAGAAATGAATGAACTCCTGTGATTTTAGAGTGGATTTTTTGTGATGTACCGGTTGAGGGACTAACACTGGTCTTTTGACATATTGAATATCTCCCGGTCAGTGAGATCCCCCCTGACTGTAGCTGTAGGAAAACAGGCTTTCTGAAACAAACAAAGTTAAAGTTAATCTTTAACTGCTGTAAGTTCTTCTGTCTGTCTGAATGT
This sequence comes from Ctenopoma multispine, assembly GCA_034779795.1. NCBI lineage: Eukaryota > Metazoa > Chordata > Actinopteri > Anabantiformes > Anabantidae > Ctenopoma > Ctenopoma multispine. The sequence continues at coordinate 2,064,032 of JAUYWH010000024.1, read as the reverse complement.
GATGCTTTACTGTCCACTGGTCGTCCAAATCCACTTTTAGAAAACAGTGTCATCACAAGGTCCATTGAGTAGTCATTCTGGAGCTTTCAATCACATCACATGCTCTTCCTCAGGAGATGGTGTTTACACTTTTACCTAGCAAGTATTTGTTGCTTAGAAAAAAAACTTAAATTTTTATGTCTGAATTTTGATGACTCCTGCTGCTGATGAAGTTCATGTGATATGCTTGAAAGCCTCATACATGGACCACGTGGTGAGACTTTCTCACCTGCTTTTTTTGTTATTGTATACCGTAGGACAAAACCCTACAGTATGTCTTTTTTTACATTTTTGATAAGAATTTAAAGGAACAGTCCGCCAGTTTGGTCTTGCACATTTATATAGATTTGGGATTTGGAAAGACAAAGAGGTGAGATATCTTGACTTTCGAGGTCTGGTATGGGTCAAACTCCAGAAAACATAACATAGATCCTACACTTCCCATAAGGCAACTCTTTAGTGTTACTGTGCCTAGTAAATTAAAGTAAATTTGGTGGATTAGCTCTTTAAAGAATCTGTGTCACTTTGATTCCAGCTGTGCTGTTGCAGCAGCAGCAGCTTACATGACACTCGTAACACGTCGTCTATGTGAACTCTGTGTAGCAGAGTAGCTGATGATGATGTTTCAGCACTAAGTGTGAGTCTTGGTAGGATAGCAGAGTGTCCCATGACCTTTTCTGAGTGAAAAAACAGCCCTGTTTGTGTAATGGAGATGTCAAAAATGTACACACATACACAGACACGCAGTCATGAATCGCTGTATTTACCATGACCTCTCTTTAACCTAACCAGTGGAATCACCTAAGCTCCAACCCTGAACTCACACAAAGACTCCTTTATGCTGGTGGATCCAGCACAGCCCATTATTCTGTGCTGAGTCACTAACCAGCGCATTATTCAATTAAGACCAATTAAGACGTGTAATTGCATCGTCATGTGACCCTGATGGCTGCTCGGATGCCCGTTCAGCTGACTGACGCATGCCATATGATATCCTGCTTACCTGATTGGCCGGCTGACAACAGAGCCTCGCTTTCTCTCTGCTATAAAAAGATCCTCTCCATCAGGACGCAGAAATGTTTGACTCAGACTGTATCTCATTCCCTAAACATCAATAACGCTGCTGCTCAGCAAAAACACTCTCTTTTTATGGGTGATGTGCTTTGGAGCAGTGGCGAGCTGGGAGGACATTTGGGGATGATAGTCAGAGCTAGAACAAAACTATGGTGAACTTTTCCTGAGCCTGGAAATGAGAAACAGATTAAAAAACATTAAGCGCTGAAATAAATAATCTCTTTCGGTAGAAAACTTCCCAGTTGGGACAAAACCTTATCACAGCACAGTGATTTTATTTCTCCAAACATTTCTCTGAGGCAGAGCTGCTGTACAGACACGGGGTGAGTAAGGTAAAGTTAGCAGCCAAAATATTTGTTCTCACGGATGTACAGTTTGAGATTTTGAAAACATTTTCATTTTAAAGGTGCTTATCTACTTAGAGCAAAGCTTGTACAGCGTTTTTCCCTGTTTAGATGAGGTGATACACCCCCGACATCTTGACGCACTTTTTTAGTGATCGGTTTACTCACATACAGTAATGTTGTGTCAATGTTATAGACTTTAAAAGTAAAGTGAGGATCTTCTCAAAAGTAATGCCCTAAAGAGCCACTGACTTGTTTTTCCACACACTTTTACAGAGGTAGTTCTGAGCATCTTGGAGAACTAACCACAGATCTTTTAGTGTTTCTCTTCATGTAGCAGTCTGATACCGTGATGCTGAGTTCAGAGCTCTGTTGAGGTCATGTGGGGACATGGACGGATTTTGAGCAAATGGGGCCCATGGGCTCAGGCAGGCAGAAGGCCCCCCACCAACTCTCTTAAGGCCTTTAGGACCCCCAGACTGAACGAGACTCGCAGCAAAAGTGGCTTCACACCATTTGTTGCATCTTAAAGTAGAAACAATTCTTTAAACGTAGAGAAACTGGAAGAAACCTCAGGAAGAGACACAGGGGAGAGAACCTGTTTTCCAGGATGGAGAGGCTGATGCACAGAGCAATTTCTAACATCACCACTTTACAAATAATTATACAGCAAACATGATCATTTGGGGTTGTTTTTTTGTCTATGTGTGTTCATGTTGCATCTTTTTACAAATGGCTTGTGCGTGATAGGCCTGTTCACCAATCCATCAATGTGTGTCGCACATCTTTCGTTGTTCGGGATAGTTCTTTATGACTCTGCCTGAATCCTTTCGTCTTGCTGCAGATTGTTACACCTCCATTATTGTATTGCAAGAGAATGTAAACATCACAGTGTGAAATTAATGATATAATCTTTGTTATCATTACAATTTTTGTAAAGAAAATATTTTTTGTTGTGTCTGTAACATAGAAAACCTTTTCCCAGCAGACATGGTGCCAGTGGCTGAGGTGTGGCCAGAGGTGGAGAGGGCCGAGCGTTTGGCTCGCGGTGCTGCCTTGAAGTGGGCGTCAGGTGTTTTCTGTCGACCTGAACATCTCGAGCGCGTGAGCCAGTACAGGAAGAGAGAGAGTCAGAGGACTGCCTCCATACATACCAGACTCAAGGTGACAACACACGAACACATAAAAGCACACACTGATGTGCATAAATTCACGAGTGATAGTGAAAAAGATCAGAGTTTATAAATTCTCACAAATTCTACTACTTCTACTTGTAATTACTGTGAAACAATATTATTTACTTTCATTCTTCTGATAATCAGTCCATGGTCCAGTCGTACCTGGAGGGAGTTGGCTGGGGTCTGGAGCAGCTGCGGGAGGCCAGGACTGAGCTGAAGGAGGCGTCACACACTTTGAAAAAAGCAGGACTGGAATCCAGTCGAAACGCAGAGGGAGTAAAGTCTCTGGAAAGACTGAGAGAAGTGTCAATCAACCACTGTCAGCTCCTCACTGCTGTCAGCAACCTGCCACGGCTTTACTCTGGTGACATCCTCAAAGCCATTCATGCATAATGAATTCAGTTTCAGAAAATGCTTTTTAGGGAATATGTTTTTTTAATGATATTGTATGTGTAAGTGATGTTGTAAACAGGAGCTAAAGGGTGTTGTTCACCTTCTGCTTTACTGTTGTTGCATTTTCTTTACTTACTGTACCATGTGTGAATAATTACCAGGACATTATAGACATATTATTCTGGCAATGATCTAATCAAACCTGTCAGATGATCTGAGAAAGGTGAAATCGAATGACAGTGCAGTAGAAAATGTGTGTTCTTATCTGATTTCTTTTGCCCACCATCCTGGTCCTGTGGAGTACCTGGAATGTCCTCCACAACTTTTTATAGTATAATTTACTGTAGGGTTTTTTTGTTTTGTGGAGACTGAAAAGAGTAACTTCAGCTTCAAGTGGCAGCAGCAGGGGCTTGATGCAGGAATAGCTGACAGTTTGACAAATTAAAGTCTCCCCTCCCTTCCTCTCCGCCTGACTCTTTGCAGTGCGCAGCATGGTGTTGGAGACTGAGCGTCTGGTGGAGTCTCGGCGGCTCTTGGAGGCCCACGCCCGACTGATGGAACTTGAGCGCTGGCAAGATGACATCCTCTGGCAGCTCCATGGGGCTGCTGGGACAAGTGTGCTTAGCACTGAAGACCAGAATCTGGTGTCCAAATATTTCTCTGGTGTTGGGCAGCTAGTGGACGCCTTGGGTAAGGACATGTTCACAGTTAGTAGTCAGTAGTATCAGTTTAATTCAGTTTAACTATATATATATATAGATATATACTCAAATAGATTTGTTGTGTTAACACAATGCCAAGAAGGAAAGACATAAGCAATGGTCAAATGGATAGTACAATTGTTGCTGCAAATCAATCTGGAAAGACTTTTAAAACCATTTCTCACCAATTTGGAGTTTTAAGTTCTACAGTGAGAAAGATTATTCACATGTGAAACACTTCAAGACAGTTGCCACTGTGGATGTCCCAGCATATTCAGCCCAAGGTCAATAAGCTGAACATGTCCAGCACAGTGTTTGGTGAAAACCAATAAAAATCTCATACCGTCCAAGCAACATGGTGGAGGGGTGATGATCAGGGCTTGTTTTGCAGCCACAGGACCTGGGCACCTCACAGTCATTGATTTGATCATAAACTCCTCTCTGTACCAGAGTATTCTAGAGGCAAATGAGAGGTCATCTGTCCAGCAGCTAAATCTTGCTAAAAATTGGGTCATGCAACAAGACAATGATCTGAAGTACACCAGCACATATTTACATCAGAATGGCTGAATAACGCATCAGGGTTTTGAAATGGCCTAGTCATAGTCCAGAGCTCAACTCCACTGAAATGCTGTGGGGGACCTTAAGAGAGCTGAATAAGCAAATGCCCAAAAACCTCAATGAACTGAGGCAGTGTTGTATAAAGGAATGAACCAAAATCCCTCCACAACCATGTGCCGGATGTGAAACACTTTTGTGTGAAAAAAAAAGTGTGTTTCAGCACATCTGGCAGGACTGGAATCCAGTCGAAACGCAGAGGGAGTAAAGTCTCTGGAAAGACTGAGAGAAGTGTCCATTGTCTGGCAGTCCATTCTGGCAGTCCATTCTGGCATTTCCTAGCACATCTGGCACAGTGTTTCACATGTGCCAGATGTGAAACACTAAAGTCACACAGGAAATTATCACTTCAAGTTATTTCTGGTAAAGGTGGATCTACAAGCTGCTGAATCATGGATGGACTTAAACATTTCCAGAGGTTTTTTTGCTTTATGGTTTCATTTTTGTAATAAAAAAAAAAGATATGTCGTTGTTCATCTGAGGTTATATTTGCCTAATACCAAGACAACACAGGATTGAACAACGGGTACTGACTGGAACATGACTGGAATTACTGGAAATGAAAACCTATACTCTGACACACAAACATTACATGTAATGTGCTAGGGGCCATTACCAATCTGCTGAATGTAGCAGTATCCTATCAGTTTTGAAACTTTATACACTGCCTGGCCAAAAGTCGCCACCTATGATCTGGGTTTGCTGCAGGTCTAGGTTCAGCAACAGTATGTGCCCCAAGAATGAGGTCAACTGACTACCTGAACATACTGAATGACCAGGTTATTCCATCAATGGATTTTTTCTTCCCTGATGGCACAGGCATATTCCAAGATGACAATGCCAGGATTCATCGGGCTCAAATTGTGAAAGAGTGTGGTGGCCAATCCATGTGTGAAAATGATGTCTCATGCTCCCTAAACCAGAGTCCAGACCTTAACCCCACTGAGAATCTTTGGGATGTGCTGGAGAAGACTTTGTGCAGTGGTCAGACTCATCATCATCATCATCAATTCAAGATCTTTATCCCAAAAATTAATGCAACACAACTAATGAAAATAAATCTTGTGACATTGCAGAATCTTATCGAAACAATGCCACAGCGAATACGTGCCGTAATCAAAGCTAAAGGCGCTCCAACAAAATATTAGTGTGTGACCTTTTTTTTTGGTGCCGACTTTTTTTTGGTTGTGTATATAACCCAGCACACTTCTGAATTCATGTTGATATTTTTATCAGTAATAACATCATCAATAAACACCAGTGAGACTGTTTCTCTCGCAGGTGTACATGCTCATACCATAACACTGCCTCCCCCATGTCAGACTATGGTGGAAGTTCTTTATATTTATTAGGCGTTTTCTGGGAATGTGTGAGTGTTACCAGTGTTTTATGCCTTGTAAACCATCTGTATTTACAGTCATAAAGTATCTCTTGACTGTAGACACACATACTTCCTGAAGAGTGTTTTTGACTTAGCTAGATGTTTTGAAAGGGTTCTTCTTCATCGTGGACAGAGGGTCTTCTTCTTCTGTGGTTTTGCTGTTGCCTTTTTGAGTTGCTGTTTTCAAGAACGTGTCAAATTGTTGCATCTGTTTTTGCATTTCTCTCGGATGGGTTTATTTAGTTTTTCAGCCTCCTTCACTTGCATAGACACCTCTTTGGACCTCGTGTTGAGAGTTCCAGTGAACAGCTACCAAATGCAAATGTAACACTGAGAACAACATCCAACCTCCAGGCATTTTATGTGCTTGATTAGTCATGGAGTAATGAGGGCCACACGTGTCCATGTAACTGCTTCTTAGCATTTTGTTTCTCTACGTCATAATTGGGAGGGTGTGTATGAAAATCTGTGTTAAGATAAGATTTAGAGCATATTTTTACAAAAAATATTGATAACAGAAGTAATAGAGTTGTACATGTATCAACAGCATTAATAAAAACGAGCAGTGCCATGATGAAAGCAGAAAGTCTGCTGTTAAATTCTCAGCATCCACCATGTCGCTGCAGGTAAGGAGCTGTGGGCGGTGGTGAGCAGCGCTCTGGCACTGGCTCGACAAAACCCCACACCATTTGTATCAGCAGTGAGGATAGTGGAGCGAGAAGAAGCCCTGGACCAGGCTCTACTGGAGGAGAGAGGGGAGACCGGAGGCAGCAGCAGGCCCCTACCTCCTGGCCGGCCTCGCGGCTGGAGAGCGTGCTTCTTCCAGGTCAGGATCAGCTCGCACACTTTCACAAAGTGTTTCCTTTTTAAATGTAGAACCGTGTGTTACAGTCTGTCCTCGCTCATGTCATCCGCTGTTCAGGTACTAGAGGAGGCAGTCTCTGCACGTTTCCGCAGCGTTTCCTACCTGCACACACGTGGTCCAGGTCTGGCAGGCCACCTCTCTGCTCTGCAGCACGGTTTGATGGCTGACATGGCCACTGTACGCCACCTGCTGGAACACTGCGTCCCACCACACTACCGGCTTACAGGGGCCTACCTGAGGGCCAGCCATCACTGTTTACACGCTCACCTCACACAGGTCAGTGACGGGAGAGATAATACAATCATTAAGCATATTACTAGACTTTATGTTTTGTTGATTACCTCACTACACATGTAAGTGATATCTGTGGTATAGGTCAGCAGCTGGGACCTGGAGAGCGGTGAAATCTTTGCTGTGCTCAACTGGGTGCTACACATCTACAACAGGTAAAAGACATGTACAGATTGTACTTGTTGTTATTAATTTATTAATTGTAAGCTAATTGTAGTGCAAACAAGGGGGGATAATGAGAAAATGAGTACCTGGGCACCGACAGGTAAAAGGCCCCACACCCAGACCCCAAACAGAAAAAGACACAAAACGCTCACTAATCATCTTTTTGTCTTTTTAGTAATTGTGTGTATTTTTAGTCCTCATGCGTACTTGCTCATTTTAATCTCTTGGTGGTTAGTTTATATATTTCAGCCATTGAGCATCTTTTTGCTTACTTTTCATCAAATTTTAGTCCATTTGTGTTTATCTTGGTTGTCATGTATGTCATTTTTCACCTCTTTGTGGTCATTCTGAACCAAATTTATTTTGGTCCATCATCTCTTTACAGTGATTTTATGTTTACTTATGTCTCTTTTTTGCTGTGTGACTTTCAAACAAGAAATATTAATACTCATTTCATACAAATGGCTCTGACCCAGGGTCTGACATCTGGGAATCCTGGATCTCTCCCCAGTTGACCTTTCTTGTTTTGTTTTGTTTTCATTTTCATTTTCTCAAATCCTTTTCTTCATATTGTACATATTTTAGTTTTGTAAAAGTGCGAAGAAGATAGTATGATGAGGTGTTGCTTGTATAAATTCAAAATAACAATAATACAATACTAATAATAATGTCAAATAGAGTCCTGTCACATTCTGGTGCCAGGTTACTGTGGAATTCTAGTGATTTATAGCAAAGTGTTAACCTAGTTAACTTAATAATTATCCATATATGAAATATTTTAAAATATTACGGATGCCAGTAAACCTGTTGGACATTGTTAACCTTTAAAATCTCTTGTTCTGGCAGCCCAGATATGATGGGTCAGCCAGAGCTGGTGACTGAGATGGAGAAAGAAGACCTGGGACCTCTTATCTCCACCGAGGGCCTGGAGCACCTGCAGAACAAATATGTGCAGAGTGTTCGGGTGAGTCGACTATGAAGAATTCACACATTGTGACCTGCATCCTAGTGAAGGGCATGTCTGCACTTAGGGTCTCCAATAGTGGTGAAATTGTTTCGAAATCGAGGCCAAAGCCACATTTCACTTCATCCGTGTAGTCTGCTGCATATAACTGTTGTCTCCATGACATCCACAAATTTGATACAATATCCTGGAAATCTGATATCATAAGAGGACCTGTCTCTTCAACGCTTGTGTCCATGTTGTCGCTCTTGTAGAAAAGTGTCTCAGAGTGGATGCACAAAGCTCTGCAGGTGGAGCTGCAAGACTGGCAGAGAGACCAGGAGCCAGACACTGACCATGAGGGTTTCTATCAAACCAGCCTGCCTACTATCATCACACAGGTACATGTGCTTTACCACAGAAACACAAGTGAAACAGAGAGACAATGGGGCTCCACCTGAAAATTAATTTAGATTAATTTAATCAAGTGGAATCCCAGTGATGGTGTTCACTTTCATGCACTGAGACACAGTTTGTGATGACGTCATGTGCTCTTTACTTCTTTAAATTGAATTTGCGGATACCCATCAAACCCTGTGATCACTTTTTAGCACCATTACCTGCCTGATGCCTGGGATGTCCGATTCATGCTGTGTATTTTGGATGATTTCGTTTGTGTGTCTGTGACAGATGCTGGAGGAGAACGCCCGGGTGGCTCTGATGATTGGAGAATCCCTACGAGATCAAACGATACAGATGGGCCTGTATGAGATGGAGAACCTCTTAAACAAGTGTGTGTTTAAACATGGTTGTCTCACGGATAACGGGACATACTGTACCTTCCTTCAGTTCCATTAATTCACACGTTTACTTCCAGGTTTAGGGAAGCTCTGGTGGACTTTGGGAAAGAGCACCGCAGAGATCCGAGCAACAACATAAGCAAGTTCTACCTCCACTATCTGCTGGCCTCCATCAGCAACTGCATCATCCTCAAGTAAGTACATAGCCAGTTATTAGTGAAAAACATCCACAGCAACACATTTTACACTTTTTGACACTTCAGGACCATTTAGACTGTGTTTACACGCACATCATTTCAAGAATAACTCACATGCCACAGTAGAGTATAAATCCCTCCAGGTTTAGAGAAACCTGTGTGTTCTCTTGTGTTTGATGCAGAAAGTCTACGGAGAGCCTGCAGCAGCAGCAGTCATCGAGGTTGGCGGGCCAGTTCACCCGGACACCTCCCAACCCGCTGGCGGCCCTGGACCGGGCGGTGAGACGGGCTTGTCGTCTGGTGATGGATCGGCTACTTCTGGACCTCCAGCCTTTCCTTCCAGGCCTGCTGACCAAATCCTGGCTGGCCCAAGGAGACCCCACACCAAAACTCTGCCATGTCCTGGAGCATCACCTGGAGCTATACGGCCGCGTTCGTCCGCCCTGTCGACAGGTTTTGCTTAGTTTCCACCCCAGGTATGTCTGTTGTGGCTTGGTCACGCTATACTCACGTCTGAATCTTTTGTTTGTGTCTACAGCGTCTGCAGGAGGAGGCCCAGTGGCTGATGGTGGTGGAGTACGTCAGGGCTCTGATGCAGAAGAGACTGGTGTGTCGCAGCACTGATGAGAGGAGGCGCCTTGCTCAGCAGATGGTTCAGGATGAACAGTTATTCAGAGAAATCTTCCATGGTCTGGTGAGCATTGATAATATATTCTAACATTTTACATACTACAGACTGTCTGTATAGCAGAATGAGGCAGCCAATCACAGCCTCAGTCAAAGTAATGAGTTACACTGGTCTCTTTATAGGAGGGTGAAGGGTCAGTACCTGAAGTGAACCCTTTAGCCCTGCTGACCGTCCTGGCTGACTTCATCCGACTCAAAGATCCTGGCATGCTCATTCTGGAAGTGTCAGGACTTGCAGCTAAATACCCAGACATCAGGTAATCTGCCCTCAACTGCTCTTCCATAACCATCACGGGCTGTTCAGCGTGTTTGTTGTGCACTTATTATTACATTGTAGTCCACAATCCAGACCCTTATCGCAGAATCTAATAAAAGCTCAAATTCTATGTTTGGTTTAAGTTACTTTATGCCAAAATCCTGTACCTACCAATTAAAAAGTAATGAAACTTCCTTATACTTTCCTCAGTGAAGAGCATGTGTCTGTGCTGTTGGACGTCCGCGGTGATGTCTCCAGGGACATCAGGGGGGCTGTGCTGGACTTACTGGAGCAGAGTGCTCCGCCTCTGCCAGCTGGATATCGGCCCATCTTCACCGACATCCTGGTGCCTCCCCCCACCATCGCATTCTGTCTGCCCACTGCCAAGTGTGCATGACTGCAAGGACTACAACTCTGGTCTGCACTAGTGTGTCTCACAAAATTAAAATATTGTGGAAGAAGTTCAGTTTTTGGCATTTAAAAAGTGAAACTTTTATATGTTCTATATTTATTTCACGTAAAGAAGTCAGGGATGAAAAGCTTGCATCTCTGCATTACTGCAGCGCGGCATGGAGACAAACGGCCTCTGACGCTGTTTAAGTGTTATTCAAAACCAGTTTGCTTTGATAGCAGCCTTCAGCTCATCCGTATTGTTGGGTCGGGTGTTTCTCATCTTCCTCTTGACAATACCCAATAGATTCTCTTTGGGGTTCAGGTGAGGTGAAATGGCTGCAAATTGCACACAGTAATATCATTCTCAGCAAACCAGTAAGTGGAATCACTGTGGGCAGGTGTTAAGTCCTGCTGGAAAAGGAAATCAGAACGTTCATAAAGGTTGTCAGCAATCTTCTTAAGGTTGTGCTCATTCCTGTTGCTTGTGCACCGTTTCCTTCCACACTTCTCTCCTTCCTGTGAACCAGCACCTTTAGCGATGACATTCTGTGGCATACTGTAATGAATCATTACACATGTTTCACTTTTTAGATGAAATTACGAGAAAAAAAAAAACTTTTTTACAATATTCTAATTTGCTGAGATGCACTAATACGCCAAAGTTATGTTGGTGGATGGTCAGCCGCTCATTGGCTGAGTGATCAGAGAGCATCAACACCCTGCTCCACACTTACAAATTCGGCTCCTTAACAATATTTACTGAGCAAGTGAATATTCATATTCATCTACAGTTTAGCAGGTTTTTGTTGTTTAAATCCTCCTAAATTTATGAGCCACTGGGGCTGATTTGGGGCCCCAGGGGGCCCCGAGGGGCCACTCGAAAAGAAATACACTTATTGTCATGTGTTTCCTGCACATGGCAACACTGAGTGACTTCTGCTTAACAGCTGCCTTTGTGGCCACAAAAAGAACAGTTGTTGTTTTCTGAATATGCACATGTAGTTGCTTTTAACATCTATCACCTGTTTCCATCATTAAAAGATGTGTATATTATATATGTATGTAAATATAAAACATATTTTAACAGTAGCACAAGAAGAGAAACGTCAGTCAGCAAACTGCCTCTGTTTACACAGATATAACTGGCTAAACATTGCTAACATTGGCCACCCAGAGACATCAGCCATGTCCGATTAAATATAGTCAGTTGGCTGTTCGCTTTCAGCACCATTTTCACATATCACGCAATTGGCTGTCAGGGAGATCTTCCTAAATAGGATCTTGTGACCAACAGTAGAAAACATTCCTGTGGCCCCTGAGATCTGCAGCTAATGAATGTAAGAAACTTCAAAGCCTGTAATAACTTCCTGCTCCCGAAACAAACTATTGGATATTTATGGAAGCAAATTAGGGACAGTATCAAAATGTATTTGTGTTTTGACTCGTTTTTTTTTTTGCTACAGTCACAATTCAAAGTCACAATTCCAAGAGGAAAGTCATAATTCCTAATCTTCTTCTGTAGACTATGAATTGGTTCATGTGATGCAATGTCTGGTCTAATCAATGACAAGTCAAACTACAATTACAGCATGAAGGAAAAGCTAGAGATCATAAAGTGCATACTTTTATGTTATTAGTATGTAACAGATGAAGGTTGTTGTGTGAGTGACAACATACGGTATGCTTTCAGTGAGGACTAGTCCTGTCTGAAGACCTTAGGCTGCTAATTCATTATCTTTAAAGTTACCCTTTCATTAACTTGTCTTTATGTATTTTTATTTTTTATTTTTATCTTGTGTTGTTTATATTGGGTATTTTTAATCAATTTGTATTTGTATTTGTATTGTATGTATTTATTGTATTTATATGAATTTCCTTTTGAATGATGTTTCCTGTCGATATTTCAAACAGTATTTCTGGTTTAACATCTAAAGCACACTGTAAAATAAATGCTTTAATGATTGTTTATTATTTTAAATCTTTTTGCATCTATTGTCACCGGGAATAAAATAGAAATATTAAAACATGTTGACGATCACTTCCTGTCAGTTATAACGACGTCAGTCACGTGACCCAATAACTGTGTGACGTCTCTGGGAAAGATGGCGGCTCCCGTCGGAGCAACGCTGCTTCTTTAATCCAGTTTACTTTTGAGAGGTTTAAGAGACTGTCCCGGCAAAAACTGTTTTGATTTAGCCGCACTCCGTCTCAACGTGTTGTGGCAGCTGGAGCAGAGATGAAGACCTTTTGTGGAAGAGCCAACCCGACCACCGGAGCTTTAGACTGGGTGGAGGAGAGTGAGGAGTACGACTACCACCAGGAGATAGCCAGGTACCACTGAGCTAGCTCACATTGTACCATCAGCGTTTCTCTGAAGCAACAAACATAACAAAATTAAAACTGCACGTAAAGGAATAATTTTAGTTAGAAGCCCGGTTAAAATATATTGTTTAGGTGTATAAAAACTTTACTTTAACTTTATACTTTTACCCCACTACATTTGAGTTACTAAATCAAATTCTCATTCCATGAAAGCGGTGAACAGTAGATAGTTAATAGTAGATAGATTAATGCTTAAACAAGTATAGCAGTAACACAGTAAATACACATTAATACACATTGAGAAGCGCTAACAGTGAGTGTTGGATGCTTTTACTTTGTTGTAGTAAACTATCTGATTACTTGCCTTGTAGTTTCATTGTCAGTGTAATCCCCACGCTTGGCAGGTAGAGTAGTGCTGTGTTCAGTAAACACCAACACCCTGAACATGTCTGAACATGAGTTCAACACATGATTCTTTCCTTCAGGTCCTGCTACGCTGATATGCTGCATGATCACGACAGGGTGAGTGTTGGACTACATGTTGTCACATTATTAAGGTTTCCACCCTCAACGTTTCTCTTTCTTGGCTGTTTTGTCTGACCAACAAGCACCTTAAGATCCTCGGCTCACTTTAAGACAAAGGAAGGTGGCAAATCCAAATTTTCTTCTTTTTGATCGACCGAAAGCTGTCAACACCACAGTGTCTTTATTAAACCTGAACCACAGACGTTCTCTGACATAACGTTCTCACTTTCAGAATAAGAAGTACTACCAGGGGATTCGGGCGGCTGTGTCCAGAGTAAAGGCTCGAGGTGAGGAGGTGATCGTCCTGGACATCGGGACGGGGACAGGCCTGTTGTCAATGATGGCCATCACTGCTGGAGCCGACTTCTGCTACGCTGTGGAGGTACAGATGTTTGCGCAGTTTGTGCAGCATTTTTCTAGTATGTGCATCACTCTTGAATCTCTCGAACCCTTCCTGAACCTGAGCATGTACAACCCACACCCTGGGTACAGTACCACCTAAACAAAGACTGACTGGTCATCTCCTTACTATGGGTGTAGGTAGTGTGCTGTAATATCTTTGTGAACTTGGCATACAAGTCCAGAAACTAGATAAGAAGTCAAACGTGAATCAGTTTTCTTTTCAATAATCCATTCAGACGCTCAACACTGTTCCTCTGTTTCCTCTGTGCCTGCAGGTTTTTAAGCCCATGGCTGAAGCAGCTCAGCGCATCGTGGAGAAGAACGGCTTCTCCGACAAGATCAAGATTATTAACAAACACTCGAGTGATGTCGCTGTGGGGCCAGGTCAGAGACGACACACACAGATGCACTGTGTGAATCTGTTTGGGTTGTTCTCTTCTGATGAGATGTGTTGTATTTATGTTTTCTCCACAGATGGAGATATGCAAACCAAGGCCAACATCCTGGTCACAGAACTGTTTGATACAGAACTAATAGGTGAAGGCGCTCTGCCCAGCTATGAGCATGCTCACCAAAATCTGGTGCAGGTGTGTGTGTGTTTACAGCTCTGTGTTTTCCTGTTTGGATTATCAATGTTCATCTGGTCTGGTGTTAAATTACGATGAAATTCAGTGTTCCGATCTGTCCCCCCGTGTCCTCCACCCTGCAGGAGGGCTGTGAGGCGGTTCCTCACCGGGCCACCGTCTACGCTCAGCTGGTGGAGTCGGAGCTGCTGTGGAGCTGGGCTCAGCTGCAGCCGGTGGAGGTAGAAGGAGCCCGTCTGGTCCCTCCGCCCTCTGTGGGCTGCTGCGCTGGAGCTCATTCAGTGTGCGACATCCAGCTCAGTCAGGTGTCTCCACACAGCTTCACCCCGCTGGGTCCTCTCTGCACCATGTTCAGGTATCAGGGCGAGATAGATGTTGTCACTGAGAGTTTTCTCTCAACATCATTTGTTCACAGCTTAATTCTTCCCTCACAGCGTGGACTTCAGTAAACCAGTGAGCAGCACCTTTCAGTCTCACTCCTCCCGCTTTGTGGCTCAGTCCAGTGGTCGAGCACAGGTGGTCCTGTCCTGGTGGGACCTCGACATGGATCCCAGTGGGAGCATCGTGTGCACCATGGCTCCCAGCTGGACGTACTCAGATCCAGAGATTGCTCCGGTAAGTCACAGAGCACAGTGTGTTAGGATGTTCAGGATTTAAGCTCCACCTCTCTGTGTTAATGCTGTGGTGTGTTGTAGTGGAGGGACCACTGGATGCAGAGCGTCTACTTCCTGCCTGTGGAGAGCAGGCTGAAAGCAGGAGAGGAGCTCAGCCTGACCGTCTGCCACGATGACTACAGTCTGTGGTACAGCCTGCAGTCTCACAGGTACGAAACATCACAAGCCTGCATGTGACAGCACTGGGATTCGTCATTACCAGCTGGTGTAAAGACTAATATGTCGTCTAGACACAACATGTTGTTGGTACTGTCGGGTGAAGCAGTAAAAGACAAGAACTTGATGACTGGACACGTTTCATGTCTCTGTGTCTCTGCCATGTCTCTCGTATCATCAAGAGTTTGGACTAATAAGACATCACCACTCTGTATATATGTGACTCTTTTCAGCCAGCAGGACTCGCAGACTGAAGCTCTGCCCTCTCGGCCATGTTGTACCTGCCAGGCTCACCTGGTCTGGACTCGGCCTCGTTTTGGAGAACTCAACGACGGGCAGCGGACAGAGAGCTACGTCAGTGCTCTGCGCAGCGTAAGTAACGACGAGCCAGAGTCCAAACTGTTTGTCAGCGAGTTAACGGGTACCGTTGATCTCTCATTAGCTGCTGTGCTGCCTGCAGGTCCTGACAGAGGACAGCGTGTGTCTCAGCGTCAGTGATGGAAGTCTGCTTCCTGTGTTTGCTCAAATGCTCGGAGCCAAGAAGGTATTCTGCAGTGACTACGTGGACACATGCTCAGCCTTCATAAACCAAACCCTCTGACTGGTGGTTTTTTTTTGCCTCTGCATAGGTGTTTGGGTTGGAAAACTCCAGAATGTCCAAGCAGGTTATTGAGCAGGTAAATAACTGTTTCATGTTCTTTTTAATGCCTTATTTTTGAGATCTGTGAGACACAACTGCTGATACTACACATTTTCCTTTGCAGGTGTTGTCAGCCAATTCAATGAAAGCAGGTGTTGAGCTGCTGGAGATCAGGCCTGATCAGCTGTGCAGTAATGATCTAGGAGGAGAACAGGTAATAGTTATTCACTTCATTCATCTCTGTTATTGGACAGCACAAATATTATTGCACTACTGCCGGGGAAACGGTGTCTTTTTCAGCAGTGATGAACAAAACGGAGTTAAAAGCATAGTGAACACTGGACATTTGTTTGGTGGAATAATTCATATAACTTCATAATATAATCACAGCTTCTTTTTTCTAATCGTTTAAATGCACCAGATTGGAAATGTGCGTCACCAACTGTGAATCTCAACAAACCATAAGAGTAGTGGATAGAAACTAATCTTAATGTTCTTTAGCGGATTTTCTTAAAGCTACATTTGGATGGGCTACAGTTGTGTTTACTTTTTTTACTGCCCTCTTTTGGCCAGAAAAAAAATCAATTTATGGTGCTTTACCTCTGCTTTTCACTTCATGACATGTCATGAACTGAACCCATTGATTAACATTTAAAGCTAAAACTCTCAAACAAATACAGATAGAGTGACATTTGATAATCTATGCGATCATCAGAAATGCTGCTGTCTCTCATACAGATCTCAGTCTTGATGGGTGAACCATACTTCAGCACCAGCCTCTTACCGTGGCACTCCCTGTTCTTTTGGTACTGTCGGACCACGCTAACAGGACTCCTGCAGCCCAATGCCACCATCCTGCCCTGCGCTGCCACGCTCCACATGGTGGCTGTGGAGTTCCAGGTATGTTTTCACACACGTACATGTTTTCTAATGACAGCTATGACACTTGAACATGTCACAGAGGAACATCCACTACATATGTGTCATTTTTAGGCGACTGACGTCATGGCTAGATTTACAGAGAATGTCTTTCCTGTGTTTGTTAGGATTTGTGGAGGATAAGAGCGCCGTGTGGAACATGTGAGGGCTTTGATGTCACACCCATGGATGAAATGATCCAGGTACAGGTTTAATGTCATACGTTTAGTTTTTTAGCTCAGACACCGGTCTGATATCTCATGGAGATGAAATGACTGACACAGAAAACAGAATCCATATAAAGAAACTGCTGGCAAACGAGGGACCGATTATTAAAACCTTTTGATCCAAACAATAGCTTTATGATGTCTCCATGTGTTAACTGGAACTGGATTGGATCTGTTTGAACTTTTTCCCTCTCGCTTTATTTCGCCACCTTCACCTCCAGCAATCTCTGGATTTCCGTGAATCCCGTGAGGCGGAGCCCCACCCCCTGTGGGAGTACCCGTGCCGTGCTCTGACAGAGTCTGCGGCCGTCATGACCTTTGACTTTGTGCAGTGTGTCCCCCAGCAGCCAATCAGCAGTCAGGGCTCACTGCCTTTCATCAGGTACAGTTTCTTTCTGTCACTGTGACAACGCTGAACAAGACAATAATTTAACGTTGTGCAACGTGTTGACTGTGAAAACTACCTGTTCACACATCCTCAGTGTTGAGTGACTAACAGCTGGTTTAAATGTCTGCTTCAGGACTGGCCGTTGCCATGGTGTTGCGCTGTGGATGGAATACCAACTAACCAATGACATCACTGTCAGTGGGGGTCTGATTGGACCTATCAGTGAGCAGGTATCACCACCATTAGTCTTCTTGAGGTTTATATTAAGCACCTTTGTTCCCTGAGCTTTTCTTACATACTTGATTTTGGTCATAGTTATTTCAAAGGTAGTGGTCAGTGACAACTGGACAAGTGATTCCACCTCTCACCTGAAAGACTGAATTCTAACTTCCTGGCTGGGAATCTCAGGTATTTGTCCTCTGTGGAGTTGTTGAGGTCTACAACACCACTTACCAACCAGTATGGTGGTGACATCCCTTACCAGGCAGCTTAACTGCTGTCCACACTTTGACACATGACCGTAACAACACACAGTGGTTGACTGAGGAAACGATACACTTCTGACATCAGCAAACCTCAAGCCGACTCCACATAAGTTAAATACCTGGGGGTCCCAACCAGCCTGTCAGAACTGAACAGCACCTTTTGGATGAGCCTCTAATTGTTGGTGTCGTTGACTGTGATGACTCCCTGTTCCCGCCTTCTCCTGCAGGGTGACTGCGTGTGGAGTCGACACAGGAAGCAGGGCGTGTATTTCCTCAGGTCACCAAGCGACAGCTCAGGCGATGGTCGAGCCGCATTGTCTTACAGCTTCACCTTTGACCCCAGTTTGGGAGACGTCACGATGGACTTCAGCATCGAGTCTCAGTGATATGGAGGATTCACTAACTGAACTCTAAACGCTGCTTTTTTTTTTACCTCATTTTGGCTGCATATGTAACGTCTGTGCTTCAGCCAGTACTGTGCTATTGTTCTAACAGAAGCTGCAAGTTGTCCATGTAATAATAACTCAATATCTGAAAACTGTATTTAGAGCTGTTTTTAGACCATGGAAGATAAAAAAAACTTTTGTGGTTGTTCAGTCTGTTCAGTATGTTTAAGTTATTACAAGAAAAAAAAGAACTTTACTGAAGCAGAGATTGCTGACAGCTTCTGTAAGCTACCAGCTCTGTGGTCTAGCAAAGCCAAATGTTTTATAAACTTTTATCTCTTTTTTTGGTTTCTTCATTGGAGGAAAGGATTTCCATAGATGAAGTTGACTCCTTTATGAAGCAGGACTAGCTGCTGTGCTCCTCAAACCTGTTTGTAATGCTGTTAATCCAGTGACAAGAGTCTGGCTTCAGTTTGAATTAAACAAAAAGGCAACAGCATTTATTGTCAGACTGTCTTTAAAGACATAAATAAGCTTGAATAACATCAGTTTGTATCTTTTCCTCAGTGGACTCTGCTTACATTGTTCTGGTTAACTGGTTAACAGATGGAAATAGAATTTTAAATGAAAAGATTAAGCATGTCAGTGCATGTACGTCCTCCAGGGATTCTCACATCATTTGAGAGTCAAGTCTCATTGAGACTTGCTGTTGTGGGCATCAAAACAACGCTGCTGAGTCACTGAGGAAACACAGAGTCATTGTAATTTGAAAACTCTGATCATAACAGCACTGACCAGAAAGAGCAACTTTTACATTGGTGGAAAGTAAGGAATGTAATGTTTGTGAGGCATGAGCAATGAACGTGCTTCAAGCGTCTGTCAGCGTGGAGTTGTCCAGTACAATCTTCTCTCCTGGCTTGAATGCTGGCATCCCCAGATACGGACAGCTGGCGCACCGGAACGCGTCACCAAGGTAACACTGCCACAGACACAAGTAAACAGTTATTGTTCCTTCACACTGTTAACATGTTAATATGGAAGAGGAAACAGAAGAAGCTGTACACTCACACTTCCACAGGCAGATTTGGGCAGATTATTCTTCTTTTTCTCTTTACTCTCCTGCTCCAGCTCTTCAGCGAGGCCACATGTGCTACAAGGACACACAATAAACTGCATGAGGTTGTGTTGAAATAAATGAACAAGGTGTAACATCTACTTTAAATTGACATGTTTTTGTGTCCTCACCAGTTTTTGCAGGCTTTCTTCTTCTTCCCGGCTCCTTCTCCGCAGCTGGAGGCTTTAAGGGAAGATGGATCTGGCTTTTTCAAGTCGTCTTCATCCAGCAGAGCATCAGAGTCCACCAGATCCTACGAGACATCACGGGGGGAAAAAACGAGAAAAACTGAACACAAAAAGGTTCAAAGGAACATTTGATGTCAAAGCTATGGTCAAACTGCATCTCCCTCTAACCAACTGACCAAACTGTAGGGGTCTAACAGTTCTGAAACCGCAACACACACATCCATGGCATTTTTTTTTCATGAGCATAGGTACTAGGATGTGAGGGATTCAGGCAATGGGCCTGAATCCCTCACATCACAAAAGGAAAAACAAAAACAAAAGACAAACTCAAATGCCAAGTTCTGACCCAAACGATGGATTTGGGGAATAGTTACACCCTTACTAAACTGTATTTAGAGACTTGAGTGATACAAATCATTAACTCACCACGTCGTCATCGTTCATGTCATTGGCTGACAGCGTCCACATTTTAACAACGTTGGGATCCAGAGCAGGTTTCTCTGCTGAAGCCATAGATATGAGCAAATATTAGCCCTGAACTACTCCCAGATACAAAAAATAAACCTCTCAACAGATGCACAGTGATTTTTAATGAATGTAACATTTGAGAACATAACCTGTGCTGATGAACTCACCTGGCTTCGTTGTCTTCTTCCCGAAGCTCAGCTTGATCTGGCTCGACGATCCTACCTCGTAGTTGGGTTTAGTAGCAGATACGCGCACATTAGATAGGGTGTTTCCTTGGTGACCGGTTGCCTCCATGAAGGACTTCAGTGCCTCTGGACTTAGTTCGGATTTACAGACCTTGTATAGTTAAGAAGTGAGGGGAACATGTTCAGATTTATCTTGTGTTCAACCTGAGGATCATGTGTCTTGGACGCTTTCCTATAAGTGGATCCACTCACCTCTGTCACTGATGTGAAGCCCGACAGCTTCAGAGCTGACATCAGCTTCTCTGCAGTCCTCACACTCTGAGCCTCAGCTCCTGCTGCAGGGAGACAAACACGTCCAGCACACGTTGAGAACCAAAAGCTGTAGCTTTTCAAACATGCTGTGTCACTTTAGGCTTAGGTTTCTCACCAGTAACCGGTTCCTTCAGAACTAACTTCCCACCAGGTTTCAACACTCTGGCCATCTCGGCAAGACTCTCTGAACTGTGGATGGACGAGCTGTCAACCACAACGCAGGAGAGCACCCAGTCGAAGGTGGATGCTGAGTGGGAGGCTGAGGGGAGGCAAAGAAAGAACAGTTTACTTATGACTTTTACGCCGTCCAGAACATTTACAATAAAAGGACGAGTCACAGTTGTTTGTGTATCACGCTAACAAAGAACCTGCAGGTCACTCACACAGCAGCAGTCTCTCCATGTTCTCCACTGACACTTTGCCGTCTGCGCCAACAATGGCTCCCAGCTCCTCTGCGTACTGCTTCAGGGTGACAGGTGTGGAGGGCTCAGCCCAGACCAACAGCACTGCATCTCCTGCTTTAATGCCAAGCTCTGCCATGACGTCCTGCACAGAGTAAAGCTTCACTGAAGGTGTTTTGCTTCTAAAAATAAAAATAATAAAAATACAGTTTCAATGTCACTGAATAATTCACTGAAATCACCTACTACGCGCAGCACTGGCTTACTGTCTGCTGTAATGATTGTTTATGACGCAGTGGGCTCCATGATGCTAAGAAAACATAAAGCTGGTCCATAATAATATGACAGCAGTGGGAATGTACATATTGTGGTAGTCTCCTACTACCAGCTTTTCAGAGCAGTAACTGAGGAGTTTTTCTTTAAGATTGAGTCGTGAGTTGCCAGCTTTCCTTACAGTTTTGGCCAAATGACCTTTACCCTCTTCCACAAACCCTAAAAAGGTCCCAGTGGACCTGGTTAAATGAGGTCAAGTCCATTTCTCTTGATTCTCTCTGCAGGGACTAAACATAAATGTTTACTGAATTGAAGACTTTTCCCACTAACACAGTCAAAGCTAGATCAGACTCTAGAGTGACGTTAACATAGTTTTCACCTTCTACCCCCTACAGCCAGGCATTGTATGAAGACAGTCTCCAACACTGTCTGTTTGGTCATCACCAAACAATACGTTGGCTTATAACAAGCTAACGTTAGCAGCTAGCCAATGATCATAAAAACTAATGCGGTCATATTTTTCTAAACAAAAACTGAACGTAATAGTCTTTTTACCCCTCTATGTAATAAACTAAACAGTGGAAATCGTGACGTAAAACTCGTTAAGATAGTTACTTTGACTAGTTTACTAGTTAAAAGATGGACTTTGTGTGAACGTGACAAAAAGCATCAAGCAACCAACTTGACGCAGAAGACGCCGGTAGCGTTACTTAACGACAACACAGCACAAAAAGTCCGGGACGTGGCGACAAACAAACTATTCTTGTTTTGTATGGTACTTTTCAAATCCCTTTGGATTATAAACGACTTGTCTAAATAATGCACTTGTAATCTTTATGTACTCCGTGACCTACCCGGTATCCTGGTGGAAGTTGTGAGCGTCCAGTCACATAAAGGAAACTTTTTCCGGATTGGATTTCCAAAATAAAATATTTGTTAATTAGAGGTGGGAACAAACTAAATACATTTACTGAAGTAACGTACTTCAGAAACATTTTAAATAGTTTTACTGTTTAATTTGTGATATGTTTATATTTATTACTATTGTAATTAAATTTTCCTTATTCATTATTCATTACTAGAAACTTTTCTTTGCCATATTTTTCACATTTACGTTTTTTCAAACAAATCTGCACTAGCCTTGCACATTCATACCAACAGCATAAATCCAGTTCTGTTATTTAAAGCACATTTTATAAGATGTAGTTTTCAACTTGAGGAAAGAAATTTCTAGTGGTACTTACTACATGTAGTGGAGTACTTATTTAGGCAAGTACTTATTGTGTGTACTTAGTGTACTTGTACCACATCTTGAACAATTTGAATAATTTAAACACTTGTCATTTGTCAATTTTTTTTCTCCCCATTACTCATACATACAATTTGTACTAGTTTACGTTTGAAAAGACCTTCCTTGTGTTTTGGGCTTTATTCAATCCAGCTTGATTGTTTTTTAATTTCAGCAGAGTCGCGCTAAAATGACGCAGCTGTGTCTAAAAAAACAGCCTCTCGGTGCAGCTGGATATGGCGTCGCTGCTGAGAGGTCTGCGGGCTGGAAGGATACTTCGGAGGCTGGGCTGCGGTAAAACTGGGCTACACTTGTTGATAATGCATAACGTGGTTGGGAAAATAATTCATGTATCGTCGTGTAACCCGTTGTTCCGGGTTATAGTTGGCCGGAGTTAAAACGAGCTCGTGTTGGCGTGGGCTAAGTTATCCGCGCCAAAGTCATTTGTCAGAGAAGGTGATAATGAAGGACAGAGCTGGACTACGTGTTGACTGCTGGTGCTGCTGACTCACGTTACACTGATAATTGTTGGTTGAAGCGGTTCTGTTGAAACTGTGGTGTTCCGTTGACCTCAGTGTTCAGACACGCGTGATAAACAAGTTCCTGTAACTTGGGGGGGCGTCTTCTCCCTGCTTACATAAGCTGTCAGCCCAGTGTGCGTCCGCTGAACTTACTGTACACGGACTAGAGTTTGTTGTTGGCACTGAAATCTAAAGATTGTTTTAATACCCCTTCTCTAAAAAGATAATAAAATCACACAAACGTTTATAGCAAAACATATACTGAGGGTGACTTCACCTGTTTTCCTGATGGTTCTAGTTTTAGTTTCTCCTGGATGAGTTTTTCAGTTAAGATGATGTCATTGGGTTGCTTATACTACAGTGGTTGCTCTTCAATAACACCTTCAGGTGACATCATCAAAACTCCTGATAACAGAAAAACTCTTCCAGATGATGTCAGCTGGAGGAGTGATCAGAAATTAGCACCAACTTATGAGAATCACTTGCGTTTATTTGTTTCTTCTACCCTGCTCCCTGGAGTCTTGGTCAACCTGCTCCTCCATCTACAACCAGACACATTTTAATTCAGAGGAGGCAGAGAGAAGTTTAATGTAATTCATACGGATAAGAAAGTCGTCTGAAGTTTCAGTGTTTAATCTAAGCTAATGAGTCCCCCCCCTTCTCCAGTGGTGGCTGCACCAACATCAATAAACCCCACGTGCAGCCTGACACGAGGCTTCCGATGTGCAGCACTGAGGCTTCAGGAGGAATCCAAATCTGACAAACCCCCCTCTTCTTCCTCCTCGTCCACTACCTACCATGAGCACTACCAGGCTCACTCTGCTGAGCAGGACACAGCAGCAGCCTCCGAGGGACACTTAACGTCTGACCCAGGAGCTGAGGAGGCTTCAAGGCCAAACACCAGGTCAGTCCATATCAAAGTCTCCAGTCGACAGGATTTCTGTTACAGTATGTAGAATTTAAGTTTGTGTTGTCACAACATTTCCAGGTAGTGAAGCTCAAACAGTTGCTTCCTGATCTTCCCTCTGTGCTTTGTTTATGCTGGAAAGTCAGTGTTTGTGTGTCTCTAAAGTTACCAGGACCAGAGCGGGGAGCACGGTGAAGAGTATGAAACAGAGGAGCAGCTTCAAGCTCGAATCCTGACTGCCTCTCTGGAGTTCATCCCCCTGCACGGCTGGTCGATCGAAGCCATCGCGGCCGGTGCTGAGGTGAGCTGCTGTTAAGAGGTAATGTGCAGTGGAGCAGTTTTAGGGTGAACGCAGCCAGTAGTCCCTAAATCAGCACCTTAATCAAACTGCAGCCTCCTCGATCTTGTGAGGTTATTGTTTCCTACACATTCAGAACATCAGAGCATGTCAGGGTTAAGTCAAACAGAAACATACCCCGTGCTCTCATCAGACAGTTTGCAGAACTGGCTCATCTCAACCGAGCCTCGAGATTGTCACGTTCCTATAGACTCACTAGAACATGTGCACTTGAGTTCTTTTCTAACTAACCCAGTTGCAGCTTAACCAGTTTCCTCTGGCAGTGTCAACAAGTCATTACCTGAAAAATAGACTTTAAGACTTTCTAAATGTTATTAAAGTGAACGTACCCAGTGATGCAACACAGAGTGATATCGAAGTGACATTCTGAAAACATATTCACTGATGTACAAATGCTGCTTTTGGTGGTGTCTGTAAAAATGAGGTGAGGAAAGATTTAAATACTTGTAAAGCACATATAGGCAGCCTGTAATAGGAAAACACAGCTTAACGAGCAGCACAGTTGTGAATGGAGACTTCAGATTACTTCGGATTGTTGTTGTGTGTTGAGAGCAGACACTGGGCCTGTCCTCTGCTTCCACTGGTATGTTCTACAACGGAGCTGGAGACTTGGTCCTACATTTTGTCGCTCAGTGCAACTCACAGTTGACGGAGATCCTGGCTGAACAACACAAGCAGGTCCAGCTGGGCCAGGCTGAGTATGTACACACACACACACACACACACACACACACACACACACACACACACACACACAAAGCTGCAAGCAGCCTGAAGTCTGACATGCTGGGAAAATGTAACTATATATTATTTTATTTAACACGTGTTTTTCAGACCAAAGAAGACTGCTGACTTTCTAAGAGATGCTGTGGAGACCAGACTGAGGATGTACGTCCCCTACATTGAAACATGGCCACAGGTATGAGTCACATGAATCACAACACAGCTCTACACTAAAGGGCAAAATCCGTCTGATCCCCCCCATTTTGTGTCTGTGTCTTCAGGCGATGAGCCTCCTGCTCCTTCCTCACAACATCCCCGACAGCCTGAAGCACCTCTCCACCCTGGTGGACGACATCTGGTACTACGCTGGAGACCGATCCACAGACGTGAGTGGATCCTATCACCCTCGTTCCTTTACTTCTTCTGCTCATACCTTCTTGTTCCCCTTTCATCACCACCACCACAACATCCGGCCTGCTACCTCCCAGATTACTCCCCCTGTCACTCAGCTGCACCTGACTCTGTGCCCTTGAGCATAGATTGACTCAAGTACTCTACTGTACTGTGGTTTTAAATGTTCATTTATCAACTTCCACTTTTTTTACTTTTATTTTTGACCTCTAAAATTTTACAT
Source organism: Ctenopoma multispine (assembly GCA_034779795.1). Lineage (NCBI taxonomy): Eukaryota > Metazoa > Chordata > Actinopteri > Anabantiformes > Anabantidae > Ctenopoma > Ctenopoma multispine. Next base: position 2,038,628 of record JAUYWH010000024.1, on the reverse strand, counting down.
TATGTAATCAGTACTTTTACATGACTTAAAACATGCAGGTTACTTCGCTTGTAGTGGATTTATTTATTTATTTACTTAAGTGTTGAGTTTGTGTACTTTTACCACCTCTGATATTTTGAAGGTAGTACATTTGATAGAATTGATTACACTAATGTGATATCAATAGTTGGCAGTAATAATATTAGTTACCAAATATATTATACACTGCTCAAAAAAATTAAAGGAACATTTTTAATCAGTATAGTATCAAGTCAGTTAAACCTCTGGGATATGGATCTGGTCAGTTAAGTAGAAGAGTTGGTTGTTAATCAGTGTCAGCCGTTGGGGTGTTAAAAAATTAACAACAGGTGCATTAAACAATGAGACGACCCCAAAACAGTAATTGTTTTAGAGGTGGAGGCCAAAGACATTTTTCCCTCCTCATCTTTTTCATCTCTTCAGTAGTTTAACATTTAACTAGGATCAGTGTCACTACTGGTAGCATGAGGTGATACCTGGACCCCACAGAGGTTGCACAGACAGTCCAGCTCCACCAGGATGGCACATCAATACGTGCCATTGTCATAAGGTTTGCTGTGTCTCCCAGCACAGTCTCAAGAGCATGGAGGAGATTCCAGGAGACGGACATTTACTCTAGGAGAGCTGGACAGGGCCGTTGAAGGTCTTTAACCCAGACAGACTTCATGAGGGTGGCTTGAGGGCCCCATGTCCTCCAGTGGGCCATGTGCTCACTGCCCGGCCACCGACTGGCATTTGCCAGAGAATACCAGAATTGTTAGGTCCAGCACTGGCACCCTGTACTATTCACAGATGAGAGCAGGTTCAGGTATTGCCTGGCCTCATGTGACCTCATTGACTGGCCTCCATGCTCGCCTAACCTAAATCCAATAGAACATTTCTGGGACATCATGTTTACATCCATCTGATGCTGCCAGGTTTCACCTCAGACTGCCCAGGAGCTCAGTGATGCCCTGATCATGATCTGGGAGGAGATATCTCAAAAGGAGACAAGCACGTGGGGGCCATACAAACTGCTGAGTACCATTTTAAGTTGCTGCAATGACATTTTTGCAAATTGCACTAGCCTGCTGCATCAGTTTTTCAGGTTACATTTCTTGGTGACTTTAAAAATTGCATCATTTTGTTTCATTTTACCCATTTCATATCACCATAGATATACAGCATCATTTTTATTTCCAATGCAGATCTGATGTGATAAAGTGTTCCTTTATATTTTTTGAGCAGTGTATTATTATACTGTACAGAGGTTCTGGTCTTTGTCAACCTGCTCCTCCAGATAACATCATCTGAAATGAAAAACTCCTGATGACATCATTTGGGGAAGTGCAAAAATTGTTTAATAACTTCCATTCTCAGAGATGTAGGAATTAAACCTTCTGAAGTTTAGCTCATGTATCTCTCCTTTTTTTTTGTTCATGCGACTTACTGCATAAATCACAGTGAGTGTTCTTCTACTGTGTAGCCAAGTCTGCAGTAGAAGTTAAATAGCTGTACAAAGCTTCCGTACTACCTCTTTCTTTTGTAGATGAACTGGTATACCAAACGGGCGGCATTGACAGGAATCTATAACACCACAGAGCTGGTGATGGTTCAAGATTCCTCTCCGGACTTCCAGGACACTTGGAAGTTCCTTGACAATCGCATTCAGGATGTTGTCAATATGGCCACCACTGCCAAACAGGTAGAGCACTCCATGTCATTCTCCTTGTACTGCACCTAATTCACTTCTCCTGAATATGGGGCCAAAAGCAAACACAGATGTTCAGTACAAGGGGGTCAGAATAAAAGAAGTTAAACAGAATCACATTTAAACTTGCTGGGTGACAACTGACCCAATTTTTCAGACATGTTAGAAGCTGTGCGTTCTGTTCCTGTAGGTGCAGTCGACGGGCGAAGCAGTGGTGCAGGGTCTAATGGGAGCTGCTATAACAGTAAGTATTTGTCTCAGTGACCTTAGTCATTATTTATACTATATATATATCTATATAGATACCTTCCCGAGGGATTAATAAAGTATCTATCTATCTATCTATCTATCTATCTACTCAATTTGTAAATATGTATGTGCAGTCCAGTAATATGCTTTTAATTTGTAACCTTTCCTCGTGGTGATATTAGATCAGTTGAATAATTGCATCACTATTTATACTGGTTTATACTATATATTCAGTACATTTTACGAACATGTCACGGCTCTGAATTTTGAACATTTGAATTGTTTAAAAGTATGTGAAGAAATTTAAATGTATTGATAGAAACTAGCTGATGAATGTCTTGTGTTTTCCAGCTGAAGAACCTGACAGGAATCAACCAGAGACGGTGATCATCACAGTCAAACTGATCCTGACTCAATGTCTAAATTATGTCACAAGCTTCAAGTTTCATTGCATGTATGAAATGGCTCAATGAAGTCTCACCTGTAGTCTCACTGTTCAAATTTCACTGTCTCGCACAGATAATTTTCCCTTTGTATAAAGGACATACAGATGTGTTATTTTGTTGTTGGATCTATTAAGACTTCAATAAAGTAGTTATTGTGTATTTAACATGTTTGTTTCATTCATTTATTAAAATGAGACCCTGAGTAAAGTTTTGCATTTTAAAGTCCCTATATGTGTAGAAGTGTCTATGGCATAGTGTGTTCGACACAAAGATGTTTGTCAGTCAGAATAATTTATAAGATACCACAAATGGCACACAGTGGCGTTACACTTCCAATCTATCTATCTTGGTGTAAATAAGCGCTTTTACTGTGAAAGATGACTTCCGGGCTTCAATGACCCGGATGTAAAAAGAGAGACCCGCCTCCACTCATCGACGAGACCAATCACGAACGGGTTTCACCTCCTGGCCAATCAGCAGCTAGTAAATATTTCTGTAGAGGCCATCAAGCAGGATCAGAGGCATTGAAGTGCGTAAACGGTTGTACAACGTTAATTTGGGACTTGTTAAACCTCTAACAATGCCGTATGCCAACCAGCCGACGGTGAAAATCACAGAACTGACAGATGAAAATGTCAAGTTTGTCATAGAGAACACAGATTTGGCGTGAGTATTCATGTATTTGGCCATTCAATAGTGTGCGAGACAGAGAGCGCCATTTTTTTTACCTTCTCAGCAGCAAAACATATCTTTGCTTTAAGACATTACACCTTTAAAAGCTGTATTATGATACTATTACGATAAGAAATTGTGTTATAGACCGAGAGAGTTTATAATAATTTAAAAGAATGCTCTTTATAGTTTCATTACAATAATAATTCACTCATTTAAAATCTGTAAAAAAATGCTGCCATAAAAACAGTTGGGAACCTCAGTAAATTAACGTTACTGAGGTTTGTTCGGTGGTGAAATGCTCGTTTTGCTGTCGTATCGTAATGTTAGTATAAGAAATATTATTTCTCAGTTAAGGGTAGGTTTAGTAACTTTTTATGACTTTAACATACAAACCATGTCTTCTTTTTTCTCCTTTTTTTAGGGTTGCAAACTCCATCCGCCGTGTTTTTATGTCTGAAGTCCCCACTATAGGTAAAGGAAGGTTCCCTTTTCTGACCAGGGGAAACATTAACAGGCTACAGTGTTTCTGACACAAGCAGTTTGTCATTAAATGTAAATGGCATCATGAATAATTTTATAGTCTTAACATGTGTGTGAGTACTGGCCTCAGCCTGTCCACCTGTCACTAACAACATTCGTTTCAGTTCCTGCTATGAAATGTCAAATGTCTGTCATAAAAATCATGATCAGCCAGGATCTTTTGAAGAGACACTATGTACTAGATTTCAGTCTGAGCACTACTAATTTAAAAAACTCCAATGCAGAGAGCAAAGCCACAGTTTCCAGCAGAGGGTGGCTGGTGTTAACCTGACAGATTGTTGGAATGGTACAAAGCTATATTTAATTTAACACAGTGTCCCAGAGAAATGAGACACTGTTGATGTTTAAAATCATCTTACTGCCAGAAATATGTTAGCTTTTCTGACATTAGTTGTTACAGTACATCACAGTCCCCAAAGACAGATCTATGTCACAATTGGGGAGGGATCAGACGATTCAGCTGAACAAAAACCTTTTTAAATAGTGAACAATCTGACCAAAAGTAAAACAATTATTATTGTCATAAAAAATGATGCATGCAATGGTAAAATAACTTTGGGTCTGGTGCCCCTTTAAGAAAAGCACCGTTATGAAATTCAGTTGTCATTCATGATATTACTTACTACACACATCTTAACAGCTTCTCAGGCCTGTCCAGCTACTGTCTAGCAAGAAACTAATAAATACAAATATATATCAGTTACCATGAAATATGGCAACTTGTGTAAAGGTGGAATAATATCAGGTGTCAAAGAACAATAACTGTGACTCGTATGATTAAAGTCAAAGTGATTTGTGTTGTTTTATTAAAAGTTGTAGTCTGCCTCATACTAACACATCACCCAACTGTATGCCACCAAACCTCTGAAGTGATTAACTGGAACTTGCATTACTTTCTTTACAGCGATTGACTGGATTCAGATTGATGCCAATTCGTCAGTACTGCACGATGAGTTCATTGCACACCGTGTGGGTATGTACCACAGAATGGGTGGTTACTGAAATGCATAATTTGAGTTGTATCACTATTTATTTGTATACAGTATTTAACATTTTCTGAAGCCAGGAGAATCAAATCATCTGCAGAAGAACACAGATAGTGACCTGTTACTGGTCCGACCTCTAAACCTGGCTGTTTGATCTCAACCATTAAATCATTTCTATAACGCACAAGAAGTGTTACATTGATGTCTCTGTTGTCAGGTCTCATACCCCTCACAAGTGATGACATTGTGGATAAAATGCAGTATTCCAGGGTAAGTGTCATGGTCTGAGTGACCCTGAAAGGCAGCATCATTAAAAACTGTTACACAATACACAATAAGTTTGCTTTTTTACAACTCTCCGTTCTCTCCTGCAGGACTGTACCTGTGATGATTTCTGTCCAGAATGTTCCGTCGAGCTGACTCTGGATGTTCGATGCACTGAGGACCAGACACGTCACGTCACCTCACGAGACCTTTTGTCCAACAACCCCAGAGTCATCCCGGTGAGTCCTGTCTCTGTCTCTAGAAACCATCACACGGAAACAGAGGAAAAAGCAGACAGTGTGTTATTGTTGGTTTTCAGGTGACTTCCAGGAGTCGAGACAATGACCCCAATGACTACGTAGAACAAGATGGTAAGCTCAATGTTGTCCAGAAGGACAAGCATTTCCCATTATTGTCTGTATTTCATCATTTAATCTCCCATTTCAACATATCCATATCGTCTCCTCTCCTTCCTTTTCTCATTTGCTTACCTGACAGATATTTTGGTGGTGAAACTTCGTAAAGGTCAGGAACTGCGGCTCAGAGCGTACGCCAAGAAAGGCTTCGGTAAGGAGCACGCCAAGTGGAACCCAACGGCGGGGGTGTCGTTTGAGTACGACCCAGACAACGCGCTGAGACATACAGTGTACCCACGACCAGAGGAGTGGTGCGTTATCCTCCAGGGTTCTGTGTTTAATGTAGAATGAATAAATAAATGAATTCATTAATTAATAGTCAAATAGTTGTGTGTTAAAAATGACACCTCTCTAATGTCCAGGCCAAAGAGTGAGTACTCAGAGATTGAAGAGGACGAGGTTCAGGCTCCCTATGACCCTAACGGAAAACCAGAAAGGTGAGCTGAAAAAATCTTCCTCACTCCAGGTAGACTTTATCAAATTGTCAAACAAATAACCAGTAACAGTATGACACATCCGTGGCTCATTTCCCATTATGCAGGTTCTACTACAATGTAGAGTCATGCGGGTCTCTCCGACCAGAGACCATCGTCATGTCAGCGCTGGCCGTCCTCAAGAAGAAGCTGAGTGACCTGCAGACTCAGCTGAGCCATGAGATCCAGAGCGACGTGCTCACCATCAACTGAAGACGTGTTCGTTTCACAGACCAGGACTCACTTTCACACAGGGCTGATCCCAGGATCATGTCTAAGTACTTCTTCTGGAGTTGCGTGTGCTACGGAGAGATCAGTGTGTGAGAGGGAATTTCTCTCTGAATGATACTAATGTAGGTTTGTTGCAGTCAGTGTAACACTTTGCATATTATTTTGTTAAATATTACTTTTTAAATAAATGTTTCTGAGGAACGTGGTCGCCTTTCATAAAGTTTTTCAGCATTTCTTTAATATACTGCAGTATGAATAACGTGGAGCAGATGTAAAACATAAATGAACTGAATATGAATACAGAGTGGTGCCAGGCTGCAACTGTAAGTGACTTTCTGTATCTTTATACCAGAATGAAGGTTGCATAGCAAATGTGAGAGTGTAATAATACATTATTAGACCGCAAATTGGGTTTTTTTCACTATTAAATAAAAAAACATGAAAAATCCATATTCCTCTATGTGGAGAACTGCATTTTTAAGGTTGGGTACTGAATTAATTTAAAAAATTAAAAAAATTAATTAATTAAAAACTTGAAACATTAAGTGAAATAAGTAACTAAGGCACTCTTAACTTCTGACTCCCAGCCTTTATTTTGTGTTGCAAATTTTCTTCAGGGAGGCTTTTATTTTGAACGGTTAATCAAGAGGCTTCGAAGAGGTGACACTGAACACATCACAGTCCCGACATGGAGCCCAGCAGTCTGATTAACTCTGTGTGTCAGGACTGCAGTTTTCATCTGATTTACTCAGCAGAACAGAGACTGTGATGTGGAGTGTTAACACCTGTCATTAACAGAACCTCAGAGCGATCTACATTCAGATTTCCAGCAAGTTAAAGATCGATTTAGTACGAGCATATGTAACATGGGTTATTAAAGCCACACATTATGTTCACTGAATAAATTGGAGAAGGTATTTAATTCGGCATATAACTGGTCAATAAGACCTCAACTTTTATAAACGTGATACAATATACGCCTCAGAGTGGTCCATTTGTGGGAAGGTCACTGGAATAACAGATATACCACCTATAAAAAGTGATTTTTAGTTACGTTAATGGCACATTATTGAACAACATACACACCAAATTTACCCAATGGACTCTAAAATCATGTCCTATGACACGTCTTATTTTAGATAACGCTACATTAAACTAGTAATTTACTAAAACTGATTTGCTCAGCTCTCTCTCCACGATAAAGGACAGGAGGAGACAGCTTCCAATCTCTGGGTTTATAAAGATGCAGATTTAATGTAAATGATAAACTGATCTTTCTTAAAACAGAAATTATATTTCATTAGCTTTATTACTAGTATTATTGAATTGTATATTTGTATTGTTTAGTGTTATTGTACTTATTTGTACTTTGTACAAAGTTCATAGTGATCTGAGGTTTTTGTTTAGTTTTTTATGTAATTTTTACTCTACTGCTGTGGTACTTAAATTTTCCCCTCATGACTCAAACAGTCTTATTGTACGTATGATCCATGATGATGAAGACAGAAAAACATACCAGGTAGTTTATACCATGACAGAGATGATTGGCTATAGACTCATTTTAATCTTTAATCAGTTGTTTCAAAAGTTATAAAAAAAAATTTAAAAATCTCTAAAAAGTGGTGTATGCCTTTAATTTTGAATTGATCTAATACTCAAGAATTTCAGGCTGTATATGAGCAGGAATACAGCTCTTCACTGCTTTTAAGGTAACATCTTCCAACACATAGTTTGCTAAAAAGACTAAAAACATGCGCAGGATCTGATTACAGTTGGATCTGCAGCATCTCTGTGGTTTATGTTAATTTTACATCATTAGTCCCTGATTTCAAACTGGAAAAGACAAGGTTTAAAAAACCTGTGCAATAAATTAACAGTATACCCACTACATCACTTTAATGTAGATGATCTCACACACATTACTGTGGCAGAAAAAACATCTACTGGACAGTAGGTGATCATCTGCAGCATCTGCTATAGAACATCTGTATATAATGTGTTCCCCTCACTTATCATCATTAGAACTTCATCAACAGTGGAACATTTCCTAGTCACAATTCCACGAGAGACAGCAGGAGGCATTTCAGTCACTTTGAGCGTCTACATACATAGTTAAGAAAAGAGTTGAACATGTCTCAGGTTTCTAAGATGGAACGTGCACTTTACCTGCAAAGGCTACCACCTCTGCAGCATCGTCCAAGAATGGAAAAAACTGAGAACAAGGTTTGTTCAATTGTTGACTTGATTCTTAATTGAATGAAGTGATGAATTTACTGCACAAATATTAATGGTTTACTGGAAGAATTGTCTAAGACCTGCACCTATTTGATAAAGAATTGGTTGAGTAAGCACCAGCAGGTAATTTACTTCTTTTCATCTGGTCTTCAGGTTTTTCTATATTAAGCAAATCTAGATAATAAATAACCAAATATAAAGGATTAACTGCCACCAACTGTATAATGCATGTATATACTATAATATTATTATGAGGACCAGTGGTTAAAGTGAAGTTCATTTTTACTACAAACATGGTAGTTAAGTAAAGTGGAGATTCTTGTGCTCTAGTATTTTCATTTGACACCCCCTCAGGCTGAGACTACTCTTTAGTACTTCAACATCTAGTCCTTTTTCATGAAGACCTTTTTATGCAACCTTATTGTGTGATTCAGTCCATATGCAGTCAATGAACAAAATGCAGCTTGTCAGATACAGTGATACATACCAGTGATTCAGCTGTTACACATGAGAACCTGAAGGTTGTCAGATGACCACTTACAAACATTCACTTTTTTAGAACAACTTCACCGTGAAGGGCAACATGATTGTACTGGAGTCGAAGTCTGTTGCTGTGAGGAGTGTCAAGCGGGCTCAGCAGACAGTGCTGCCACCAGTCAGCAAAGTCCCTCAGAAA
>JAUYWH010000024.1:2008227-2024408 GCA_034779795.1 Ctenopoma multispine | reverse complement strand
CGATACACCATTAGGAAGAAGGGAGGAAAGTTGCTGAAATGTCTCCTCCAACTGCCATTTTTTGACGAAAAAATGGATAAACTTAAATTATTTAAAAAGTATTTAATATTTTTACAATAAAAGTAATAGCACACATGCAGGGACCGAGCAAATCAATTTGATGTATATTCCATTTGACGGAAGAATAAGATATAAATTCAATGGCAGGCACCAATAAAGAGACCCGTTTAGAGGTGGATAAAAATATGTACCTCCATTGAAATTCATTTTCAATGGCAGGCACCAATAAATAACTCTATAAAGATTCGCAATGCAGGCACCAATAATAATGATATTAACTACACTCATTACCCTGCATTTTTAAAGAAACTAAGCTAAACGACCTAAAACTCTCTTCAGACACTTCAGACACTCTTTTGTTGTAGTATAAAGAAAACAATCATGATGGAAAGTTTGTGTTGTGTCTTTAAGACAAGCAAATTGTTGTACTTGATGAAAGTGATGGTAACCATTAGGAAGAAGGATGATGCTGAATTTAGTTCTGACACCCTGACAGTGGCAGCACCGTCCCGTGTTGTCTTTGTAACAGATTTGGTACAAAATGACTTAAACTTCTTCACATGAAAAGAAACATGAAGATGCAGAAGTTCAGTCAACTTAATATCTGGAATTGACTGTAATTTTTTTCTTAAGTTAAGTCAACTTAACTTAATTAGTGTAAATCAATGTTTAATGTCTTTAAAACAATTTTAAATTCAACTTAAGTTAATTTACCTCACAGCATCAGAGCAGCAGGGAAACAAACGTTTACATGTTCTGTTCTGGCTGTGACCACCTATGGTCTGCACATGACCCTGTGTTGTTCTACATAAATCATGCTCGTCACCACCACTGATACCAGATTTCATTCCCAACGGAGTTTGTGTCCAGCCTCACTGGTCATGGAGAAATGTCTGAAAGAAATGTATTGCCTTGAACTAGTTTTATGGGTAGACTTAGAGGTGAACCAAAGCTCAGTGAAGGCTGCTGGTGACGGTTCGGGCATATTTCAGAGAAATACTGTACACATACATATATGGATGTCTAATATTATTGGCCTACCGATATTATCAGCCAACAATATTATTGGCAGCTATCGCCATTAAAATGAAAATTATGGTATTGGCTTTTACTCTTTTAATGACACCGCTTTTACAAACCATGCACATATTATACATCAGATTCTTCAGCTACTTCTCCTCTCTCTCAAAATTTCAATATGACAAATCCGAGGTATAGTTTCTGAGATATTTATGTTTGTTTTGCACAGCTTGCAATAATGTTTAAAGTTAAAGTATGGATGATAGGAGATATGTGATGTTAGTTACCTAAAATGATTTAGTTCTTCTTTTTTTATGAGGGGGGACCCCGCATGTATTGTTATCGGTTTATATCGGTATCGGAAATTAAGAGTTAGACAATATCTGTATATCGGATATCGGATATCGATAAGAAAGCCAATATCGAACATATCTACATGCATATGTTAAGTACATGAATTACCCTACAGTACTGGCCTGTGTATAATGCTACTATACGTCCACTTGTGGAAAATGTTATTGATATCTAATAAACAACTGATTTTGTATGTGTTTTTGTTCTCATTTGTACTGTTGACTGAACAGTGACCCCCAACTGGCGGGCTGCTGTGTGTTAGTCAGTAAAAGTCTCCATGATTCTTCCCATTATGATGATGTGAATCAGCTGCACTGACAATAAGGTTGCTTCCTATACATAGCTGTGTCTACATGTGGTTAAAAAGCCCTAGTTTATCTTGATTTGAGTTTAAGGGACATTGTTTGTACAGGAAATACAGGGAATAATTGTACCTCATTGTTCAGTGTGGAATGATTTCAATCACATCTACATGTACAAGTCAGGTAACATTAGGCCTTAATGAGTTCTTATAATTCCTGTGCCATGCTGTTATGTTTAATTTTATGACATTAAAAGATATTTATTATTGTATCTCACTAAACCACCTGCTGTTGGAGACATATTGCCAAACCCCAAACTTTAGGTGGCCTACACCTTAATAACAAGGCTGCACAAAGGATTAATGCCTGCATAATTTACATTTACATTAAAAAGTTGACAATATGTTATGTCTCAGTGGCCATGCCATGACTTGTTAGCCCTGTAATAGACTGGTCACCTGTCCAGGGTGTACCCCGCCTCTCGCTCAGTGGCCTCAGCTGCCACTGAGAGCACCCCTTGACCCTATAGAGGAAAAACTCTTAGGATGATGGATGTAACAAATACTATGCTGCCTGTGTACTGACATCAGTGACTAAATGAATATAGGTCTGTTCTTAGTCACTTTCAAACACAATTGGCTATGTTAGTGCCAGATTAGCAGATAAAATTTGAAATCTAAACTGCTCGGACAATTTGGGTTATTAGGGACAAAACATGACGTGACACTGGTTTCATTTTTTTATACAATTCATTCAGTTTTTTTGCTGCTGAAGAGGGCTGCTCCTGGAAAAGCTGTGTGGCAGGAAATGTGTTGCGTTACTATGGCAACATCCAACCTTGAGCTGGTGCTTAGCACTGCTGCTGTGACACAGCTGCATAGTTATTACAAAGATTTGTTTTGTCTGCTGTTTTGACTGTAGTTCATGTAAATGTTCCTCCTTTTATTGCTTAATGGCACATTTTTTATTATATATATAAATGTATAAATGTATACACATAAATGTATTATATATAATGCATGTAGCCTATAGTAAACACATACAGTACTTGCAGCACTGCACCCTCACTGGAGGAGCAGAGGCCAAAAAGAAGAAGGAATATGGAGGCTAAGAAAAAGCAGACAATGCATTGTCAATAACAACTTAATAAAATGGTAATGCATTGAATCCACACTGCATTGCCCTGCTGCCCAAAAGTAAAGTAGAGAAATAAAAAATGTCTGCTATAAAGTCAGAGTGGTTTGGTTGAATTCACTATGATATTTTTGCTTTTCTTTATTTCAACCTCGACAAATTCAACAAATTATATTAGCCTTTTTATTATATTTGGCTTTGTCGCTTTTGATTTTTTGTAATTTTCCTTGTTTAAATGTTTAATTTCTGTTTTATTTTACTGTAAAGTGACGTCTCATCTTGAAAAAATGGTGATAATAAAAACTGTGTATTGACGTTTGACATTATTTATGACCCACAATCCTTTGTGCAATAAAAAGACATACACGGGTCACGTGGTCTTGTCACTGAGACGGAAATGAATGTTCACTAGCGACAGCAGCGGAGCACAGCTGAAAAAGGTACAGGAAACATTACATTTAAAGCCAATTTGTCAGTGTGTCAATAGGTATGTCTTGGTCTGGTATGAACCGTTTAACGATTCGTGTACCTTTACTTGTGGTCAGGTGATTAGAACAGGTTTTATCGACGTATTTTTATGAAATACCACTACGAGCTTGTTCGCTAATAGTTAGCTTCTTCTAAAGCAACTTGGGCAGAATTTGCCACATTAAACCGGACGTATAGCCACTTGACCTTCGAAACAAAAGCTTTAAAAAAACAAAGTGTCGGGAAACACAAGTATGGTTTCGTGTTAAACACTGTAGATATATTTGATACTGCTTTTTCAGTAGGAATTCGCTACATGGTTAAACGTGTGGTGTGAGTGTTAGTCATAACACGTCCAAACATAGTTTTATTCGTCAGTTGAGTTTTAGTTTGGAAAAAATTAGCGGAAGTTTCAACATCTTCTTTGTTTAGCTTGCCAGTAATGCGTACAAATGCCTTGATCATCTTCCGTGTTTGTGTTTTGTACGCAGCAGCCAAGGGTATTTAAACACGGGGACAATGGAAGCAGTTTAACAAGAGGGTAGTTAAAGCTTTACATATCTACATGAAGTTTATCCACCATCCTTTTAGCAGAACTAGCTAACGCCGCGTAGTTGGTCAGTTTGATCACAAGGTTGACGGGGAGATGCTGTGAGCTTTTGTTGCGATAACGTTATGTCTCATCTGTTTATCTCCAACCCGGAGACAGAGCTCAGGTGTCCAGTAAATGAACACAACGCATATTTTATTAGCTTTGATTACGACCAGGTCACATCTGTACATCATGCATCACCAGGTTCAGTCTGAGATGCCAATAGCAGTCACCTTGGTGCCGCAGCAGGAAGCGTTACACTGACGATCCCCACCACAAATCAGTGTTAGGGTCACAGTCTTTCTTGATATTTACAGTAAAGGTCACTAACAGCACTAGCTTGTGGTCAGAGTACACATTTGCTGTTCAGTATCCTTGCACATACAGTTCTCTTTGCATTAAGTCCAGCAGACTACATCACTGACTTTGCTCAAGGTGATGTTGACAGTGTGTGTATCTGAAGGGAGGGGAGGCAAATCTCTGCTCTTACTGAAATGTACTTGAGAAGGTAGCTTACTATGCCAGTAATCTTTGGTGTTTTCATAAGTTTTGTTTTACTGTTGTGATGCTGCGATGCACTATGTTGTAACACAGTATGTCTGTGGTTGCTTTGCAGAGCAGTGATGTCATGGCAGCTGCCAGTGTGAGCAGACCTGGCGGTGCCCAGACCACTGAAAAGTCGCAGTTGATCTTAAAGGGTAATTACGATTTTTTTTTCCTTAACTTGTGCTTTTGTGATACTTCAAACTTAAACTTCAGTGCAAACATTTAAACTCTCTTGAGCTGAGTAGAAGCTGTCTGCATCTCTTTTATTCATTGTGCAAATTAATCAGTATGATGTCACCTGTGTATATTATAACATGGAAATATCCTTCTCCAATGATTCACAAACTTACGAAACAATCCTTTTTAGCTACTTCCTTTTTTTCAGAAAATTGGGACGAACATGTTCTGTTCAGTTTTGCAGTCATTGCTAGTGGTCAGAGAACATTCTTACACCCGATGTTCATTTGTTTACACAGCTAAGCTGCTGTTCAGACAGGATGTGTAACGGTTTTACAGCATTTCTAAAATGGCAAAGGCATCAGGACAGATCAGACTGTGTAAGACACAGTGCCTATAAAAAGCTGATTGAGACCTGTCCACACAAGCTCAGTGCTGTACCTGCTGCCAAAGCTGCATCTGCTACACACTAACTTGAAGGAGATAAATCTTAAACTTTTACCATCACTTGTTTTGTTGATTAATGTAGCTGATCTGTTCTCATGTTGACAAGAAAGAGTCTTTTTTTCTGTCGATGAGTGTCTAAAAGCCAAATTAAATTTGCCAATATTGTTAAAAAAACAAACAAAGGTGAAAACTTTTTATAAAGTAAATATTTATTATTTTATGCTGGTAATTAAGCTTGTGACCTTTAGCACGCTCCGTGTTGTATTGTAAGTGATCACAGTTTTAATTCAGTTTACTGTACATACACACTGGAGTTGGACTTGAATTACTGGAGTTGAATTACTTGATCTGGTCACATTTTTCATATGACTGCAGTGTTTCCCACAAAATGTGGTTTTAGTTGTGGTGACTTTATGGCGTTGACAGGGTGGTGGTAACCTAAGTTTAAATATTCTATATGTTATACAGTATACTTGTGATGCTCAGTATTAATAGTAGAATTCAATGCAGTGTAGTATAGACCTGTGTGTAGCAGAAGAAGACTTCATATTAACAGTATTTACATATTAACAGTCTGCTGTTGTTTTAAAGATGGTCTTGACGTGAAGTGAACATTTGGTCTGGGAGATTGTGAAACTGATGTGAGATCAGCTTGTAATTTTACTCATCTGGATATTTTTTGAGAGTTTCTGGACACCCGACCCTTAGAGTGTTAAAAACACATCATCAAATTGTGACCCACGTATTGTTTAAAAAAGAGCTTTGAATGCTGTGTGCGTGTGATCTCCACTTTGTTTACTTTGTGAGCTTCCAGCAATAATATTCTTAGCAATTTGAAATCTTGTTTTCCTGGCGGTTATTCTAAGATTTTGGGCTTTAAAAAAAAACGTCACACTTTTCGTGAGGAAGAAACGTAACGCCCAAAGTAGCGTTGTGTATCAGTGATGTGCTGTTTATACGTTTTGGTTTCCATCAAGATTAATGGACATGAGTACAGGAAACTTGTGTCTGACAGTGCGTCAACATATTCTTTTCTCCTCTCCTACACTATGTGGAGAGAAGAGTCTTATTTAACTCAATCACAGTTCAGTCACAACCCATTGGCGTCCTTCACTGTTGATCATTTAAGCTCTGACTCATCTCATTATTTACCTAGCCACTGATCTACCTTCTCTCCACCCCTCCTGCCTTCTGTCACTGTGACAAAGCCAACTTTTGACTCTGGCACAGTTCTACTCGTCTGTGTCACTTCCTTCTCCTCTCCAGAGTGCTGCAGATTAGTCACATTCTGTTTGCCAGATGTTTTCTGAGTTCAGAGGTCGTCCGGCTGTCTCAAAAGAACGTTTTATTCATCTGATCACTCGTCCTAATCTGAGGCGGCCAGAAAAAACAGTTTGCAATCCAGCAGCGCTTCAGGACAAACGTATCGGCTCTCATATGACTGGCACATGCTGTAACAAGAATTCAAAGCCGCTATGCCTGCCTGAGGCCAGCTCAAAATATGAGGTGCTGTTTTCAGAGAGTGCCATCAAGAAGCCTGAGACATGTGTATACTGTAAATTATCAGTTGCACAACTTGTTTTATCGAGGTACAGTAGATACAGTCTTGCTGCACAAATAAATTGAAACACAATAAAAGCACTCTAATGCAGAGATTGAAAGTCCAGGAATCCAATTCCAGGAATGCAGTGTGAACACTTCCTCCAGTCTCCTTCCATGTTTATCGGCTGGTATTTTTTTGCTCTTATATTGACGCCTCATTGTCTCCACATATGGATGCTCTTAGACCCCAGTGGGACTGAAGACGTTCTTCTTTCTTCCACTAGAGGGTGATGTTTATATTTGTGTCCTTGCCCCTCCACCAACACACTTATCCTAAATCCATACAATACACTTATTAAGCATGTTTTCAGTATATGTATGTGTGCAGATACATACATCTTCTAATTCAACATTTTCTGTATTTCTGTTATTTTGTAAATTGCAAATTAATACCGAAGACAATAAAACCATAAAACAACAACATGGAATTATGTTTCAAATGTTAGATTCTTTAACGTAGGGTTTCCGTGAACAAGCTTTATGATGTTCCATAAATACTAAGCTCTTGTTGCTTTTCGTTCACTAGTTTAAGAAAGTAAATGTGGAGGCTGGTTCACCTGATGCAGTCCTCCACCGCTCTTCTTCTTGATCACAGTGTAGATCACTATGCAGTCTCAAACCGGATGGGTTCCAGTGTGGCTGGAACAGGAAATAAATCCTCAACAGTACTACCACCTCGTCTTCCAGGCTTCACAGTGGGAAGCACGCATACTGTATCTGGTCTAATGTATGTTCCCTTTGCGACTACGCTGATCCAGACTGACCAACCTTCACGTCTTGTAGTAACACTGGACTGTGGCTTTTCTTTACGTAGTTAAGCCATTCTTACCATAATATGAATGACTACAGCAGCCAACATAGAAAGAATGAAAAGGAATTTTACCTGTTTATTTCCTGCTCAAACTGGTTAAGATATCATAATCAGTGTGCAGACGCGGCATCAAGGCAAACAGTGGCTGCTCTGAGGACACTTAAAAAGTGACACCCCTCTTTGCGTGTACACAAGGCAATGCTGGCTGGATGAAGCCGAATGAACGGCTTTCTGTTTGCAATGGCCTTACAATCTTAGCGGATTAGCACAGAAGTACACAGTTTATTATTTAAATGGGATTGTGTACAAGATGATGTTGTAGATCGTAAACTAACCCCAGTCCATCCACCCCACTTTCTCCCATGTGGCACAGTGAACAAAACAAAACTCATGTCATCTTATCCACCTTTTTTCACTCCCTGCACATTCTAATGTATTGTGTTACATTTGTGTGTGTGTGCGCCTGCGCAGTGGTTTCAGCGAAGCCCCAGTCGCCCAAGCTGCCGAACCGTCACTCGCGGCTGAGCTCCTTTGTCGAGGTGACTGCAGACGGCCTGACCAGTGAAACCAAAAAGACAGGCAAACGCAGCGGACACCTCGAGCTGCAGTGGAATGAAGACCTCACCCTGTGAGAAACTAATTACACGCACACACACACTGACTCTACAGTACACTGTGAATTTTATTGTTGTCTACATTTGTTTAAACATTAGAGAATATTTCACTCTAGTAGAAATTATGTCATTAAATAAAGTTTGTTGAAGTTCATCAGGTTGTGCTGTAAAACTCATGCACACAGACATTGTTTCAGTAGCAGTACCTGTGTAGGTGCAGTGACCTGAGAGTGTTGCTCAACAAACCTCATTGCGTCATGATGTGTTTTTGTGTCTCACAGTAATGTGACGCCTCAGAGTCGACTGGATCTGAAACTGTGGAGCTGCCACACCCTGAGGAAGGAGCTACTGGGCAGCGCCACCATAGATCTGCTGGACACACTGCGCACACACGACGGCAAGAGTGAGGACACGCAAACTCACACAGAGAAATAAAATGATGTATAGTGTTCCACAACAGCTAAACTAATAAACAGTGTGTTAAAAAGCAGGTTTGGGATTTTTAAACTACAACCGTGTTTCCAAGTTAACTCTGAGCCTACGTCTGATCAGTAAAAGCTGGTAAACAACAGGAAGAGGGTCATCTGATAGATAGCAGCTTGGTTCACCTGTTAACATCACATGAATCCATGAGATCCGTGAGAATCTCTTGACCTGATATCAACCTCATACCTTTTTTTCAGGCAACAAAAACCCCACTGACTTTAGGATGAGTGCTAAAATGCTCACTTATTTCTGGGGTTGCTGTGGCACTCTGTTCAGCTTGAAGCGGGAGAAGAGAAGTAGAGAATTATCAGCTGAAGTCCACTATTTCCTGTGCAGCCTGTAGTTTCCCCACCATCTGCCAGTCAACTTATTATCTCTCACTTTAAGTTGCTGGATTTTTAAAGCTCAAAGTTCAGGGCTACCATATGTTGTTGATGCGAACATTGAAATATATTCACCTTTTAAATGTAAGCATCCATGATTCAGATCATCAAGCACATTTTAACATTACACAAAGATAACCTGAGTAAATACAAAATGACGTACTTAAAGGATGTTTTTATTTATTAAGGGAATAGCCCACATGAATGGTGTTCCCTCCACGTTCCTATGTGTGTCGGCAGTTTCATTCAGAGACGCTTTGACAACTGGCCACACTAAGGAGGATACTATATTTGCATTGTTAAATGTAGTACCTTGTACGAAAGGGGGTAAAGTAGAGTTGAGCAGAGTTGAGGTGGTACTCTGTGGTGGAAAAACGTGTTCATTTCTAATAAACTGATCTCATAAACAGATCTGTGGCTGTTTTAGAACACTTAAAGTGAACAGGTTTAGCAGTTGCCTCTCTCCTGCAGTAAACCAGGATTTATATCTGCTTTAAATCAAGAAATATCTAATGAGAAAATAAGTCAAATCTGGCCAAACATTTATTCTTTCAGGATTTGACACTTCAGCACTTGTTGTGGACCAATTCATGCTGGAGTCAATAGGGTAGTTTCACATATGGCTACTATGAAGTAAAACATAGTTTGTCCTCAATGTTTTGAACCACTCATCATCTTTTCTTTACTCTCTCTTATTCTCTTTCTGTCATCCTTCCTCCCCCCTCTAGTGGAGAACGTGCAGCTGAGTTTGGTGCTGCAGACAGAGAACAAAGGCTCGGTTGTAGCAGGAGGCGAGCTCAACGTCTGTCTGGACGGCATGGTTGTTGATCTGGGCTCGCTGCCGAATGGCAGCACGGCAGCAGAGAGTGAGTCCCGCCTTTAGCACACACACACACGGTCTCAGAGATTTGAAAGCAATAACATACAAACGTACAGAGGAAGCAGTTACACCAAGAACATGTGCACATACTGTAGCTATCACTGCTGTATTGAGGAGTCAAGAAAGCAAATGGGACAAAATCAATGAGTCAATTCATCCTTACGGAAATGAACACAGTACAAAGAAGAAGACAACTTAAACATCAAGAGCTTGTCGCTTACGATTTCTACACAAGAATAAAATGATGACGATTCAACATGTAATAAACATAAAAAAGTTACAGATGTGTTAAAGTGAATATGAAATCAAGACGTTATTAGTACACAATACACCGATCAGGTATTATGACCTGTGACAAGTGAAGTGATAAACCGAACAGAACAGAAAGTTCTCAGAATACACACTGCATCGCAGTTTGTTGTGTATGGGGCTTCATATGTGTGTGTCATTTGAAAAGCCTGGGTGCTACGCCACCTCTGCTGGTTTACCAGGGTGTGATTATGAAACAGGCCACTGGGATGAGCACAGACTGCAGGGACAGCTCTGGGCACCACAGCCTATCAAGTATAAGATTGCTGAAAGAGGGAGTGTGACCTGTTTGTTTGCAGTTCTTGTATTCATTGAACTGACTCAACTATATCCTCATGTCTTACTATTTCTAAACAATGTAAAGTAATTTCAAAACCCTCAGAGGACAACGTTCAAATCCTCCACAGACCTATTGACTCTCAGTCAACAGCATTTTACTCTTCCAGGCGCTACTGTAACATTTTACTTTCCTTTGTGGTTTGGAAGGAAGGACTAGGTGACTTTTTTGACAAATACACAGGCATTCCATAAAACCATAAAAACCATAGCCAGGTCGATGCATCCTGGTCCTGTGAAGCGCATACACAAAAACATACAAGGCTTTTCACAGAGCGCTTCACAGAGCCCTCAGTGTATTCTGCTGAATGAATACAGGGCCAGCAGTAAGGGCCAAGGCCTGCCACAGCATGGGCTGTATAAATGTGTCTCTTTATGCTGTTGAGATGTGAAGAGAGGTTAAGAGTGTGTGTGTGTGTGTGTGTGTGTGTGTGTGTGTAATGTGAGTATTGCTGAAAGCATTGGTTGCCACTGGGATCCAGGGTGGATTCCCAAACTGAGGCTGAAGGGACTGTAAGGTCATAGTCACCTCATGTTCATCCAGTTCTTGTTGTGAATGTGACGTCTCAGGGATTTTCTTAAAATTTGGCACAAATTGTCACTTGGGGTCAAGGATGACCTGATTAGATTTGTCAAAGGTCCCTGTGACCTCATGTATGTCCCATTCTCATCAATGTCAATCTCAGAAACACCAGGAAGGATTTTTATTACACCTGGCACATATGTGAACTCATTCATAAACCTATAAGAATCCGAGTGTGGACAGATATGTGTGTAGTATACAATGCCACTAGTTAGCGGAGATACTCAACTGCAGTGTGGTTATTCTTTCTCTCATTATCAGTCGAAGTCTTATCTAACTGAAATATGTAACTATTCCCTTAAATGTAAATGCATATATAAGGGAATAAATGTAGGAAGTGTGATGTCCTCACAGTGCAGTTGAACAAGTTAACGTGTTAATTAGACTTACCTGTGTACATGTCATAGATTAACTTACAGTGAATAAACCCCCCCACCCCCCCTTGTTTTCTTTATATGGACTGTCTCCTAACGTAACATAAAACTGCACACATATATAATCACAGACATCAGAAGTGCTTTGGTCTAATTTGTTTCTGAAAATTGCATAATTGAGTCTCATTGCAGCTCGTCAGTACAATCACCTCCTGTGATCCTGAAGCAGCGTGCATGGTACTGGGGTGTGAGGGGAGGGGTTATTGAATGAAGTGTGCCCTCTGAAAACAGTGTTTCACGGTACGTGACTTTGTATGTCTCCGTGTGTGTGTGTGTGTGTGTGTGTGTGTGTGTGTGTGTGTGTGTACTGCCTGAATATCTAAAGTTTATAAATGTGGGAGTGTGGTAACCTCTGATGGTGTTAAGGGGCTCTGTGTTCTCGCTGTAAACGCACCTCTGTTAGTATGGAGGTTTTACTCATTTCCGCTGGCAGCTTTTCTGAGACACACACCCAGACACACACACGCTTTCTCTCCTAGACACTTAGCGGGCTTCATAAACAAATGCTTGTATTGAAAGATGTGGAGAAACAGAAGCCAGAGCAGATTGATTTCTGGGAATATTGAAAATAAATGTTATCTGCTACTGACTCCTCCCATCACACAAAAGCAGACGACACATGTACACAATAGACACACGCACCAGTGACTAACACTCATTATCCTGTACATGTTATGCTAGATTCTGCATATGTATGTGTCAAAGAATTGGCAACTATACGAGAAAGAAATACAGCTAAAGACAGTGTTACTGCTGGATAAAGAAGGTATTTCTGGTTTACGACACTGCACACAGAATTATTATTACATTGGAATTCAACCAACCACCCATGGATTGTTATGGTTGAGTGATCTGATGCATTTCATAAAGTTGGAGAAGATAAAAGATTCACTTAAGGGTTCCAGGGACAAATTCATCTCCATCACAAATTTATTTTGACATATCTTCGGCAATCCTGTCCACTCTGACATTATGAAATCCACGAACTGGCCAGTTTGTTTTGTTTTTTTTCTCCCTTATTATATGTGTAGCTACGTCTGTTCTACACTACATATTTGACTGTTGAACGATCGTTATTCTGTATGTGCATTAGGGCTCAGACAAGAAATAGTTTGGGCTTCTTTGTTTACTGCATGACTCTCCAATTTTCAAAAAGGCAAAAAGGTCTATGGATACATTTATACTATATACTAGTACAGTTCTTATTTATTTACCATGTAGACTGATGTTGGTTTTTAACAATGCGTAGATTTTCTTCAGGTTACACTGATAACCTTGTGCACAAGCATTTATGTCACATTTCTATTACTGTATTTTCTATCTATGTTCTACCTCTTACTACTGCTGTTCTGCTACGGGGGTGTACTTTATGTGCAGACAGGAGGGGTGGGTGAATATGTTGTCTGTTGTGTAATGAAAAATATATTTTTTTTATATACGTGCATAATTTCTGTGATGCCTGGGTGAAAACTAAAGGTTTAATGGAGGCTTTTTTCCTAGAACAGCTAATAAATGTTAATGACGTAAAAATAGCATTTAGGTTTGACTTCAGTTCAAAATTACATTCAGCTTATGCAGCAGTAATAAATGAAATGATTCATCAATTAAATGATTTGTAAAGTAACAGAAAACATATTGTTAGTTGCAGTTCAAATGTAAAAATGCAGTTTGTTGTTGTTCCCAGCATTTGTTTAGATATACCACTCTGTTACTCGGAGAACTGGGGTTACTAAAGTTTCAGCTCCATTGATAGCAGCTGCTGATCTAAAATGTCTAAGCCTGTTGTTTTTAGTGCAGTCTAGTTGAGGTGTTTTTGCATCTTAAGATTGTCGCTGTCAGGAAATTCTGTTTTACACATCTACATACACACTTATATGTACACACCAACAAATACACACCAGACCAGTAATTAAGAGGGAGGGGGTGATGAACTCAATGAGCATGCAATGACACAATGGTTTCTCCTCAAGACCAATGTTTATTTTTCTGTATGTCCAGCAGGTCTGCTCACAAGAAGCTCTTTCATAGCCACAAAGCAGCTGTGTGTGTGTGTGTGTGTGTGTGTGTGTGTGTGTGTTACAGATTACGTGTTTGCTTACTTTACTTTACTTTAGATAGAAGGAAATATAAGTGCGTAAATATACACACATAGGAAGGTGCTGCATTTGTGGGTGTGTATAGAAGAAGAAAGTGATTTTTAATGAAAAGCTAAATGTTACAGGCCTGTGGTTGAGACTGAGCTGTATAGTCACACATTCCCTCACACCACCGAGACAGCATACCACCACACACATATCAACAGACTGCACACTCCATACAAGGATGAATGGTCTCTATTAAACCACCAACTTCACTGTACTTCTATTGCCACATGTTTAAACTCTATATGGGTTTGATTATTCTGGCAAACTCTTTTTCTTGTTTTCTACCCTCTTTTTTTGAGAGAACCAGTACCTTCCTAGTGTTAAGTGTGAAAGTGATGTGACGATAAAGCTAAATGAGCTTTAGTGTGGAGGTTTTTTAATTTAGTGCAATTAGTGTCATTCCATAAATGTGTTTTGGTCTTTATATATATGTGGGGAGATGACTGGAAAAGAGGGGTCAGAGAGGTGGACAATGTCTTGCTAGAAGTCTTTCTGGCCACATTCAAACTGAGGACATTGCAGTTCACATGCATTAATCTCTAAACTAACCAGATGATGTTGGATCCAGTATTTCAGCAAACAGGAAGTATTGTTTCCCAAAGATCTAACTTGCAAACATTTGTTAGATACCTAGATGTTAAGATGTAAAGATGTAAAGAAGAACTCCACTTCAAAATTTCTTTATAGCTGTAGGTTAGTAGTATTTCAGTACTGTATGTTGTATAAAGTCTTTTGTCGGAGGGAGTTGTGCAGAATCTGTTAAATGTCCACAACTCATTTGACTTCAAAGTCAAATAAGAATCTTACCAGACCTCTTTTGAGGTCACATTGTTTAAAGGGGTCCTGTTGTGCTTTTTGTGTTCTGACATTACATCCATACTTTGTAAAGTTGGGTGTCCATGTTACATAGTGATAGATGTGTTTGCATATTGGCTGTTAGTGAAAAGCTCAGGTTTCAGTCTGGCCATTTTGCTTTGTTTTCAAAATCAAGCATTGTGTAAGTTCATAACTGGCCATGCACGTTGGGTTCCTACACCCACCAAGTACACCATCCCACTCACCCTCTTAGGCTTGTTGCTAAAGGCAACTGGGAGTAGTTTGGCCCACAGGGAGACTTTCACAAGCCGTCCAATCAGAACCGAGTGGGAAGAGTGTAGGGGGCCTTAAGGACACAGGAGCTTAAACAAACCTTTTTAGTGTTAAGTATAGCATAAAGACTCATTATAACATGTAAATCATATAATCTATCATCATATCAGTGGATTCTCTGAATAAAATATAAGCCATAAATGAAACATAATACAGCCACTTTAGAACCAGCAGCCCAAGGCCGTTAACTAGTTTTGATCTCTCTTTGGTCTGTTAAGAGTCCTACAGTGTAAATGTACCATATGACCAGAGCGGTAAAGTACTCTTTGTGTAGGGAGATGCACTAAGCTGACTAGAACTAAAAGAAGTAGCAGTGATGAGGGCCGACTGTTGCTTTCACCAGTAACAAATAGCAACCTTTCAGGACAAGACAAAGACTGCAGCCAATACATATGCAACTAGGGCCAGGTTTACAGAAAACTGCAAAAACTAGCCTGACAGACATTTATTGATTTATCAAAATTGGCCAGCTGGATTTGTTGTGGCCCTTAAGAAACAAAATTTCCCTTTAATTTTCCCTTAAGTCAATGGTTCCCAAACCAATCCTCAGGCCCTCCTGCCCCGCTCGTTGAGGCCCAAGTTTGAGAACCACTGCCTTAAGTTGGTTCAGTTCCTTTTATTCCAGTCTGTGTGATCTTATCATGTAATTATCTACTGTCATATCACTTAATCCCTTATCCAATGCTAGTCTCTGTATTTTTATTATACATATGATGTTGTTATATAAATACACAAAATGCACCTGACATATCTGGGGTACTTGGAAATATTAGTCTCTCTGCTGGTAAAGCAGAGTTTATAAATGTATGAACTATAAGCTATTAATGTAGTGCTGAAAGCAAATGTTGCTGTTTCGGAAAACTTGTTTTGAGTATTGTGGACTTTTGCTCTTAAGATTGCAGATGCTGTTACATTTAATGCATAGCTCTGACTGGATGCAGAATTACTGCACAAAACAAAAAAACTGCACAAAACAAAATCTACAGTGCAAGTCATTTAAATATGGATGTGAGCTATGTTCACTGACATGAGGTGTCTCAAAACCTTGACTTGCATCACTCTTGTTGTAGCTCACACACTTGATTTTCTCAGTCTATCCTCCTACTCCTCCCCCTGAGCCCTCACTCCCACCTTTTGCACTGAAATCTGGTCATCTATATCTGTACAATGATAATGTTGTCTCTACAGAGATACTTCAATCAGACAGACCCAACCTGAGGCGAACACAAAGCGAGGAGACTCCTGGTATTGCTGGATCTCACAGCAGGTCAGCGCTCACACGCACACACACACACACACACACACACACACACACACACACACACACACACACACACACACACACACACA
>JAUYWH010000024.1:1950579-1973554 GCA_034779795.1 Ctenopoma multispine | reverse complement strand
GTAACCCTTTAAATGCCAGTTTGATTGCTTGAAGTCACAAGTGTTTTTTATGAAAAAAACACAATAAATTAGATATTGTCCAAAAAAGTGATGTTAGCTGGCTGGGGCAGTGTTTTTCAATCAGTCATGGGCATGTTAACAAACACCCAAAATATTGACACTTTTGCATGAATAGTTTTTGTGTAGTATTAGATTTACAATTTACTACCCTCCTGTATCACTAGTGGACAAAAATGTCCCACAGACTCCCATTGTAACCACATTTTTAGCTCATAGCTAAAACTAAATATAATTTTTTAAATTCTGTGATGTTAGAGTTTCATTCTTGAGAAAAACAGTTAAACTTAACATTTTTACTGTTCATCACTAAAATCTGTCATTTCCCCTATGAGCAGGGCTGAAGTAGTTTAAGTCAGTCATGCAAAAAAAATCAGAAAACAAGATTAATCTTTCATATTTTATAGCAGTTTTTAGGAGGAGGACATTTTTGCCCCCAATGGTATAAGAGGGTAGTATATTAAGCTGACGCCTGAGGGTTAAATATTTAATATTTTTAAATATCTTCCTGTTTGTCCCTGAAAGACTCCTCCAGATGATGACATATGTAGTGCTCATTTCAGATGATGTCATCCGGAGGAATTCAACGAAATCAAATAACATCATCTAAACTGAAAGGTTCCTTTTAGCCAGAAGCAGAGGCTGTTTAAAGTAGCTGTAACATAAACCCATGAAAGTATAAGGATTCAATATGTGATAAATGATGTTCTGATGATTTTCTTATTTTGTTTTACAGTTAAGGAAGAGGTTGTTTCCATGGGAACTGGGACCAAATGTATTGGACAGACAGCGATGAGTCCCACAGGTTTGTGGACTCTTGACTGTGTTATCATAATTGGTGTTTTAGGGTTAACACTTCATTTATTTTGGAAGCCCGAACAAATCAAAGCAGACTTTCCTTCACAGTGCCACAGTATTATTATCTTTCCATTTGAGTGTCATTAGTCTGTGAACAGTTCTACATGTGTATTGATCTAAACATCCACAGTAATGGTGCATTTATGTGCACTGAACAAAAAACAAAATCTTCCCAAGATGGAAGTTAGTTTAGTTTTTGAATAGAGACAGTAATATCCACGAAAGCCTTTAAACATCCAGTGCTAAACGTGTTGACTAGCATTAAGTGTGTCATTATTTCTCCACTCTTTGGATAAAGTGTTTTGTTTTTCTTGACTCTCTCTCGTCCATTTAGGTGATATACTGAATGACAGCCATGCAGAAGTTATTGCCAGAAGAGGGTGTATCCGGTGTGTATCTATGTACAGTTTTGCCCCAAGTAGCTTGTTGTAGTGATGTTGTGTTCATAAATGATCTGGTTCGTTGTCTTTCATTTTCAACACTGGTCCCTACTTTCACTCTCACCTGCCCCAAATGATTGAACAGTGAGACTTAGCCAGTCACGAGAAGATGTTGCTGATTATGATTTGTCCATCTCTGTCAGTAAATGGACCACTTACCCCTCTTATAAGAGAGCGGTGGTCCGTGGACACATCTCTGTACAACCTGCAGGAAGAATTTTCTTTGAATTCATTTGATGCATCCTCCTGATCCTTGTAGTGTTTATGATGCAGATCACAAATGATACAAGTAATTTAGTGCTGTTAAACTAAAGCAAAAAACAATAAGTTTAATTAGATATGTAAGTTTTAATGAGGTACTAGTTTTTTGGACATTATTTCAAAATACAACCTAGTAACCTCCGACCTAACAAGAAAAGGAGAAAGAAGGACTGTTGGATAAGAACTGAGCTGCAGAATTTGTGTTGGATCAAAGCGTCTTAATTCCCTTCACTAGCTTGTTGCCTCTGACTCTGGGTTGTGCAGAAATTTGAGTATTGTCTGCTAACTTTGTGTGTGTCTGTAGGTACCTGATCCAGGAGCTCCGCAGGGCTGTGAGTGGCGGGGACAGCTCTGTGTTTTGTGCTGCAGATCAGCAGGGAAAGTGGAAGCTTCGGCCAGGAGTTTCTTTCCTCTTCTTCACCAGTCACACTCCCTGTGAGTCAAGGATCCTCCCTGCGTAGCTAACTGCTTTCTGTTTTATGATCTGGATGAATGTCCACCAGCTAGAGATGATCCATAGGATTGAAATCAAGCTACATATTTCATCAAACATTGTTTTATCCTATAAATGCACTTATTTTTGTCAGGCAACCTTTACAAAGATAAAGCTGAGATCTGTTTGTGCCACTTTTCCAGGAAGCTAAAATTTGAAATGTCTTGTGCACTACCAGGTGGTGATGCCGCCATCATCCCTATGACTGACAGCCTGTCTCAGCCCTGCCCCCCTGTCACATCTCTAAAGAGCCATGAAGAGGCCGATGTAGTAGGGAAGAGGAAAGCTGAGGAACCAAGTGAAGGTCAAAGCATAAAGCTGCCCCGTCTGGGGGAGCAGGAGACAGCAGAGACGAGGCCAGAGGACAGACAAGACACACAACAAACCTGCCCTTCAGCTTCATCTAAAAGTGGAGATCAGTCAAAGTCACCTTTAGAAACTGGTACTGGACTGCAGCTACAGGTCCCAGACATTCACAGAACTGGAGCTAAGTGTGTTCTGGGTGGTCCAGCTGACCCTCTGCAAGCTGGGCTCGGGTACCACAGCACAGGGGTGCTTCGGGTGAAGCCTGGGCGTGGAGAGCCCACTCTGTCCCTGTCTTGCAGTGACAAGCTGGCTCGCTGGGCAGTGCTGGGCTTCCAGGGTGCACTGCTGTCCCATTACCTACAGGAGGCACTCTACTTCAGCACTGTGGTGGTGGGGAAGTGTCCATACAGCAGAGAGGTCATGCAGAGAGCTTTGGTCACAAGGTGAGAAATGTGGCTTATTAAGAAACATTTGAGCTGCACACTGTTTGTCTGGCAAAGTTTAAATTTAACTTTGCCAGACAAACAGTGTGCAGCTCAAATGCAGACTTCACTCAAATTCAGTTCAAATTACTTCAGTTAATCTACATGAATCAAATATTCACTCAACTTTTCATCTGTTTTTATCTCCACCTACTACTCACAAAAATATCTGCTTCTTCAGCTACCGGCATCTGCCTGCTGCAGCTGCTGACGAGGTTGATTAGTGTCTAACTTGATGACTGGATAAACAAAAGAATGGACTAAGAGTGAGCTGCTCCTCCTGTACTCCCCAGGTGCTCCCATGTGTCGCACCTCCCTGCTGGTTTCTCTGTGTGTCCACCAGTTCTGCTCCAGTCCAGCTTAGAGTTCCCCTTCAGCCAGGCCCAGACCAAGCTCAGACACCAGGCTGGACAGGGACACATCTCCCCCTGTGGGGCAGGTAAAACCCCCACACATCACACTGACTGGTAACCAGCGTTCACATCACAGATAGAACCTGATAGTTCGTGAATTGAAGGTCACTGAGTAAACTTTTTTAGTCTCTACTAGTAATTGCAGTTTACTGTTAACATGTGTGTTCAGCCATCAGTTGGTGTAATGTGACTGTGCAGCCACTAGATGTCACAGCCAACGGCTACAAACACGGAATCACCAAGAAGGCCCTCGGCACAGCTAAAGCCAGGTGGACCCACCACCCATCACTCACTGTCATAATGTACAATATGAAAGTTCAGAACAAATGTACATTGATGTGTTCGCGTGTGTTCAGGTCTCTTCTGTGTAAACTGGAGGTTTTCCACTCCTTCCTGTCTCTGGTGTCAGCCACTGAGTCTTCAGTGCTCCCCGACTCTCTCAGGTAACAAACAATAGGCTCTTTCACAATCACATTTGGTGGTTTGAAACAGCCTCCAACTAAATGTGGACGAGCCGAAACACTAAATGACTAAAAGTCAAGCTTTTCAAATGATGGTCTGGATTTCATCACTTTGTCTTTTTGGGTAACTCTCATCACATCTGGTGCTGATGCATGTCGAATCAACCTCCGACAGCAATAAGCAAATGTTTCATGTATCACAAAGGGTTTCTGTTTGAGGAGTTAACTCTGGCATTTCCCCTTAGAGTGGTAACAAACAGCTCAGAGCCATCTCACAATCACAAGCGTTCTGCATAACAGCTGGTCCATTACAAAATCTGCTGTTGTTCCTGTTTACAACTCACTTAATGTTTTAGGTATTTGTTTGCTAATGGTGTAGAGATTACACAACTGTGTGTGTGTGTGTGTGTGTGTGTGTGTGTGTGTGTGTGTGTGTGTGTGTGTGTGTGTGTGTGTGTTTGTGTGCGCCTTTTGTATGTGACATTCAGTGCTCACATTTCATGTTAGTCTCCACCTGAGCAACCAGGATTGCTCACATGCTTAGTGTTTGTGTGTCTGTGAGTGTGTGTGTGTGTACTGATAGCTGAGAATCTCTCCAGAAAGAGAACAGTGCTCTCACTGTTCGTCAGCATTTCAGCAGAAAACCTGATCCCAGGCTAGTCCGGCATGGCTTTCTCAACAGAACATGAGAAGACAGGACACACATTTTTAAATAGACTGTCTGCTGCTGCTGCTGCTTCCTCGTGCAGTGATTATGGGTTGGCTCATGTGTACTGACAAATCCACGAAGGAATGTGCAGAGCATGGCGGGCCGTAGCAGAGCACAGTAGAGTAGGTGGAGGGACTGCTGGGCAGAGCAGAGCACATTAATTTGAAGTCTGATTTTCGACCTGCTGCTTGTGCAACCTATAGGTAGACTGTGTCTGGGTTAGCTGTGTCTTACATTCTTTTTGTATGTATCCGCTCAGGAGGACAGAGCTGCACACCTACTGGGACTACAAGCAGGCGTCCCAGTCGTACCAGCAGGCCTGGCAGCTGCTACGCAGTCAGGCCTTCCCTCTGTGGCCCCGCAGTGATCGAGATCTCCTGCTCTTCCAGTGAAACTCTGCAGCTGAAATGTCCTCATCCTCCAGCTCCATGAAAAACTGTCTTTGTTGGAGCAGAAACTAAGAGGTCACAGGTCAAACTCGCTACTGGTCTAGAAAGACTGATCTCCTAGAATATGACCTCTATCAGGATGGAGGGAAAAAAGGACATGAGTGACACTGTGAATAAGAAATCTACAGAATCCTCATCATGCTACACTTTTAATAAAATGACAAACTTGCCTCCTCTTGTTGGGTCAGCTGCTCAGTGAGGTAGGTTTGAGGTCTGGCTAAATATTGTTTGACTATATTTGACTCTTCATACTGTAGCAGCTCGCAGCAGGATGGCCTGCACCGTCACGCTGTTCATCGAGGTTGATGACCGCTCCTCGGTGTCCTCAGATGGTGATTTTATTTTCACAATGTGTGTAACATGTTGTGACTGCAGCTGTCTGGTGCTCATGGTCTGAGAAACACAGCAGGGTGTCCTGTATGTCTACAAGTGGTTCTGTCCCGCAGGTGAAACAATCTGCTCTGGTGGACTCCAGACAAATTGACCTCTGTACAAACCAGTTTCCACAAAGCTGGAATGCTGTGTAAAATATAGTGGAGAACTTAAAGTACTTCTGTACATTAGTTAACATTTAGTAGAGTAGAAAAATAAAGGGTACCACTAATTGTAGTGCAGTATTTTCTGGGTAAGTACTTTTACTTGAGTATACCCAGAGTTTATCCTAGAGGACGCAGTGTCCATCATTTCCAAAAGAATTTCAAACTTGAACTCATCAGATAACGGGACAGTTTTCTTAGTCTGTCTTAAACGAGCTCCGGTCCAGAGAAGGCAGCAGCTTTTCTGGACCTTCTTCCTCTATTTTCCTCCAATCTTACTCGCTCTCTTTATGTCCATTAGAGGATGTACTGCCCTGTTGCCAATTATCCTCATTAGTTGTGAGATGTTCCACACAACTTCTCCAGTAAAGAACGAAGAGGTTCTGTGTGTCTGCTGCTTATTAGGCTCCAGTGCTTTGGACACTTTCTCATAAAGACTAAGAGCAAACTGAAGCTGCATACTTATTCATCAATGACGAGTCTTCAGTTGAACGTAGGAACTGAGGACCAATTGTTGTTGGCGTTGTTTAGCATAGCAGATTCCACTCGACTAATACTCGGCAGCATGCTGCACATTATAACTAGGATGCCTTACGTTGCTCCTTAGAGAACAGCCTTGTTACATTGCTCATAATATAATGCTCAACATAAAATCCCCAGGTTGTCGATTTAAGTGAACCAAATTCTGACTTTGCTCAGTATTTTATTGTTTATGCGTGGCGGAAGTAAACTAAAAGAGAATATCTTATAGCATAACATGCCATAAATGTAAGCAAAACAGATAAGGAGAAACTGACACGAGTCATTTTTAATGAATCCGAGACCTTGTGATTGATTTTACATTAATTTTTATTGATCATATCTTCCAGCTACCTTTACCTTCTTGCATCTCTAAACTTCCTCTATGCCTTTACCATAGGTTTATTGAACATACAACACGAGTGAAATAAAACAGTCCTAAATATCATAGCATTCCATCAATATATTACACATCTATAAGACACGTTTAAAAGCGTAAATCAGGTTTGTGGTGCACTTTATGAACGCTCTGATGGGTCAAGTAAAGCTGTGCCTTGACTCAGCACCGAAAACTACAACTACAGTCAAAACGTCCGCTTCAGAGACAGATCTCAGCCAAGAGAAGAAAAAATAACAGTGAAACCAGAGAAGCCAAACACTCAACACTTTACTTGAACTTTCGGGGAAAGACAGTGTTTTTGAGCAGAAGCAAAAATCAAACTTCCTCTTCAGCGTTCAGCTTGTGAACAGTTGTGAAGATGTGTGATATTTATGACCTTACCAGTAAATAAGTTACCCGTGTGTAGGCTCTTTACCTTTTTCTAATTTAGTTCTTTCCTGCAGAAACCGTGCTGTCATTTGCACATCTGTTGGTCTTTATTTGCAGGTTTTATATAGTATATGACAGTGAGGACAGTTCAGGCAAAGTGTTGAGAGTTCTTTAGCATTTTCCTCCAGTTTGTGACTTGACTGCATCATCAGTCTGTATCCTAGGTGGTGCTTACATCTTTTCAGCAAACATAATGTGCAAATGAAAAAAAACAAAACAGCCAGGACGGGAAGAACTCCATCACATCTCACAAACTGGTGCTGCTTCCTGGCCCTGAGTTGGACTCCACACTGTACACTCGTTGCCTTTTTACCAGTCGTCCACCTTCATTCACCAACTCAATAGCTGCCTTCTTTCACATGCTTGTAGTGCTTCTCATAACCTATCATAGCATACCTGCTGAATTTAAGTTACTGAAGTGTTTTATACAGGATATGAAGAGTCCTAGAAATGCTTCTATAACAGGGTTAATTATTCAGATTCACATGAGCACAGGATTTCTTTCTCACTTTAGCTGAACACAACCAAGCCGGACTGAAAGAAACTGTGTGTAACATGTTCTGTGTGTGTGTGTGTGTGTGTACAGATGTTCATTCTTAATTTATGACATAAGATGTGCTGATAAGGTGCAATGATCATTATCCTTACTTTACGGCAGTGTTGAAAGTATCACGACTGACCTTTAATCATTAATCTAAAGACTGTCAAAAAGTAACACGTCTGTTTATTCTATCATTTTGCAGTGTTTCATTTTCAACTAGTATCAAAATTTGACCATATTTACTGTGCACCAGCATATGTCCGGCCTTACTGTGTCAGTGTGTGCATGTGTGGGGGGGGGGGGGGGTGAGAAAGAGAGGGAAAGAGAGAGAGACAAAGAGGCTGATGTTCAGTGAAGCATTAACCCTGTGTTGTATAAAAGGCCTTGTAACCAAAGGTGTTTTCTCCGCTGTAGGCCACGTACAGAAAGCCGTCCTCATCCTTCTCCTTGTCGTATAGCTGCCCCATAGTCAGACTGCAACACACAGCACGAATCACTCTGATTAGATCCCACACAGAGTCGAGTGGAATCGATCGTATTTGCATCTCCAGTACGGGACTGTGAGGACTGAAACCTCCAGTACTGGATATTTTGTGCTGATCTACAGGATTCTGAACTTTTGATCACAGCCTGCAACTTACTGCCTAATTAAACTGAATTTACAGTTTACCTTTGTAATAAAATGCACGTCTGCAGAGCAACTTGACAAAAACAGAAACTCGAAACATACTTATACTGCAAGTTACAGGGTAAGTACAATATATGTGGACTGTAATCTAAAGCAGCGATTGTTAGACTGTGACAACATTTACATGGTAAGGCAAGTTCAATTTGTGCAGATTGTACAAACCTATGAACTATGTATTTATATGTGTGTATCTATATATATATATATGTCTCCAATAATGGTGACTTTTTTTCCAGAGCTGAGATGATTCACTAAATTCACAGCACGACTCAGACCTCAGATTTTGTTTTTGGCTTCTGGGGGGACTGGGGCTTCTTGAAACACAGATGACCTACACTCTATGCTGTCTCTGAACACCTCACAACACAGATGACCTACACCCTGTACTGTCTGTGAACACCTCACAACACAGATGACCTATGCAGTTTCTTATATACTGTGTACTGCCACAAAGGCAAGTCCTCTTTCAACGAGAAACATCGGATTTCTGGGCTAATGTGTTGAATTTGGAGGTGTCAGGGAGTATTAATAAGCACAAGACTTTATCGTGAGAGAGGTGAGATGTTGCCAACCTCCAACTAGTTTGGACACAGGTCATGTCGCAGCCCGTATATGTGTCTCGTGGTTTCGGTCTGGGTTTCAGAACTTTTACATCCCCAGTGATGTTCATCCTGTATCCTGTAGTAATAGAATAGGTATCACGTAACTAAAAAGACCCACAGTTTAAGTCCTCGCGAAGTTGATTAGCACTGCCATCACTTCCCAAACCTCTTGTTCCCTTTCACCTACATGCGTTTATTGGTACATACTGTACAGATACACTATCATTACAAAAAGGTACACTGTAAATGTGGTATTATTACTATGTAGGTTGAGGGCTATAATCTAAGCATTAAAAAGCCCCTAAATACAAAACATGTTGAACAGGAATGTGTTATGGTGTTAGGGTAAATTACTTTAATAAGGAAGTGATAGAGTTTCTTAAGCTCTTACTCATCCAGATTCTTCTGCTGAGTCATTTGTGGAGAGTATCCGTGCCCTGATTATTTTTAGCCCAGGTGTGTTCTGCTCCATCACATCACTGCTTCTATTAGCCTAATCTGCTTTTTAGTTGAGTGTGAGGTCAAGTAGTGGCGAGAGAATGAGTTTTGGGAATCATGAACTAAAAAGCTATTCATCATGATGAATGCACCACCAAAGTTTATCCAATTTATGAACATTATTAATAGATGTAGTTCAATAACAAATATAAATGTGTTGATTCTCCCACCTGGACTGGGGGACAGTTTTGTCAACGAAGAGGAAGATGGCTTTCTCAGAAGGCAGCTGGATGCGTTTCCTGATGATCCACATGAACTGGGCCACAGTGATGTCAGAGGGCACCAGATACTTCCTCTTATCAATATCCACTATCTGAGAGCCCGAAACCTTCTCCACTATCACCTGTAGCACATACATGAACACACACATTTATTTTATGATCATTGTTTTTTCTTTCTAATACTTTTTCATGCTTTTCATTAAAGTTGCAGTTGAAACATTTCTCTTAGCTTCATCTAAATCTCAATCAGTGTCAGTCACTCAGTCTCTTCTATCTGTCACAAGACTGCCCTTCACTCCTCCACTCACTCACTCCTTATCTCTAGACTATCTGTCACTCTGTCTTAACCTTACAACCCCCATTCCACTGCTAACCCCCACCCCCACTCACCGGTACTCTGTCAGGATATTTGTTGCGTATTTTGGCTGACTCCACACATCGGTGCTCTGAGGGAGAGACAACAAACAAACAGGAAGTCACAGATAACAGGGATGAGTGAGATCTTTTGTGAAGCCTCCACTCATGCTGCCAAATACAGCCGGACCTATAGCACCAAGTGCTCCATGTGCAAGATTAAGGGTGCAGCTGCCTGGGCAGACAGAGGAGTGGATGCTTTGTACAGGATGCAACTACACAACAAGACAGGGTGTGATTAGCTATATTAGTTGGAGTAATTGCAACAATCGTCTTTATTAAGTAATAGTAGTGATTATCATAATCAAAGAGCAAGTTGGTGATAGAGTATATAGTATGTGCAGGAGCAGCAGGCAGACACTGAACAGAGACCAAAGATGGTTAGAGGGGGAGGTGATGGGTGATGAGATGTGTGGATCCATTTAGGTTCAACACCTTGCGTGCTTTCATTAGCCCAGATAAGAGGCCTACTTTAAGAAACATCTCTACAAAACCATCACGAGCGTTTCTCTGAAAAGGAGATTTGATATCATCTTGTGAGAACATGCACATAGAAGCTGGGAGGAGGTGAAGAACTCTGCAACAGGAATGTCACCTTTGGGGCAGATAATCAACCTGCCCCAGCTATCTAAGTATGGAGAGATCTTTACACCAAATTACATTTAAAATTATGGTAAATTACAAAAATCGTTCATTTATTGTAATTAAATGCTTCCTTTACTTGTTTCTCGTGAAACACTTGGTGCCCTTTTACAGTAAAATAAACCCTGGAGTCTACAGAGCAGTCTGAGGCCTAATGTTGAAGTGCTAATGACAGAAAATGATTTTTTGCCCGAATCAACAAATACACACTGGGGTGTCTAAAGACATTTTGTACATTAATCGAGGCCTAAGCAAGTCAACATTAAATTGTCAGATTCATGAATGGAATATGGCGATGACATGTCCCCAGGCAAGATGACCATTACTAAGTGCAATCAGCTGACTGATATAATGTATCAGTGATGTGAAAGGTGAATCCCTTTTTGACAGCGGTCATGTATCTTATACGATGACCACGTTAGCATTTATTGCTAGTAATGCAGTGTTATCCATTAGATTAACAGCGTGTTGTAATAGACATGCATGTGTGAACCTGTGTGCAATGACAGGGCAGAACCGACGCGCAAAGCAGAAAAGAGGGTGCGTGACATGACAAGAACATCATCCATCGTTTCATAACAATCCGAGTCCCCTTTTACCCAGTGAGTGGTCCTCTTTAAACATCCATTTCATCTTTGCTGGATCCCCGCACTGAGGCGTGATGGAGGAATCGAGAGGCGCGCTGCTAAATAAGCGGATAATGTCGGTGTAATGTCCAAAAATCCACACAAAGGCGGTCAAAACAAAAACGTCAACAAATCTCTGTGCATCAAGCTTCCAACTGTCCGTCTAGCTGGAGGGTGACGTCACAGTCTGACAGCAGCACGGTGGTGATGTTGCTGCCTTCAAGTGACCCCGGAAATAAAATTGTCCTCACGCACACTAGTCTAGATAATATTTTATATTTGTCTTTGTCTTATTTATGTAACTAAAGTACTTTTGAAAAGGGTTAGTTTAATTCCATTTGTGTTCCTCCGCAGTGATAACTGTCCCCAAACATTAATGGTTTGCTCTTAGAGGTGATCAGTCTTTCCGTGTGTCCACATCCCCCTCCACTCCCATGTGGGAACAACAAGATCGTTTTTTTCCATTGTACCGGCGAACGCAGCATGAGTGTCATAACTGGCAGCCATGGTAACCGTGAGACGCGGAAACATGGCGCGATGCATAGTACTTAGCTAACAGGCTAATGTAAATAAATAGCAATAAATAGCATTCGGAAGCTGACAAATTGGAATTTAACGTAACGGGGGTTCATCGGTGTTTATTTAGCACTTTGTTGTCTGTGAGCTTTTACTCACGTTAGTCACCCGGGCACACTCGTTCAATTAGCAGATGTGCTAGCTTGACCGTTAGCTAGCTAGAAAGCTGGTTTAACTAACGTCAACTAATGCTGCGCAGCACTGACGGTTACTCTTAACTGATCGTTACTCATGGCATTCTATGAAGTCTACTCTCACCCGACTTTGATTCGGTACAAGACGAGTGTTTGCACGAAAGCCACTTTTTTTCTGTTTGTAGTTCTATGCCTCACCTACATCCCACCTCTGCTCGTCGCTTACAGGAGCCAAGGTAACGCTGCAGCACTGTAATGCTAAAGCTTCTCTTAAATGAGAAATATCACCAGTCATCCCGTTAAAAAAGCCGTGTTCTTTCAGGTTTCTGGATAAAAAGAAGCACGTATGAAGAACAGCCGGTTGTGAGGTTCCAGTACCAGACTCTGCTGGTAGCAACAACCAGTAGTCTGGGAGACTATGTCGCCTGGAGCACATACCCCCATCTCAACAACATGCTTGGGGCAAACCTCCGGATCCCTGCAGTCTCTGTAAGAAGAGATTCACTGCAACCTCATTAAATTCAAACCAGTTTCATGGGTTTACACGTAGTTATTGATGTTGCTATGGTAATACTGTCCAAACATGTACTAGATGTGTTTCTCTGTATGGGGACACTACAGGTGAGAGAAGAGGACCAAAACCAAGATGGGAAGTTGGACCTCCTGATTTTTCAACTGCAGCTACCACTAAAAGGCGAGGAACAGGTGTACAGCATCCAGCTGCTTCTCACCTTCAGCTACCAGCTCTTTGTATGTATTCCACTGCCTCACCTAGTCTGCCTCGCAGCTTACTGTACATACAGTATATGAGACAAGTGCACCACGTCTTTACTACCATTATAAAAGCTGCACTCCACCTGATGCATGGAAGTAACGATTCTTAAACGTGATGAAATTCAGATCTTGTGGCTAATACTTAAAAACTACACTTAGTTAACTTAAGACACTGTGTGCTGGGTAGAACCACTGCAACATTACTAAGTTGCATGGTTGAGGTCTGGTTTCAAATGCACATTACATGTTCATTGCATGTTCATCCTATGCACTAAATCAGTTTTTTGAGGCGGAATAGTATTTACTTTATGTTGAAGCTTACAATAAGCGATATTATGTGCTAGTATTAGTCAATTGTGCTCTGTTCATTTAAAAACAAGTACAATAATATGACTAATGTACATTGTACCAGATGTATAAACACTTCTATCCAGGTTTTATGAGAAGGTAATATACTGGGCCTACAGTATATCAGTTCATAACTGTCTCGTTATCAGAGATAATGTTCATGCCAAAAATAATAACGTCCTGCTTTAAATCCAGAGTCATTGCAGTGGATTCATTTCTATATACAGATATGTCTCAGTTTTCTTAGACTCACTCAGTGTTGAGTCTAGGTCTTAATGTCCAGTAGGGGTGGGGGAAGAAATCAATACAGCATAGTATCGCAATATCGTTGTGTAGTGATATTGTATCAATACAGGGACACCAATATCGATATTTTGTATACAATTTTTCAATACAAATCAAACATTTTAGTGTTCAAAATAACTATAATTGGACAGTAGTCCTCATATTTGCATTCAGT
Organism: Ctenopoma multispine; assembly: GCA_034779795.1. Classification (NCBI taxonomy): domain Eukaryota; kingdom Metazoa; phylum Chordata; class Actinopteri; order Anabantiformes; family Anabantidae; genus Ctenopoma; species Ctenopoma multispine. The sequence continues at coordinate 1,960,217 of JAUYWH010000024.1, read as the reverse complement.
TAAGTTGGAATAAATGGTAATACAGACCGTTGAAAAAAACCTCATAATCACAATATATCGTATCGCAAAACTGAGCATATCGCAGAACATTTAAAATTGCAATAATGTTGTATCGTGAGTTAAGTATTGTGATAATGTCGTATCGTGGGGTCTCTGGTGGCCTCTAATGTCCAGTGGACCACTGTCAGCTCAGAGTGCATTACACACTTGTCACTGTGTACACCCACTCGCTGTGTGACATCCTGCCTCAGCCTCTGAATGTAGTGTAATAGTATCACATTATAATTAGTTTATTGTTTCAGATGCCTTTTGAGTAGATACAGACTACAGCTTAAAAATACAAACTGTCTATAAAATTCAACCTGGCAAAGTGGCTAGTGAGAGTGTCTGTGTGACAGGCCACTGCTGAAATCCACCCACATTTGGCAGGTTTCTGGGTGTTATAGTCAAGCCCCTTTACACTCAGTGATCCACCGTTTCTTTCCTGTGTGTATGCTGACATTTCTTTATGTTTTTCCAGCGGATGTCCACAGTGGTGATGCAGAGCATGGCCTATGTACAGTATTCTTCTTCTGTCCCCGGAGCCAAGCTGTTCATCAGTGGAGACCTGAGGCTGCAGCAGAGGACACCCCTGCCTCACCGGGGACTCTACAATATTTACAATGTGAGAGAGCATGGAATCGCTATTTTTCTCTCTGTCCACACCTTTTGTTCTCGTACCTGTACTCTTAATCATCTTACTGATCAAAGTACAAATGTTTTATTGCAGTAGTTTTATTGTACCTGTTTTGTATTTGTCTTTTTGTTCTTGATTGATACCCAGGTGTCAGTTATAGATGGCACCAGCCCATTTGCAAGTGCGTATGACCTTGACAGCATAGTTAGGAGCTACCAGGATAGAAACTGTAAGTTGACAAAGTACTACTACTTTGTTTATTGAGTATATTATGTGAAGAAACATACATTTAGTAAAATGTGGATATTGTAAAATGTGAAAACTCTCACTTGTGTCTTTCTTTTTTCTGATACAGTGACCACAGTACTGTTCTGTCCCATGCCGGTCTGGACTGTGGGTCGAGCTGCTGGTTCACCCTTTGAGCTTAATGCTGAGATCCGTTACCCCTTGGAGGTCATAAGATATCCTTTAATAAATATTAGAAAGGGTGTATGTGGGTTAGGATATAATCAAACCTAATTATGAAAAGATTATTTTCTTGTACCTTCTGTGGTAATGTGTCACATCAGCTCCCCTATTTAGCATTTCTAGTTACCTCAAAAACATATAAGTGGTTTATAACACACTCTAATAAAGTCATAAGCAGCCGTGTGGGCAGTTTTAAGTGTTAGTTAAAGTAAAAAGTATTTAACCCTTGAGTCTATTCTCTTTCGCACTATGAGGATGTGAGGATATGACTCTTTAAGCCGCACACTTTGCAAATGATTATCCACGGAGTTATTCATTAAAAAAAGTTGGACTACAACCACACAAAGTACTAAAACAAATATCTGCCCAGTACAGTGAGTTTTTTTGACGTGTTCTACTTTAACCATTTTCCTCCACCTATCGTCCCGGCTTCTGGGAAACCATCAAATTTGCCTGGATTCAATACATCAGCGTGCTTCTCATCTTCATCTGGGTATTTGAACGTGTCCAGCGATTTGTTTTTCAGAATCAGGTTCTAACCACCGTACCCATGCCAGTGGGAAAACCTCACCTGTCATGATGCAGCGGTAGTGCTGAAGGTCAATCCAGGTACACAAGAAATCACCATGTAGCTTTTTTTTTCCAAAGACAATATGACATGTCTTACAGTGATTCAACACTGATTCCATTTGACTGAAAGGTAATTAATGTTTTTTTTGGTACGTTTTGTAATGATTTGTCATTTTTAGTTACGTTATAAGAATATTTGTTCTCTAGCATTACCAGTGCGGTAATAATGTACCGATCTGAACTTGTAGAAGTGCAGTTTAAAGCCTTTTTAAATTGTACACAGTGGTTACAGCAGCGAATTGTTACATTGTTTCTCTATGAAGCTAAATGGCACAAGCAAATTTGAGTGCACAGTATTTCATTTCTATAATGAACTTAACACTAAGTTGACTAATGAACCTCCCTCCTGTATTTAAGACTTTATTTCCTATAAACATGCTGAGAGGCACACAAATTTATTTATGTTCACCTATGCAGGCTGCCGTCTACAGGACTTGCACCAGTTCTTGCCCTTTTTTTCTGCTTTTTGAACTAATGGCATTTTATTTTCTTCAAAAATATCAATAGATTCTATATTTTTACTGTTTGTATATTAGTGGCTATTTGTGACTGTAAACTTAAAGAAATTACTTTGTTAATGTGCTCATTTATTTTTGTATTTTTCATGGAGTTAATAAATCAGTTGAACAATTTAACATTTTGCGTCTTCTTCACATTCACATTTCTTGATTTGTTTCTAGGGATTTTACATCAGGAACAATACTACAGAAATTACACAGAACTTCAACTCTGATTCCAAAAAAGTTGACACTGTGTAAAGTGTAAATAGAAAGAGAAGGCAATGATTTGCAAATCTCAAACCTATATTTATTCACAATAGAAAACAAATCAATTTTTTTAAAGTAATAAAATATACCTCCATGTAACTGTATTATCCTTCTGTCTCCTTCTCCATTGCTTCTATCGAATAAAGGCATAAAAATATCCAAAAACGTATTGAAAAAAGAGAAAATTAAAAAAAGGTCATTTTGAAATTGATGGCAGCAACAGGGCCATGTTTATCACACTGAACCATCCCTTCTTCTTTTAATAATATCTGTAAACATCTGGGAACTGAAGAGACCAGTTGCTGGAGTTTTGAGAGAGGAATGTCCCATTCTGTCCTTGATCTATTATTCTGACTGCTCATCAGTCCCAGGTCTTCTAATATTTTCAAGATGCGCCAAATATTTTCAGTTGGTCCATAATTAGTGCATAGTGTGCAGCTCCAGGCTGATCAGCTGATAATAAGCTGCTGACAAATAGCTTCATCGGCTGATTGACAGAGCACCTGTGTTTGCTGTGGGGCTGAGTCTTATTTCTGCTGGTCCTTTGTTCAGCAGTCGGTCTCTGCTGCTGCGGTTCCAGGTATTTGGTTTCATTCATCTATTTTCAATAAACTTTAATCCAGTAAACCTCGGCTTTGATGTTGCGTCAGCGTTTGAGTTAGTTAGTCACAATTAAGTAATGGAGCTTCATCCATATCTTTTTTCTTCAGGATATTGTGATGAGTCTAAACCAAGAGCTTTAGCTTGAGATTCATTTTTAAATGTACTAATCTCTGCTGCTGGAGAGATCAGCACAACTTGATTGTTTTTGTGTAGTAGTGCTGAGGTGGTGATGCTGTGTTCAGTTACACCACTGAAGATAAATAGCTAGAGTAAGATAGCAAACCATTTCAAGTAGCTCGATAGTGAACTCTACAGTAGTTTAGTCTGTTTTAAGAGTAATAATAATAATAACTGATACTTTATTAGTGCCGGCAGCTCCATTAGGTTCAGAGTTCAGTGTCTTGTCCAGGGACAATTTGACATGAGGCCAGGAATTGGGGGAATCAGGAGTCGAACCACCAACCCTGGGGTTTTTAGATAACTACCCTGCCAACTGCGCCTCTGCTGCTCTCGTGTAGTATCATGTGGTAGCTGCTGTGCTTTGTGCAGGTTAAAAAAAAAACATTTGGCTGTTTGGCTGTTCAGCAGCCATTGTAGTTTTTGTGCTCACTTTTGCTGCATCAGTCTTTTGATTGTGTAGTTCTGCTTTTATGAGCCGTACTTTGAGGTGTGTGTGTGCGTGTGTCTGTGTGTGTGTATTACACTAGCTGCACCTTCTTTGTTCAGCCTACTTTTCAGCTTTTGTGACCCTTCTGCAGTCTCGTTGGTGGAAACGTTTGTGGTTTGACTGATAAAGCTCTGCATTGCACAGGGTAGCATTCGTTTTTTGTTGTCATGGTGTTTGATTTGCGAAGGTTTCGTTGAAGATCGTGATGCCCACTGCCTCGGGTTTGCATTGAGAAGGATCTATGTGGTAGAGTAATATGGGATTGTTGCCTCTCACGGTTTTGCAGCTGTACCACATACAGAGAGTTCAGAGCCTGAGTGAGAAGACCTGTCTACACCAGCAAGTATAATGATATTCATTACTGAAACAGGGAAAGCAAAAGAGCAAGAACTTCTGTAAATAAAGCACTGCGGTCCATCCCTTTAATGAGGAAAATCACATTTTAACATCACAGTAATTTTTAGTTGTTGCTGATGCAGTCTTGATGCGTCTTAGTTGGAAAAGCTAAGCAGGCATACTCATCACTATCTTGAGAGAAGAGTAAATGTACTACTTTGCGTGTTTATGAGCTGGTGCCAGAAGCTTAGTGGCAGTGCTTTTGTGGTTCCTCTAAAGTGGAGAAGCAAATCTATGTGGAGTTTGCTCGAGAGAAAGGAAGTTTGTTCCTTGTTACTGGAGTTAAAAAATGTTCTTACCATAAAAAATCTGAATATTTGGCATTGGTTTTTGCATATACAGTAAATCTGTTTATATATAGATTAAAGTTCAAATCTGTGACTTTACACTTTAAAAATCTGCTGCTTTTCAGATGGTTATTTTTAAAAACAGTGACTGTATAATACAAGGTCTGGCAGCAAAGGTGCCAAACAGTTCCCATTAAATTACAATAAACTACCAAGTGTTACTCTACAGTAAGTTTCTGTAAAAACATCTCTACAGTGTAAGAAAACTGAAAGGCTGCAACACAAACCTGCCTTCAGCGTCTAATATTATTCGACAGTAAATATTGTAGACCATATGAAGTATAGTCCGAGTCTTGAGGACTCTGTAGTGATGATAAATTGCTTTTCATGTCACACCTTCACCTTTTTGTTCTGTCATGTTCATAGTTCTTAATTTCACATTTCGTCTTGATTATTTATTAGACTTAGACATGTTGGACTGTTAAGTGTGGTGTTCTGCCTGGTGTAAGATTATACATTGTAGTGTGATGCTAGATCTGTACACCTGCTACTCACTACTTTTGAATTTCACAGACTTTACTTTACTTTTATCCAAAGTGACTTACACGGAGCTAGCACTGAGTGTCTGACTCAGGGACACACCTGGTGGGGGATGAGTTAGGAGTCAAGGTGGGATTTGAACCTACGACCTTCTGCAGCCAGGCCAGGCACCAGGACACAGACAATGTCCGCAATCTAGGAAAGTGTAACTAATATGTCTAATAATTATTATTTGTGCTTGTTTTACTTGTAGAGGTCTATACTGTCGCTCCCGCACGCTATGTAGAGACTGAATCATTTCATTAAACAAGCAACAGTTTAGTATAATTTAAAAGATGACAAACATTAAAATAGCAGAAATACAAGTTTATTTTTTCCTGCTTTTTACATTTTAAACATGCAAATCTGTAATTCTACCAAAGTTGGGCTATAAAAGCACAGTGAGAATATAGGGGAAAAACTAGTGTTGGTTGATGATTATGTTCTGACAAATACAGTCAGTTGTAGTGATAAATTTCATAATGTGCATTCTCACTCAGACCCCCACCCTCTTCTAAAGCAGTAAACTTTCTTCATGAAGCCTGCCAGTCTGTTGCTGTTTATCTTGAGCACACGTCCAAGAACCACTTATCTTATGCAGCTGTTTCTGCATGAGTCCGATCCTGACATATCTGGTGCAGCTGATATAGTAATGTGAAATGTCTTTACTTACAGCACTACAGCTGAGCTAGCTGATTATTGTGCAGTCAAGTCCAGAGGTGCAGGTAGTGAAAGCAGTTAGAGTGAGTCGTCTGTTCTGTCTGAGCTGTGGTGTGACAGTGTGTTTCTGCTGAAATTCCAGTGCAGTTAGATAGAGGAGTTAGTGTTTTTAAGGAGGGCTGATCCTTTTTGACCTTAATGCTTAGCAGCTGCCTAGGTTGTTTTTTGCTCACTTGTAAATGGGCTGTTGTTACTGATGCTTGTGATGGGAATTTAAATTATCAAGTTGTTGCTCTCTCTCCAAGCTGGCTGCAGATAAGATCAAATATATCTTGTCATATATATATATATTGTCATTGTTACTTTTACAAAGGAAAAACTGAATTGAAGGTGCAGTCAACTCAGGGTGAGGCATAAGAGTAAAAAGAAGAAGAGAGAAAGTAAATAAAACAAATAGTATGAAGTATGTTACAATATATACAAAATATTGCACTGGTTGACTTAAGGTCTATATTGCACATTGGGAGAATGATATGAATGATCGGGATGTGATGAGTCCTGAGAAATGTCTATTGCTTTTTTGCAGCATTGGGAGGTGTAGAATTGTTCCAGGGTGGGGAGGGTACAGCTAATTGTTCTTTCCAACGTACTGATGACCCCATGGAGCGCTTTCCTGTCTGAGGAAGAACAGCTGCCGTCCCACACACACGTGAGCTCTCTCGATGGAACAGTGACGAAAGGCAAGGAGCAGATTTTTGGGAAGATGGTTCTTTCTGAGGATTCTCAGAAAACACAGTCTCTGCTGCGCCTTCTTTTACAGCTCCTTAACATTAGGTCAGGACATCCTCCAGCTCAGTGCCCAGAAACCTGAACACAGAGCCCCTCTCCACACAGGCCCCGCCAATGATGAGTTGTGGTTGTGGTGTTGAGGAGCAGGTTACTGACTGACATCTGCTAGGTACTGCTAGGTATTTAGTTTCACTCTCTTTTCAATACACTTAATGCAGCAAACCTCTTCTTTGATATATTTATATTTGGTGTTTGAGCCAGATGCAGTTTAAATGTTTCACAAAGGTGATTATCCAGCAGTAAATAATTTCAGTAAACCTTTCTGTGCTTGATGTTATTAGGTCACACATAAGCACCTTACTGACCACAACTGAAAAATATATTATGGATGCTGCATCCTCAGCAATCTGCTTTGTGTTTACTTATTGATAGCTTGTGTAGAAGGATATTATGCGGTATTTTATAGACAGCAGTCATGGTTTTCATTTCCTCCCTCCCTTTCCTCCAGACTTGCTCATGGAATCTTGAATGTTTGTTAGCATACAAATGGACTTGGGCATGTCCACTGCTGGTTTGTTGTGTGCGCGAGTGCATGTGTGCAGTTCTGGGTCACCACCATTGCATTAGCTCATTTGAGCTGCTCAGTCTTCCAGTTTCAGCCAGTTTAGTAAGAGTCACACCCTGTGTGCCTAAAATTCTCATCTGCCCTAAAAACACTGACATATTAACCAATTCACCACCAATGTGCAACTTCATGTGGACTGATCCAGTGTAAGCACAGCTACAGATAGAATTTGTTAAAGTCAAGGACAAGCAAAACGGACAGAAGCAAACATGTTCTTGTGTTTTATTAATATGTTGCATTAATATCGTAGCCTTGTAGTAATGGTTACAATACAAACAAAGGAGTGTCTGTAGCAGCACTATGAGACTTCTAATTAGTAGTAGTATTATTACTGCTAAATGAGATCCTAGAAGTTATGATTCCATTTGTATTGAATGTCTATGATCTAACTTTAAGACTAGGCTAAAGAGCTTCCTTTTTCATAAAGCTTATAGTTAGACCTCATATGTGTCTCTCCTCTCTCCCGTAGTTCTGCTTCTTCCTCTCTACAGGAATCCCCAGCTCAGAGCTGTATGATATCCAGTGAGCAGCTGCTGTCCCTACCAACCTGCTGCTTCTTGTTAATGTCTTTGATTTACCTTTTGTTCTTTTCTCTCTCCTCTGTCCACTCACCCCAACCAGTCGTGGCAGATGGCCGCCCACCCTGGGTCTGTTGCAGGTTTCTTCCGTTAAAGGGAGTTTTTTTCTCTCCACTGTTGCCTAGTGCTGCTCAAGTGGGACTGTTGGGTTTTCTACATTATTCTGCAAGGTCTTAAACCTTACAATGTAAAGTGCCTTGAGATGACCTTGACTTTAACTAAATATGACCATTTAGCTGGTTTGTTACAGTCAGTAACAGAGCTGTTAGACACTGCTGCAGAGGCTGTGGGTGTCGTGTCTGTTGTCTCACAGAGCACTGTATTCTTTTTTACACCTAAGTGTGGCTGTCTCAGTCTGATTCCACATCAGCGTCATGGGGCAAATGAGTCAACCCCCCCATCTCGCCCCACTACTATCTGCCTGACTTTTTGCCAGTGCTCAATAAGCTTTGGTTCTGGCTGCCGAGAGCTGAAGGACAGGATATGAATTTGACACACACAGGAACCAGATGCATCCTTTGAACCAGTGTTGTCTTATTCTTCTCTGGCTGACTTTTGTGATCATTCTTTTCCAACACAAGTCCACTGATCAAGGCCAGGAGAACTAAACTTAACCTTATTCTATTCAGTTCCTAGAAAGATGCAGAGTCCTGTGTTATCCTCTGTCAGATATTCAGTGCATTGTGAGCAGTAGTTTTTTTTCGTAGTTCCCTGACAAAGTGTGGGCCCATTTGACGTGTGTGACATCATTAATCACAAACTACAGTGTTTCTTTGGCGCCCTCCACTAATAGCGTCCTGTCACTCAAACAGTTCGACCTGTCGAGGCTGTGTTAAACTCAGCCATGACATGATGATGGAGTCCGAGCTCCGTGTCTGTGTCCTCGTCCTGCTGCTGCTGCTGCTGCTGGGACACCGATAAGAGGCTCCCGCCTGCTCGGTTACAGCCACCCACCCAGCTGCCCTCCTTTGTCTCACACCACCAGCCCCCCGCTCGGCCCACTCTCCAGACAGAGCGGGCAGAGCGAGCAGAGCCGCTGGCCACGTCTCAAAAGTCCTCTTTGTACACACAGAGCCCGGGCGGCGGCACTAACCGAGCTGTGCTGACCGAGCGCGGAGGGACCGCAGAGGACCGAGGGGTGTTCGGGGAGAGAGAGAGGCGCTACACACGGGCTCCGTCTCCAGACAGAAACTGAAGACTAAGGTACGATATTTCATACTCAATGCGGGGGAACGAAGTTAAAGAACTTTCTCTTCGACGAGGAGCATTTCTTTTATCTGTTCTCACTGGACACTTGCGCGGTGAAGTGTCGCGGAGCCGATGTGAAGAAGCTAGCGGACGCACTTCTCAATGCGACGTTTGAGACCCGCACAAATTAACGATGGCACTGTGTCTAAACTTACACAGTAACTTATAAAAGATATGAACCAAACTCGTTTTATTCTTGACTGAATACATAATGGGTCCATAACTTCTCATTTATCCCGCTGCTTGGTGAAACAGCCGTCACCGTGTCTAATGTGAAGTGCAGGCTAAATCAAAATTACCTGGGGCTAGTCCGTTTAGAAGGGAGGTAGGTGAGTTAGTTGGTTGGGGAGGTTATATCAACATTTATAATAAATATATATTTTTCATACAAACTCACATAAGTTCACTCAGTGTGTCTGTGGTTTTTCTGTTCCACTGTACTGTGGAGTTATTCAATAAGTCACTATTATGGCAAGCCCTTTTAACATTTAACAGTCTTTACTCGAATATCCGTAATTACATTTTGCATATCTAGAAATGCATTTTGGCTAGTCAAAATTACAATGTGACTAGTCCCAAGTGTAATTCAAGATATCTGCTACGTCATTTTGACTATCCGCAATGTCAATTACAGATATCTTGAACTACATTGTGACTAGTCAAAA
>JAUYWH010000024.1:1935660-1947033 GCA_034779795.1 Ctenopoma multispine | reverse complement strand
CTGGTGCCACGGGAACCATATCAGTTCAGCTGGTTACCATCTAAAACAGAGGATCCAGGAAAAAGTTAAAATATGAAGGTCAAAGACATTATCATCAAGAGACTATTAGGAATGAAGCTTATATTCTACATAGGCCTTATTGGATTTATGTAAGTAAGTATTTAATGAGTGTTACCACAGACTGACTCATCAACTGAGGGGACACATGATGTCGAAGATTCAAACATTGATTTGTTATGAATACACACCTCACACTGTCAGTGGAGTCTGGCTCTTCTATTTTTGCTACCAGTTTGAGTTTGAGTGCCTAGTATATCTCCATTTACACAGAAAGCTAATTAGTAACAGCAGCATCTTTGGTCCTGTGTTTGTGTCTACACAGGAGGCAATTGGGTCCAGTACAAAGTCCAGGTCATCTATGATTCTGAAGCGCTCAAAGCCATTTACACAGTAGTTGTTTTTACATGTGTACACACTACAGTTGGCCGGTAGCATTAATGATGCAATGCAGGCTGTGTAGTGTAATGGTTGGTGTCTGAAAATATTCTGTCATCCCACTCGTGGTTTTCCAAAAATTGCTGTTTAGTCACAGTGGCAACCTAACTTGATGGAGTGGATCAGAACTAACAAAGCCATCCAGATAGAGGGTAAAACATCATCAAGACTTTAAAACAAGTTTCGATGCCACTGAACAAAATTTTTTGGGAGTGTATTGGCTACTATCAAAAACATGGCTGACATGTTTGTGGTGTGGGACACAGTGTTAATTTGGCTTAGCGATAATCAGTTTTTAGTCTGGGATTTATAATATGACGTTTACTTAGAGCAGCAAACAAAATCTGCTTCCTGAATTAGATTTGACAGTGACAGTGATTCAGGCTCAAGCCATTTAGTGAAAGTTAAACAATTTAATCAGAGCCAAATTAAAGATTAACAAAGTGGAACATTTCGTTTAGTAGATAGAGACCAAGACAGAGCTAAATGGACTAATGCCAGAAGGCCAGAAACTGGATTCCTAATAAATGCTACTTTATATTTGTTATATCTATATTTGATAACTGATTGTTAAATAGTTTGAAGAAGTACCATCTCTTAGCTTGTATAGAACTAAGGAGCAGTTGGCTGGATTATCATGACCAACAAGAAACTCTTACACAAAGAAGTATTTTATTCTCAGTTTTTTTTTGAGACACTTGGAGCTGCCTGTGGGTATTTATTATAGTGATGCATAGCTCCTCTGTTTCCTTGGTGCATAGCATTGTGCATCAGAGAATACTGTTAAACTAGAAAGGGCATTTCCTGAAGAAAATTCACTGTCAGTGCTGAAATGCTTTGTGCTGACATTTTCTGAAAAATATCGAAAATAATAATATAATATAATAATATAAATATAAATTGTTTCCCCTGAAATAGCTGGAAACTTAAAAACACCAGGGAATGGCACAAATTTAAAGTCTAAAATGTGTAATTTATAAACTACTACTAATATTTCTGAAATTGTTTTTAAAGTTTGTAGGTGCAATACTGCAGAAGCAGTTGCGTTTTGTCCTGTCACCCCCATCATAAAAATCAGAAAGAAAAAAAGCTGAATATTAAAGCTAGATATAAAAGCTGAATAATATAAAAAGCGGAACAAACACAACTTAAAAAGTAGAAAGACACATGTTGGGAGCTGGATGGCTAAAGATAACATGATAGTCACTTAAAGGTAAAGGTCTGACAGGAGAAAAACAGTGATGAAAAAATAGATGACTAATCTGCCATAAATCAGAGCATCCTGAAAACATTCATTTCCATTCTTGTGCTTTTGATTGTAATATCTAACGTTCCATACGATTTTCATGTGAGGGCTTTTAATTTGAAGCTGAACTCCTAAGGTGGACTGCTGGCATGTTTGTATGTGCCTCTTTGAATTGTTCGTCATTTAAACACAACAGAGAGATTTGAATATAGCGAGTAATAAAAATGCGGAGTCACTGTTTGGTAGTACACACTGAGGAACTACTTCAGACTTACAGTATATTAGAAAATATATTCAGGAACCTTCAGCTATCACAGCAGTACAACTTATTTGATGGTTTTACCGCTCTGCGTGTAGGTACATCAGTGTGTGATACAATACATCCTTTGTGTTGAAATGGGCAGTAAAAGTTTTTATTGATGAAGATAAGTGTGTTGCCGAACTGTTTCTGCATCGGACAAATGCATCACGAGGAACTGACTGTTTGCTGAGTACACAGTGTTCTATCTGTGTGTGTGTGTGTGTGTGTGTGTGTGTGTGTGTGTTGCATCAAATAGCTTTTTAGAGAACTGAACTGAACACAGCACTTGTTGCTCCTAACCAGCACTCTCTGTGTCATATCATTTGTTTTATCACATCTAAAGCAAGTCTTTAACATTTTTGAATAGAATTTTGAATGTGTTTCCATACCTTTAATAGTTTTTTACCTTTATCTTTGTTGAAGTTGAATAGTGTTTCCTCTTCTGAAACAATCTGTACTGAAAAGGAAATCACTCTTTGGGGTATGCAAGCGGACAATTAATTAATTTAAGGAGTCACATGCTAAGTATTATACTTATTATTATTAATATCAATATGTTTTTGTTCTTGCTGATTTTAACACTGAACAAATAACAACTGAGTATGATGACAGCGACAACCCAATATGTGCAGATTAACTGACAGAAAAGAGCAGTACGAGTCCCTAGAAAATGTGAAAGATATGAAAACTTCACTGTGTTTATTTCTACTGTCATTTAGTTTACAGTGACAATGTTAGTGCCTTACAGAGGCCGTAGCTGACAGATCTGACAGTTATATTTATCTGAAAAAGATTTATGAAGCAGAAACTACAAGATACTAATGACTTGAATAAATCTTTACATGTCACCTTTGTCATGTTTATTCTGTTCCTGATAACTGGAAGTTGGCGTTGCTGAGATGTCATTTATGTTTGGACGCCATCTGTTGGACAAATGTGGCAAAAGTATACAATACTAGTAAAAGTATCTACCAGGAGACCTGAAATTCTGGAGAAGCAGAGGAGACGGAAGTGCAGAGCAGGAGTGATGTGCTGAGAAAAAATGAACACAATCTTTTTCTAGCAAAATATACGTCATCGGGGCCAATAATGGACCAGAACGAGGCATGGCTGAATGAACTAATTCCAGGCTCAACTGGATGGTTTTACTGGTCAGGGTGGACCAGAACTATACTGCATCTCACTTCTTTAATTATGTTTCAGTATTTACTATTATGGATCTATCCTGTCTTTTTATATTCTGGATTATTCTTTTCTGATGTTTAAGATTTGATTAGTGATGTAAGTTTTACTCTACTGCTGTAGCACCTCAGTTTACTCTTAGGGGATCAATAAAGTTAAAACTTTTCTTACAGCAATATTTTTATTTATTTATATATAAGAGCTGCTTGTTATTTATGCTAGAGAACCTACATTTGCATTATCTTGGAGCTGCTAATATACAATATAACTACAGTGTTGTAGCCCTTGATGTATCCTGGAATGTCCCTTAACCCACTGTAAAAACATTACTGCTGAAATTGTAAAGTCACATGCTGGCCTTTACTATCTGAAATTATCATATATATATATACACATACACACAGTATATATATATATATATATATATGTATGTATACATAAAATCAGAATGCCAAAACCAACAACGAGAAGTCAACAGGTCATGACAATAGTGCAAAAACTAGTCTGGACAGCTAACAGGTCTAGGGCAGCAGCGAACCTGCTGATGCAACATTACCTTTCAGCTTGACAAAAAGCAATGAAGTAAGTAGAAAAACAGGAAAACATGGCTCTTCACCAAAATCAAAATCTAGCATGTTAAACTGGATTATTCTTAAATGCCACAATTAAAGTTAGGCCATATTAATAAATAACATTAATAGATACTTTATTGATCCCCTTGGGGAATTTGTTGTTGAACCTGTGTTGAAGAAATCTGGCCTAGACCCCACTGTACTGACAAACTTTAGGCCAATTTCTAAGCTCCCTTTCCTGTCTAAACTCCTGGAAAAAAATGTTTCAATCCTACTGAAATGCTACTTGGATGAAGATGCATTTTTTTAAGTGTTTCAGTCTGGTTTCAAAACTCATCACAGCACTGAGTCTGCTCTGTTAAGGGTTTTTAATGATATTTTTTTAGCTACTGACTCTGGTGACTGTGTGCTCCTTGCTTTTATAACATCTCATCTTGACTACTGTAATGCTCTCCTTGTTAGGGTCAGTCAATCCTCCATTAATCATTTACAGTTGGTACAAAATGTTGCTGCTCGCCTCCTAACTGGTACAAAACAAACATTATAAAAAATGAAAATCAGTAGATTAAAGTAAACCACCAGGATGAATTGTGTAAACAGTCCTCCCCATTTAATTCAGAGATGTGTGGTTTTTCCAGTGTGTGAAACTCTGTGAACGCAGCCTTATTCATATTGTCTGCACCTATAGTCTGGGTGGTACTAATTCCAGAAGTTTTAGTTTGTTGATCTGTGAGAAATTATAGAATTACATTAAAAGTGGTTTCTCCATAGTTCAAACCCATTAGGTAAGAATCTGTTAATGTAGCTCCAGCTATTTATGGAAGGAAGTGACATAATTTTAACCATCAGGCATCAGTATGGACATTTTTCTCCTCATGGGCAAATTCTTGCTCTTCATCTGGCTCTCATTTCAATGGTTTCTGTGCTTGTTTTAGCAGGCTACATGCACTATTCCAAGTCTATACAAACATGACCCCCTTCTCTAACTGCTCATCAAAGAGCTGACTGTGGAAAAATCAAAAGTAGTTAGTGAGTTTATGCACCTGGTTGTTTGTAGCTTGTCATGTTTATATTGACTTGGAATAGTGCATGTAGCCTGCTAAAACAAGCACAGAAACCAATAAAATGAGCAGCAGGTCCTGTGATGGGGAAATAGCAGATGTCCGTGGTGAACAGTAAAAATGTTAAATTTAAAATATATATATTTTGTTTTACCTATGAGATAAAAATATGTGGTTAAAATGGCAGTCTATTTGCAATTTTTATCTACTAATGTGAAGTAAATTTTAAATCTGATGCTACACAAAAACTATTGATGCAAAAGAGTCAATATTTTTGGATTTTTGTTAACATATCCATGACTGATTTTTAAAAAAATGCCCCAGTCATTTAACATCATTTAACACAGATATTTTGGAAAATATCTTATTTTTTGTGTTTATTTTTCATAAAAAACATCCGTGTTTTCAGGCAATCAAACTGGCATTTAAAGGGTTAAAATCCTAAAAATGATTTAATTTTTGTTAGTTTTGAGCAGGGCTGGAATAGTTTAAGTGATTCATGCAAAAAAAAAATCTGAAAAAATATTGATCTGTCATATTTTTATAGCAGTTTTTAGGAGGGGGGCATTTTTGTCCCTAATGATAGAGGAGGGTAGTAAATGAAACTGATGCAAATTAAATAAGGTACTTGTTGGACCTCAAAAAGAGGCTGAAATCCATAGTTATGATTTACAAAAGTGATCATTTCAAAAAGCGGGGGGGAACCGTGTCCCTCAGTGGAATTAGGCAATTCTCTGAACTGAGAGGACAGGAATTTGGGGCTAAGTGGCAGACTTTCACATCCTTGTCAGAGGGCCAGTAACTTAACCTTTAAATAGACCATGAAAGATACTTTTTAAAACCTCTAATGTTACTTTTAATTAGGTATGCTTATTTTCAAATAATTTAATTTTGAATAATTAAAATTACATCTGTTACATAATAAAAACAATCCTCAAAGAATATTGAGACTGAGTGATAAAGAGTGAGGATGATGTGCCATGATGTTTGGTCTTTACCTTTGCACCCTGAGGTTCTGAATTCAAGTTCCACGAAAATGATGGCACTGTTACAGGGATTTGACGCCCTCTGATTTTTTTCCTGTTTTTTAGCATATTAGGTAAATGTAATAGCCTCTACGTACACTACAGAAACCTGTTTAAATAATGTATAATAAATATATTCTAATAATTATAATATTATAATAGAATATCTAAAACAAAAGAATTGTGTTGAGATTCCTACGATTAAATTAATTAAACATTGAAAAGCAGTTTCTGTAAATAATTTCATAACAATCTGATTAATTGAAAAATGTTAGCCAGTTATTAAAAGTTGTTACCCTACAAAAGTATTATTCAGTGTTTATCCAGTTGTATTTGTGACTAATCCTTTTTTACCATATTCATAATGATATACATTTTGTCAAACTCCTGAATAACAAGCATAGCGTGCAATGACACTGCCTCAAGTGTGTTTCAACATGGACATTTACGCCACATTGCAGAAAACTGAATCTGAAATAACCTGAAAAACTTGCCAGTTGGCCCATGTTAAATAACAAGTCATGGTGGAAGTTGCTTGTGGAATTTCTGATGGTGAAACTAACAAACTCCTTCAGACACTGTGGAGTATGAGGATTGTTCAGGAGCAGAGGTAGGCCTTCATTTCTGTCTTTTTTGTGCTTTTTCAACATCTTCTTTTTTTACTGTACCTTGTCCTTGGACTCTTTGTCCACTGTTCACACAATCTTCCTGTTCAATCTGAGGTTAGTTTTTGTCTTGCAACCACATCCAGGGAGGTTGACTGCAGTCACATGTATCTTAACCTTCTTAAAAGTACTGTTAATAATATAAGTGTAGTCATAGTGAGCTCAAGCTGCTCGGAGACAGTCTTATTGCTTTTACTTTTAAAAGGACATCGCACCATAGGATTCTATTTGGCTGTTGCATATACGATGTGACAACCAGACAGACACATTGACAACCTGAGAGATGTCAGTTAATGGTGTTTCAACTGCTTTCTATTCTGACCATAAAAAGTCTTCTTTTATTCTTTTTCATTTCTGACAATTTTCAACTTTTCTGTTTGTTTGCATGTTGGAGTCAGAGTGTGTGATGTCACTCCCACTGTGAGGTCTCCCCTTTTTCCAGTCAGCTTTTAGCTTTATATACCTTTATTGTTGAGTGAAGACCTGTGAGATACAGCCGCTCTGATGCAAAGTAAGTTAAACCTCTGTGTTTAGATCAGTTGTTTAAATGGTCTGAATATCCCATTAGGTTCTTTTATCAAACAAGTCTCAAGATTAGTTGTTTGACTATTGGTATACACACTTTATCACAGATTGATGAACCTCTTACCATCTTTACTTCTGAGCGTCTCCAACTCTCTAAGATGATCTCTTTATACCCAATCATGTTATTGACCTGTTGACAATTAAATTAATTAGTTAATTAGTCTTCTTTGTTAGTACTACTTACTTTTCAAGACATATGTTGCCTCTGTCCCAAGTTTTCTGACACGTTGCTGCCATCAGTTTCAAATTTGTTTCTTAAAATGGTACATATTCTCTCTTTCTATGTTCTATTGTGAATGAAATATGGCTTTCTGAGATTTGCAAATCATTGTATTCTGTTTTTATGTAGCTTTTACACAGTGTCCCAACTCTCGTGGAATTGGTCTTGTAATACAACCTATAGTTTTGCTACTTAGTTACTGCAGAAGAGCAATATATTATTATTTAATTAATGCTAATGTATTTGAATCAGCATGACTTCTGAGCGATTAGTGATGCTTATATCTTCTTCACAGTGGTGTACACATATTGGAAGACTTCACTGAAATGAGCTGAGTTTTTACTTGATGGACATTTATGCCCTGTGTCAGCAAAATCGCAAAATGGCAATTTAAGGTAAAAAGCAGCTATTTTACGAATAACACAGAAGGCAAACAACAGAAAAGGAAAATAAAGGATAAACAAAGAAACACTAATCCCTACAAAGAACTAAAGATGCAAACCACAGCTGTAAAACATGAGGGAGGTTTAAAAATGTGTGGGGTAAAACAAGCATGAACTAAATAACTGCAAAAGAGAGCGAGATAATGAAAGAACCAAATAAGAGAACATGGCACAAAAAAAACTAATAACCAGACAGAAAGAAAATCAGGGTATCACACAAAGTAAAATTAAGAAATGCTGGATAACTGGGAAAAAAAAGCGTGTCTAGTCTAATCAGGGCATCCTGGCTTTATCTGTTGCATGTTTGCTGAGGTAGGACAATAACATGTAACTATCAAGCAAGATGTAGATGTGATGAATGCAAATTCATAGCATTCTTAAATAGACCACATGCATCAATCATAGAATGAGAAAGACTGGTGCAGCATACATCTCACCAACTGGAAACAAATATGGCCGAATAACTATAAATGATATATATAATACAACGAAACAAAGAAAAAAGCTGGCAGATAATAGTGCAGTGACTGAAGTAGTAGTACAGGAATAATTAATAACCAGTGCAGATCTGATAATTTGATCAACCTTAAACTATTTCATCATCTCTTGAATAGGTCTTGCTAGCTGAGTGTGATTAGCTATTCAAACCGTTAAATACTGTTCCAGGAAATCCACTGACACATAGTTAAGATTCAAAAGGTTTACAGGTAGCAAGTGTGAAACTAAAACAAAATAGACAAATATCATGACATAAAGGTGGCCAACAACCACAATAAAATGGTACATATATTTAAATTAGGAAGCTAGTGTTTTGTATAGATTTTAGCTTGTTAGCTTAGTCACAAATAACTAATTATTTATGAACAACCACAAGGGGTTGCTGTTTATACAATCCAATACACAAACTAACAACTACCTATTATACTCCATTCACAAAGCAGAGAACAGAACCAATATTGTTATTCATTTTATGTGGCTTACCTATCTTCGTTCGACTGCTCCCTTTAGGAGTTGCCACATGCCTCTATCTCACACCAACCATCTGCTTCCTGTCTTTTTGTTTGTTTCACTATCTCCATACATCATACATACATTTCTTTCTCTCTCTCTTTTTAATTAACCTTTTTAATTCCCTCTTTTACTTTCAGTCCTATCTCTTCTGCAGAGGAAGCAACACAGAACAAAAAAGAAGAGAGTTTCACGCAGAGCACCAGAGATTCACAGTGATCTGCAGTCATTATGCCACACATGAAAGTGAACCTCAGCACCATTATTTTCCTGGTCATCCTGCAGGGGGCAGCAGTGGTGCTGTTTTGTGGTTGGTATGACCAGCCCAGTTCCAACAGTAAAGTGCATGTTCTGCTGCTCTCGTCATGGAGATCAGGTTCATCCTTCTTGGGTCAGGTGTTCAGTCAGCACCCATCTGTCTTCTATCTCATGGAACCTGGTTGGCACGTGTGGACCAAACTGAGGAAAACTGGTGCACAGGAGCATCGCATGGCTGTGAGGGATCTATTTCGGAGCGTCTTCCAGTGCGACTTCTCAGTGATGGAGGCCTACCTACCAGAGCAACACAATGTCTCCTCCTTGTTTATGTGGAGTCACAGTAGAGCACTGTGCTCACCTCCAGCCTGTCCTCTCACACCACGGACCCAGTTCAGTAAGTCTGCAGGGGGTGGAGGAGGCCTGTCACACTTACAGTCACGTGGTGTTAAAAGAAGTGCGATTTTGTGAGCTGGAATCCCTCTACCCACTTTTGCAGGATCCAAGCTTAGATCTCCGCATCATCCATCTGGTGCGAGACCCACGTGCTGTGATGCGGTCTAGAGAACAGTCAATCAGTTCCTTTAAGAGTGACAATGCTGTTGTGTAAGAACAGAGAAATGTTCCAGCAGCTGAGGTGCAATATCAGGTCTTGCAGGAGATCTGTCGTAGAAATGTGCGTATCAAGAAGGCCATCCTGAAGCCCCCTCCATTTTTAAAAGGCAGGTACAAAATGGTTCGCTATGAGGATGTGGTTCACAACTCACTTGAGGAGATAATTTCCATGTATGAGTTTGTAGGGCTGGATATGACCAGGGAGTTGGAGAAATGGATCTACAATGTGACCCATGGAAAAGGCAAAGGCTCCATGGAAGACGCCTTTAAAATCACTTCACGAAATGCTGTGGAGGTCTCCCAGGCTTGGCGCACCATGCTGCCATACAACAAGGTTAAACGCATCCAGGAAGTGTGTAAAGGGGCCATGTCTTTGCTCGGGTATAGGACAGTTAACAGTGAAAAAGAACAGAAGAGACTTGACATAGATCTGCTGTTGCCACGGGAACCGTATCAGTTCAGCTGGTTACCATCTAAAACAGAGGATCAAAGCATCCAATGAAATCTATTTTATACATAGGCTTTACTGGCTGTATAAGTATTTAGTGAATTTTGCCACAGACTAACTCCTCAATTGAGGGGACACTTGTATGACGTCCATTGTCAGTGGATTCAGACTTGAATCTTGACAAGTCAGGTGCAATTTGCTGTGCAGCCATACAAATAACCCTATACCTCACCAGAAGTGGAAGGTGTGGAGTGGACTGACCAATGTGGAATTGTGCAATGTTCTTGATGGCCTTAAGGTGTTCTATTGTCACAGCTACATTATAATCGGTAGTTTGCTGCATACATACTTTAATATATTAAATCATTGACATATCAAGATATTTCTTGTATGCGCCTCATGCCAGAGACGCCCAACTGTAGTCTACAGAGAAGGCGTGACCAGCCCCTTAGTAGTAAAATATATTTGAATCCTAACTAGAATTGTAAAGGTTGTATGACTCCGCAAATTAGTCAAACTGCAGTTTACTTTCATTTATGTCTGGACTTAATCTTTAACTATGATTTCCTTAGCTCATGGAAATGAAACAGATATATGGTGAACCCAAAAACATAATGCCTGTGACCTCTGTTCAGGCAAAAAAACATGAACGTGAGGTGATGTTGAGGTGTCCTTGGACAAGACAATACCCTGACCCTTGGCACCTCACAGGGGCAGCCTGTTCACAAAGAATTTCCCCAAGGGGATGAATAAAGTATCAATTATTATTATTATTGACGCTGGACCTCCACAGTGAAATATGTGAAAATCCTCTATATGTAAATGGAGTCAACAAAATATCCACAAATACACTTTAAAACAATTTTTTGTATCATTACCTCTGCTAAGAAAGACTAGAATAAATATAAAATAAATAAATAAATAAATACAGAAAAATAATTTTAATTACTATACTTTTAGTTTATGTTTACTTTAACTAAGTTGTTTAGGGACCTAAGATTATATTTACAATTATGTATTTTGGGTGAATTCACATTTGATTGGAAGTCCATATGAGGCTTTTGGACAAACAAGCAAATAGTTTTTACAAGTATGATTTTAAGGACATAAAGGCTGGGGGCAGCTGGAAGGACAAGGCTCTACAGCATGGGTCACCAACTGGCCAGAACCGACTGGTCATTATGTTTTACTCGGGTTTGGTGGTGATTATATTTTGACCAGCGACGCTTTTCTGACTGTGTTTCTACACCGA
>JAUYWH010000024.1:1914740-1935560 GCA_034779795.1 Ctenopoma multispine | reverse complement strand
TACTAAGAACTAAATCAGATAGAAAGTCTGAGAATTCAGATAAAAACTCAGAGTAAGGAACAGGAGGACGGTATACTTAACAAATAAAAAGTGTTTTTGACTTTTCCAGTTTGGATCTGAGCCTGTACATGCTGTTACATTACTGTTATATTACATTGTTGTGCTATCATGGCACAATGCACTTTAACATTACATTTTGCACATTGTACATACTCTCTACTGGACCTGCTGCTATACTTAACTTATAACTGCATATTATTGCATTTTTCTTTTTAACGTGTGCTCTTTGTTTAATTTGTATATATTTATGCTTTATTTAGCCCTGTGGTTTTAAATTTAAATTATTTTTTATAAATTAAAAAAAATGTTTGCACAGTCATAAAAAGAAGTGGTTCAGGGTACATTTTACTGCGTGTTGTACTATGGATGTGACAAATAAAGAATATTGAAACTGACAAGATATGGTCCTGATTTAGCCATATTAGTTCAGCTCATTTGCAAATTTAATTTGTGCTTTAGTATTGGTTGTATTCAGAAATAAAATCTGCCTTTATCTCCACCCATTCTTTTTGCTATATCTTTCTTATTCCCTCATTTGTTATACTTTTAATATCATCCATATGCTGTAAAACAGTGTTTCAATTTGATTATATGATTATACATAATCATAATTTCCATTATTAAATCCAATCTAGCCCAATTTTTCCCAACCTTCAGTGTTAACAGAGGTGCAGCAGAAATTTTTCTGGCTAGATTTCCTCCACCAAAGTGCGCACAATATAGCAACAAGTTCAGCAGAAAGACAAAAGACTTCCTGCACTGTATCTGTTTCTTGCACTACCTTTATTTAAAAACACATATAACGCAGGCATCCTTTGGGTTATAGCTACAACTGTGTAACATTCAGGTAACTTTGATAACTCTTCCTCCTTATAAATTAGCCTTTAGTTCCTCATCTGCAATGTCTGACAGCACATTTTAGATTACTCCTTTGACACCAGTTTGTCTCTCCAGGTATAAAGTCATAGCCTTGCCTGGTTCAATACAGTGGCTGGAGCTGAATTTGTTCACCAGAGATTGTTTGGAAATGTGCAGGTCTACTGATGTCCTGCACTTCTTTCCTCACAATACTGCTTTTTACGCCCAATAGCTTGTAAGTGAAATGTTATGGCCGCAGGCACTGTATTCCAAATTCATAGTGAATTTTACTGTTTTAGCTATTTGCATTCTGGTAGCCACAGTTACTCCTTTCATAACCGTGAGTTATGAAAAGTTTGGCTTGCTGTCTATGTGATGTCACAAGACTTCAACTAGGACAGTTTATCTTGGCTTATCCTTGTTATTGGTGAAATATCTTTGCTTCCCAATAAAAAAAGTCCAAACACTAAGAAGTATAGCTACAGTTTTTTGTTGATTTGGTTTCTGCAGATGAGACAGTTCACCAACAATCAGATATTACTAACACTCAGTACCATCTCCAATGGACATTAAACTCTCATCTGGTTATTCAGCTGCTTTGCATTTACTGGGAACTTATTTTAAGGTACAGTATACTATCCAAAGTCTTCTACAGGCTCTTCTTATGTGAATCTGCATGTCCACATGTCAAAGTCTTGTGATTGCGTCTAATTTTTCTCTGCTGTCATTTTATTTGTGACTGAGACTGGAGACTCCTGATGGTGTGGTTGGTGAAGAGTGGACATGTGAGTTTGGGTCTACAGAAACTAATGAAAACAGAAAATAGATTGAAATTAGTTTATCAACTTAAAATCACCAGCAGTTTATCTAATGATATTAACATATACACCAGATATAGTTATGGAGATGTCATTGCTATAACCAAAATTAACTAAATATTTGCACAAATAACAAATAAATTTTTTCTTCTTTGCAGCATAAACCTCTGATTAAATAGATGATAACAGGATAAATGAACATGGCAACATAGCAGCTGATCACCAGTGATGCAGCACAGTTGGTAAATAGTTTTTGGACTTGGTGAGTCCTCATTTATGCCATTGGAAAAAATAAAAACCTTAACTTTTTTATCAAATTATTAAAATTTTGCTTTTTATATCAGAATTTTTCTTTACCATTGTTTTGCCATTACCATGATTTTGTCATGATGAACTAATAAACGACTGTGTATTGTTAAGACTTAACCACCTAGAAGTACATAAAACATTTTGCAGTTTACAATAAATATTTTTCTCTTTTGAAAACTGGGGTATAGCATCCAATATTTGATTTTTATTGCTAATAACTAAAGGGTCAGTTTGTGAATAGATGAAAATGGCTGAATGTGGATTTGTCAGCATAAATAGTCAGAAATCCTTCAAAATTCTCTCCTTCAATCTGTGCATGAATTCAACTTAACAAGACCTGAACATCAACAGCATCATATTCAGTAGTGGTTAAAATTTTACTTTTTAACATTTTCTTGTGCGTAGAAATTGAATCAATTTGATGCCCAGAGAAATCACTTTCTTAGTGGAATATTTTACTTAAAATAAATTTTAGATTGCACTCTTTATACTTTTGAGTAAAGAATATGAGGTGGTACTTCTACTTGAAGTGGAATACTTTTTAGTATTTCAAGTATTTTCACTTTTCCCTGTTTTCTGCAGAGAGGAAAAAAGAGCACAATCAGTTACTAGTTCCTTTTTGCATGATTAGATTCTTATATAAATCATTATATGTTAGTAAAAGGCTGATGTATCATATATGGATTAACTTCCCGTCACTTTAAGGTGTTAAAATCAGCTCCACCTTCACCAACTTCTGTTTCTGTTCCACAGTCTGTAGGTAACAACACATATTTACCATCACTGCCACATTTAAGAATGTGTTGAACAAATCTGGACTAAAATTCTACATTTATGTTTTCACCAGCATCAAATTATATATTGTTAAAATGCACTTTTTTCTTAGAGGAGTAAATGTCTGTGAAGATTATCAGTCATCCAGGTGATTATTATCCCAAAAAAGGTTGATCAGTGGCAACTTGTTCTATTTCCTTGAAGATATTTCACCCTCCATTCCAGAGGACTTTCTCAAGTCTGACTGACCGGTTGGGGAAGTCACTGTTACCACCTGAGCCACGTTGTGAATGACCTCTGGAATGGAGGGTGAAATATCTTCAAGGAACTAAAACAAGTCCAGTTGCCACTGAATAACCTTTTCTTAGTGGAGTACTTTTACGTTTGTACTTGAGTAGAAAAATTAAAGGGTACTTCTACATGTAGTGCAGTATTTTTCTAGGCAAATACTTGGGTACTTTATACACCTCTGGCCAGGAGTAGTTTTTTCTTCTCTGGAAACTTTGCCTGGTGCTTTCAAAGACACTCCTGAAAAGGTTCTTTATCAATTAAGTATTTTCTGACAGTAAACTTTAATAAATCTACAAATCAACAAACAATTTGATGTATGGAAAATGTGTCAATGTTTGGCAACATTACATATTAGTACTTTATTTTGACGGATGTTTCGGAAGTTCCGCTTTATTCACCTGACACTGTTAAAAACAGCTGAGAAGAGTAGTAAAGTCAGATAGTTCATGCAGGCATTTATATTCCTCTGGAGCACTGATAATACCAGACAATGATGCATAATTAGAAAAGTGAAGAATTGCAACAACCTCCTGTCCCGTGTAGGAGAACGAGCAGGTGGAGGATGCGACTTTTTCTGCCTCACTGACGGTTGCTCGACGTTTTCCCGCAGATCCTGCTGTTTCTGTTCGGGGCTCATATGGTAAAAGCTGAGTTAAGTGAACCAGTATGATCGGACTGTGATCGGAAGAGCAGTAAGTTTGTTTGTAAGAAAATAAAAGCACAAAAAGTAACGCCATAACTATGCCTCGTAGTTTTGTGCATCTGTTAAAGAATTACAGCAGATTTGTGTTCGAGCAGTTGAAGATTTTATCGAAAGGCAACGAAGTCAACATGAGACGAATCGTGACCTCACTGAATTTCGATACTCCGTTGCACCAGAACTTTGCAACATGTGGCCACATGACGGATTTACCTTTGAAACTGAGGAGCGGAAGTGCTGCGCTTACTGTGTGCGACTTGACACTGTTGTGGTGATGAGGTCCAGCTGCGGTGCTTAGGAGGAGGCTGACGTTAAGAAGCGGACAGGAGACCGGGCCGAGCAGGAGGCAGGATACAGCATAAATGGCCTCGTTAGCTACGGAGTGAAGAATGGGCTCCACGGCGTCGCAGCCATGGCCAGATCCACCAACAGAAGCGTCAGGGACGGGGACTCGCGGGTTACCGCCCCCACGGACCGCGGAGAAGCGCGGGACCTGGCCGAACCCCGGGAACTGTCTCTGGAGGAGGTGCTGAAGTCCTACGAGCAGCCCATCAACGAGGAGCAGGCATGGGCGGTGTGCTACCAGTGCTGCAGCGGGCTGAGGGTGCCCCGCCCGCCGGTCGGGAGAGTCAGCCGGGTGAAGGAGCCGTCCTCTATCCTGCTGCACAGGGACGGAACCGTGTCGTTACAGCAGGAGCCTCCACACAGCGGTAGGACAGATGTCCGCTTTCCCCCCCAACTTCCCTCTGCCTGTCGCTTGTTTGTTAATATCTGTCACGCAAATCTCAACTGTGGAAAAGTAAATTCTAAGACTTTGTCCATGCTTTGCAAAGCATGGTAGCGTTTACAGTTTGGTACAACAATGTGTTTAAATCATTAGTTGCCACTTTTCAGTTCGGCGTAACGTAACGTGCAGAAATCGTCTCTCTCTTTTCATAATAGCTCGACATCTTCCAACAGCTCCTCCTGATCCGCACTGCACACGCTCCGCAGATTAGCCCGCGGTCGGCTGAGCGAACAGTGCGGAACACACTTAGTATCCAAGGAAAATACCAATCTTCGTAGTGCTTGGCTGACAATAGCAGAGCGGTAATTAAGATTGACTTTCATTGTATCGATAAACGTCTCGAATCATTTTTTCTCAATCAGGAACTGATTGTTTAAAATATGCGAATTTCATATGGAGTTTGATACACTGGGAGACTATGTTTGCTGTAACAAACGGCCGCGTCGGTGCCATTCTGTCCCGTCCCAAACTACACAATATTCCGGACTAGTCGATCTTCAGATGGTTTATTTGATGATTTGGTGTCTTTTAACAGACAGCATCGTATTTTGATCCGGACAGCGAGGCTGTGTCAGTCTCTTTTTGTTGCACTCTATACATAACAAGGATGACTTGTCTGATGCCGGTTGATTGTTAATTATTCATTAAGCACTGCTTTACCCCAGCATTACCTCTTGCAGAGACTGTTTAGGAGACTTCAAAGGGAGGCTCGAAGCCCAAAGGATTGTGTGCTGTGTTTCAGTGGCTTTCCCCACTGGTTTTAGCCCGTCCTTGCATAATGTCCTACTGTATGTGATGGATTCATGTCCTCACTGCAGGCTGGTCTCTAGAAACCAGTAGTCTGATTAGCACAGAGACAACTTCAGGGCAAACTTAATTTTAACAAGTCTTTTATTTAGGATCTATGTAACATATAGCTGCTTTGAGACCTTGAAGTTTAAAATTGTTCAACAAACAAAGTCACCTCTTCTTCACTTCTTATTCTGACAGTGTCGAGTGTCATTATTTCTTGAACGTGATGCTTCATTCAAGTGCCTTTTGCACTAAATATACTGAAAGTCACAAAAACCGCCAAAGTCTTAAAGGGCAACTTCACCGCTTTTTCAACTCCTCCAGGTGATGTCACAGTTTTTCCAGTTCTGATAGCAACCTCTGGAGGAGTATTTTGACCAAGATTACTGTTGTTGTGCTGCTGATGTATGAACAACCAAATGAGCTCAACTGAACTGAAAAACCCAAAATATCTGGGGAAAACTCCTCCAGATGACACCACCTGTGGAAAAACTCCCTTCCTTAATTTTTCACTCTGCTTTCTTGCTAATCTGACTTATAAAATATATCCACCCTGCTTGTTTATTTATGTTTTAATATTTACTCGGGTTTAAGTACCCAGAACATCATTTAATGCTGCATGTAGCGCGTTATGCAGAAGAGGGGTGTGGTTATAATGGACTGATTAGCACTTAAAGCAACAGGCACCAAACTGCTCATCAATGGGAGGGCTGCTACAGACAGGGTTAGAAGAGGACTGTGGTTAAATATATTTGGGGATTTTTACAAGTACAATCCATCACACAAGTCTTTTTAGGAGACAAGGAAACAGATTAAAGATTAGAAGATTAAAATAAAATTGAATGTAATTTAAAAATTGGGTACAGTGTGGGAACGTTTTAGTGAGACATTTCTTTATTAAGTAATTATAAAAGTAGTTATTTATTTACACTTTCAAATTGTAATAGAGTACTGTTTACATGATAAGGGGGTATTAGTGGTGAGATGCTAGTACAGTACTTAAAATTGTTGTTTTGTTTGTTGTGGAGGGCATTGCAACCCCTCATGGGCCACAGGAGGACACTGGACTATTTACCATCGTTGTGCATTATTAAGTCTCAGCTCTCAGTAACATTGTTTTGTGACCTATAAACCAGCATATTCTGTATCCAAACACTGGTTCAGATCTCTTAAACAGCATGAAATTAGTCTATTACTGTGTGTCCGTCTACATTATTAATGAAGGTAGTCAGCTAGAGGTCAGAGTCACCCCAAAACAGCATAACAGTTTAAAATAGTTGGGTTTTAGATGCTATTAAGCAAAACTCCCAACCTGATAATTATTACAGACTTTTCTTATTGATTGTTTATAACCTCAACTTCCCTAAAGAGTTACTTCTTGACCTTGGACATAAAGTATTCTCACTACAAGTGCACTGTGTAACTGTCCTGGAGCTTTGCATCATACTGTATCACACAATCTTCAAGAGGACAATGGCAAAGTGGTTAGCGCTGCTGCTTCACAGCTGGAAGGTGGGTCAGGCCAGCCAGCGGAAGCTTTTCTGTTTGCATGGTCTCCCTATGTTTACGAATTCAATTCAAAATTTACAATTCAAAGACAATGTAGGTAAACTAATAAATCTACATTTCTCAAAGATGTGCATAGCTGTCTGTCTGTGTACAGGTTTTTGACTCATGTTGAAATGTTGAAACTCGAAGTCTATCTTTATACAGTTGTCTAATACACCAAAGTTTTCCTGGCTTGAATCTTTATGCAACGACACTAGTGCCAGTACCAGAGATCTCTAAAAAAGTTTGATCTCGAGATGTCAAGTGTATAAAAGTCATAAGTTGTCCAGTGAGCAGAAGGTAGTTCACCTGTAAACTATGATGATTGTGTGGCTTTATTTGAGATTCCAGGGACAGGGGCAGACTGGGCTTAAAGGCGGCTGTATGACATATTTAGTAATCCATGCTATCGATTTATTAATCTGTCCAGACTGTCCTCTACATTATCTCCACACACATTTTTTGTTAAACATGTAAACTTCAATTAGTCATATTAGTAACTACCAGTGAATAGAACTATTCCTCTCTAAAGTTACAGTCTTACTGAGTATTGGCAGGTACCTGCAACTCTACCATTAGTATTCACAGCAGGTAGCCTGGACAGCTTGAAATGACTTTCTGTTTCCTGGAAATCTAAATCACCACAGGTTGAGTCTGTAGAAGAGGATCCAAACATGAGCCTGACTGAAGCTGCACTTCGCAGCACTTTACTGTAAACACACACCTGATTTATCTGCCTGAGTCACTGAGACTGCAGCAGAGAAAGACCTCTCATCCTCACTGACACTTTGCAGATTCACTCCATTTACCCAAAAATGAATTTGGGGGTTTAATATGAAGTGAGACCATCATCTAACATCAGGGAGTGGCACCATGTGCAGGAAAAGCTGGACTCATCAAAATTTCTGCTGTCATTTCTTCTTCTTTAGTCTCCGTTGGTATGAAGTTTGACAGGAGCTCCCTGTTGGTAAACACGAGCGTGTGTGCAGTTTAGTGACGTCAGTGCTGTTGCTGGGACTATCTGGCTCAAACCCCCTTCAAAGAGAGCACAAATCTGAGCCTAAAAGCCCTATTACAAACTGAGACATGCTACTGGAATAAGCTCATGTTAGGCAGAAATGTGATTTTTTCCTGCTACATAAGATGTGTTCAGGAGCCAATGGCCATCTGGCACGCATGGCTTTCTCAGTTAATACTGAGTAATGCACAATGATTGGTACTGTTCTGTGAAAAAAATATTCAGCCCCCTCCTGATCTCTTCTTTTTTTGTGTGTATGTCATACTAAACTGTTTTAGATTGTTAAACTAAACTTACTATAAAACAAAGGTTACCAGAGTAAACACAAAATACACATTTGAAATGATAATTGTATTTGTTAAAGTAGGTTTATCCAATATCTAAATCAGCAATGTGAAAGTAATCACTCCCTGAACATAAGATCAATACAACAACAACAAGGAGCAGCAGACGAGGCACTAGGCAGGTTGGCTGGACCAGCAACTACAGCTCCAGGGTCGATGATACCTGCAAAAAGATACAGAGAGAGAGAGAGTCTCATTCAGTCTTTACTGTGCTCCTCTCCAGAGTCACTGGAGGAAAAGTCAAAAGGACATGATGATTCACTGGGTATATTTAAGGCCAGCAAATGTCAAAGTCCAGATACTGCTCATGTCAGATAAAAAGCTTGCATCACACAAATGTCACCTGCTGTTTCAAACATAAAAGACAAAAATCTTTTTTTAACTCACTGGCCATGCACTGCAGAAACACGAGACTCCTGAAAATTTGATTTGCAAGATTTTTCCAGTAATACTCTTCACCTCAAACATCATAAACAATATCTGTCACACAGAGGAGCTTTTTGGCACATTGCCATGAATTTACACAGTAAATGTTGTGTAATTAGTATAATTTTTTTTTCACTTTTACAATTCATTAACCAGTATATTCTGAGCGCTATTTCAAAACTGTATGGAAGACGCTTTGGTCTTACAGGCTTCTCACATCTGACTTTGGGCATTTTTTTTAAAGCATCATCAGAGTGGATGGGAAGTAACTGTCATCTTCGGGTCTCTCCACAAATGTTCTGTTGGGTTTATGTCTAGGCTTTGACTGGGCTACTTCTTGGCCCATTCAGCTGCAACTACCAACTCTTGGATAACCACTGATTACAAACTTCTACCATTTCTATCTTTCTATCTGTTAAAGCCACTGTGCTGCTGGGAACAGAAAAGGTTTTATACCTATGTCCTGAAATGTGACTCACCACAAAATGTAATTGTGCAGGTCTACAGAGAGCATCTTGACCTCCATGGTTTGGTTATTGTCCTGACATGGAGGGGTTATAAATAATGATAATAATTCATACTTTATTGATGCCCTTTGTGAAATTATTGTTGGACAGCTGCCTGACGGTATACGTTGGCACTATTACAGGGTTTTGGTGTCTTGTCCAAGCGCACCTCGACTTGCCTGGATGGACTTGGAATCGAACTGCTTGCCCTCTGGTTTGTAGATGACTGCTCTACTTGCCTCCCCAAACACACCCTGTGCCTCTCTAAACTACGTCCAATCAGTTCAGTTTGCCACAGCTGGTTGCAAATGTTATTTATCATTATCCCATCATCCCCTTGGGGAAGTTCTTTGTGGACAGGCAGCTGCAATTTAGGCAACAAGAGTTCTGGGTTCAGTGTCTTGTCCAGGGACATGTAGCCAGTAACAGGTGGAACCACGAGTTTAACCACCAACCCTGGGGTTCGTAGATTACTGCCCACCAGCTGTTCCACAGTTGCCCCTAAGTGAAGGGACCTGGCTACTATCTGAAGCCGCTGTACACTGCTGTTATTTTAGTGATGTGTCCTTCTTAGTTATTGCTCTCGTGCAATAAATGCACTCAATGACTTAAAAAGCACAAGGGTCAGCTTTGACTTGCCACGTAGATATAGCTGTACTGGAAGTGCTACACCCTACTGTATTTGACGTGTGCCCAGGGCTAAAGGTAATTCCAGGTGATGGCTGTGAATGAAATTGTTTCCTGCTTTTCCATTTGTACTATTTCTTTACTCGCATTCATTTAGAACTATCTCTGTTCTTCCCTGCCCTGTTTTCCATCTCTTTTTCCACTTTTTGATTTTTTTGAATTAGTCTTGCAGACCTTATTACCATGGCAACAGATGGCAAAGTCCATCTTGGGAGAATATGTGTGTTAGTGTGAGTACATGTCTGTGTGTGGGTTTTGAGGATGAAAATATTTTCCATCATTAGTTAGAATAAAAAGTGTGTGACTTATAGCTAATAAGAAGGAACACTGTTGGGTGACAGGCGGGTTATTAGGGTGTAGCATCAAGTTTGTCAGACAACTCATGAAACGTGATCAAATATTTGCTTTCTGGGAGTTGGCGCTGAGGGATCCACAGGAGTCAATTTTAGTGGCACTCCTAAGGGGGTGGTCATTTGGGTTGTTCCAGACTGAGAACTCTACCGCTATTAGATTTCAGTCATGGACTTTGGTGCAGATATTTGTCCCCTCAGTATGAGTGCAATACCTTTAAGTCACTGAGTTTTCATGTGGTGCAATCATTGGGTAAAATAAGTTTGTTCTGCACTTATTTATGTATGTTTATGACAACATACCTGTAAAATGAACACCCTTCCCCTCAGCCTCAGTTGTGCTGTAGAACTGCTGAAGAAATAATTCATTAACTATACTACATTAACTAGTCATTAACTATTCCTTACATAGCGTTAGTGTGCTCTAGTGAGTGGGTAGTCTTTATTTTTGTTCATCACATGGCACAACATTTTGTAACTGTGTGTTTTTTTTTCATTATTAAATGTCACACAATTCACTGTGGAATTGTTAACATTTTTCTTTCCGTTGTGGGAATTTTTCAGGGCAACACAGATCATAATTTGCACAAATGGGAATTCAATCATGCATATAAAATTTCATAAAGTGGACTATAGGACACAGAGAGAGTGTATTTGGACACAATTACGTGAAATAAAGCAAAGTAGCTACAGGATGCAGTGCATTGTGGGATTGTTAGCAGAAAGTATTGTACTGATCACGCACACTACCGTTTTTGTTACACTGTAGCAGCTTTGAGTGTGCTGTATAGTGAACAGGTTTACAGAATCTACAAGGGGTGACCGTGGTGCAGTATGTAGGGCAGTCAGGGTTGGTGGTTTGTTTCCCTCCTCTGTGTATATGGCCAAGAAATAAAAAATTCAAAAACTTTCCTTATATTTGGTAAAAATATTTTCAGATAAACATCTAGTGTAGTGGAAACAAATGCATTGCGTTATTGTCAGCTCCAGAACTGTGCTATTAATGTCTCCATACACTCATAACATTATGTTGTTATTGTGACAACGAAGTGATGGAAACCATATAGCTGTTTGATTTATTGTCATTACCTATTTCCTCTGTACGCTTGAGGGCTTGAGTATTGTTCTTGCAGATTTCTGGCCACGT
Organism: Ctenopoma multispine; assembly: GCA_034779795.1. Lineage (NCBI taxonomy): Eukaryota > Metazoa > Chordata > Actinopteri > Anabantiformes > Anabantidae > Ctenopoma > Ctenopoma multispine. Next base: position 1,924,145 of record JAUYWH010000024.1, on the reverse strand, counting down.
TTGTGTTCACTGTCTGGGGAAGCTGGTGGAGGTGGCATTAGTTACACAGAGTGACCTCGATGGTGCATTATTTGAACCTGTCTGACAGGTTTGCAGGGGATCATGTTGTCATCTCACTCCTGTTGGGAGGGCGTCCTAATGGAGTTTCTCCCCCCTCCTTCAGTCCTTCAGTGCGAGTTGCTGCCTTTTGTTGCAGAGTGAAGCTGCATTTGTGTTCACACAGAGCAGAGTGGTGATCCGAGCTACCCTGCTCTCAGCACTTTGTTGTCAACTGTGGGAGGATGCTGTGGTAGGCTGAACCAACCAAAGGCACACAGAGACACATACACACACATAACCAGCACACCTACGCCCTGTTCCCTTTTTTCCCCTCATCACTCGTCCGTCTATTTATCACTGACTCCATTCATCTGGCTCTCTCTATCTTTCCCTTTCCCCTGGTTTTTGCTCTGGTTCTCTCTCTCTTGATCTTTGTCTCTGTTTCCTGATTCTCTTGTCTGTCCACTCTCCTGTTTCTCCGCAGTGTGAGCTGCTGATCAAGGAGTTTCAGGCCTCTCGGGTGTCATTACTGACATCTGAGCTGGGGGAAAGTGCATTTTTTTACTGTCTCACACAAACACACAAATACACTCGCACAGACATGCAGACCTGGTTGCAACACAGTAATGAATGTGTCTGCAAATACTGTGAGACATATGGAGTAACACATTTGATTTAATGAGAAGAAGAATGGAAGCAGACTGATGTGATTTTTTTTCTTTTTTTAACAGCATATGCTTTCTTTAACTTAATCACTGCTCTGTTTAATAGGGGAACATCCCTGATTTTTTTAAATGCCCACGACAAGTTGGGTTGGGTCGAGTTGACAGCTGCATTATGTTTTTGGGTTGTCCATCTGTCCCACTTTCATTAACATAATGAGGTGAAGGCGGAATCTGTTCAAATTAAAATTCATGCGTGCTCTTGGAGAAAAGGATGAACCAATTAGATCTTAGTGGTCAAAGATTAAGGTCACTGTGACCTCATGTCCCATCCCATTCTGATCAACACCACATCACTGGAACAGAGCAGAGGGATTTCTTTCAAACTAGCACAAATGTTCACTTGATTGCAGAAACTGATTCAACTTTTGTGGTCAAACATCAAAGTAACTTTGTCTATGCATCTGTTCCATTCTTGTCAACTCTACTGTATTTAGCAGAAGCACATGAAGCAAATTTCATTACATCTTGGACCAGTATTGGAGTATTTAGTAACTTTTTTTCATGTATGTCACGTGTTTCTATGTATTTATGCTTTGGCAGCGTGATGTCCTGCTGAAAAAAGCTTTGATAGGTAACAGCTAACAACTGACCTTTGTCAAAAAAGTTGAATTTTCTAACCTGTCATAATAAACATTTAGAATTAAAAAAAAAATCTGTAAAGTAAAATTCTGTCTGTTTGTTTTGTGTGTTTCCTCCTCTGTCTCCTCAGATGATGGGCCTCCTCTTCCACCTGCTGCACAGTGTCAGGTGAGAAATAAATAAAAAGCATTTCATTGTGGATTAAAATAATTTACAGGGGTTATAGCTTTTTATTTATTACACACAAGTGTTTGTGAAATTGTGGAGCTTTGGAGCAAAATCTTACTTGATCGCTGTAAGACATCTCTGTCATTATCTTTTCCTCCTTCTTCATCCAGCTCGTTCAGTCTCTGGGTGTGGCCATCTACCGAGCTCTGGACTGGGGACTGGACGAGAGCGAGGAGAGGGAGCTCAGCCCACAGCTGGAGCGCCTTATCGAATGCATGGCTGGAGGAGAGCAGGGCGCAGAAGGAGACAGCAGTGCTGGTAACGGTACAACAGATGAGGGGTACAGTGGGCAGGAAGAGGAGGAAGAGGAGCAGCAGGAAGGCGCGATAAGGCCGGTGCGCACATTTTGCCAGGTGATGGCGCTTTGCGCGTCCCGGCTGGCCAATCCAAGTCTGGCTCCTGAACACTACCAGGCTGTCTGCAGGGCTCTGTTTGTAGAGACACTGGAGCTGCAGACCTTCCTAGTCAAGATCAGAGACGCTAAGGAGGTAAGTTAGGTCGTCGTGTCACCGTTAAGGTAAACTTTCAGAAAATGACACCTGGAAATATTTAAGGAATAAATGCAGGAAGATTATTCACATGACCTACTTCTGCCTCCAGCGGCCTGCCTCTCTTTCTCTCTGTGCCCTCTCTGAATTTGTAATGCTGATAACCCTGCTATTAATATTCTAATTTGCATGGTACAGACCACAGCCTGATGAATGACTGGAGAAGCCACCTCCACAGTTTACTTCCAATGCTCAGCCTCAGTTCTTGACCTCTGTGGTGTTACTGCTGTGGCTTACTCTTGTTAAACTGTTTATGTACATTTAAGACTGCAGACAAGCGCATGGTAAACACTGCAGATGATTTTTATTCTCACAGGAATAGTAGTATCGTCACAAAAGAAACATGCATACACCAGTGCAAGCAGATCCTCAGGTTCAGGGACATGGGCTGAAAGCATCATTTAAAACTTCAGAATGATAAGAAATAATCACATAAATATTCTGCATGTACTGGAGGTGCTGTAACTTGCAGTGTAGTTAACTTTAAGTGCGACCACTTGAGATTTTTCACTAGCTGAAAGGTACCAGTGTTAGAATGTTGTTTTGGGGTTTAACATTGTGTACAAAATATATTTTGTTGCACAGATGTTGAAGAAGATAACAACGGAGGATGATCTGGAAGACCGGTCTACTGCCGAGCTGGATGCGCTGAAACACCGAGACTGGGTGAGGAGACACGGACAAGCGGGACAGCGTGACAGGGGCTTGTATTTGTATTTGTCAAGTGGACGCGTGTGAATGTTTGTGTCATTTCTGTCCCAGGCACGCCTATGGGTGCAGCTGATGAAAGAGCTGCGGCAGGGAGTGAAGCTGAAGAAGGTGCAGGAGCAGCCGTTCAACCCTCTGCCCACAGAGTTCAGCCTCACGCCCTTTGAGATGCTGATGCAGGACATACGGGCGCGCAAGTTCCAGCTTCGTAAAGTCATGGTGAGGGACGAGTCTGGGTTTTAAATCATGAGACCAAGTTTTAGATAATAATATAAAGACATAAATTTCAGTTGTAGATGAAGACATATAAATAGTGGAAGGGTGTGTAGTGAACAGTCAGTGAAAGAAGAATAAATGTCAGTAGTATTATGGGTTTAGAAATGTCAGCAGAAGTAAAACTGTTGAAAAGTAAACCATCACATATCATGATGGCAAAATGTCATGAAATCTTTCTTTCTTTTTGGAAATCTTAACCCTGACTAACTTTAAATGGGGCATTTGAACTGTACAACCTCAGACAGTCCACTGCACCATTCTGCATACTCTATATGCTTTATTATAGCAAAATATTGTTATGTTTGCCGGGATACAGAGTCACCCCGAGGCCTTCTCCTCGGGCAGATGCATAATTCAGCCTCAGAACACAAATATTAATGAAGGCTTCATTCAGCCTTCTGTTGTTCTGGCAGCAGTTGCTCTTCGTTCCCAGAAAGCACCAGTGGATCACAAAGAGTGTATCTGCTGTGATTAGTTGTTGTCATTGCTATTTAGTGGTTATACGCTAAAATCGTTTCGTGCAATCAGATCCAAACCTTCATTATTGTGGTTATATTGCATATTTTATTTCATTTTAAGCTGCACTAATCATTCTTTTCTTATTTCAGTGATGGGTCAAAAATGCCATTGATAATGTGAAAGGATGGTAATAGTCACAAACCCTCAGAAAATCATCACCCAACTCTCCTTGCCAGTATTGTGTTTAGAGCTTGTTAGATCGCCCCCAAGTGGCCAAACAATTCAGTTATTGTAACTTTAACATTCTGATTATAATTAACTCATTATTTTGCTCTGAAATGTTTAGGACCTGTGCGTGCCTGTGTATTATTGTACCTCAGACTGTGTTTACTCTCATTTACATAGTGCTACAGTTGGTGTTGTGTTTCTTGTCGTATACAGGTGGACGGTGACATTCCTACCCGAGTGAAGAGAAATGCCCATGAACTGATACTGGATTTCATCAGATCAAGACCTCCGCTGAAACCAGTAAGTGGTTTTAGCTTTAGCAGAAGTTCACTGCAGCTGTGTGAAGTATGTATTTCTTTTCCATTCACAGTGTAGTATGACATTCTAACATATCATCACCAGTGATAACTTCAGTTACTTTGCAGATGCAGATTCTTGAGAAATCTATTTCAAATAATAAATACTGATACTGTATTATTATGGGTTAACCAGCTGTCAGTATGTAAAGTGGTTACTCATTCATGCATCAGATTCTTTTAAATTACTTTATTGATCCCCATGGAGGTCTTGTTGTTGTACTACTATGGGGTTTTAGTGTCTTGACACCAGGGGGAACTGGAAAGTGAACCAGTCCAGGTGCCCAACCAGAGCCAATAAAAAAAAAAAAAAGTTTATTTTTGGTAATTTCATTATATTCGATTCTGTTGCTTTTCTACTTTTACTTAAATTAAGTTCCTAGTTAATGACTTTTACTTGTAAGGATATATTTAATGTTTTAGTGAACATGGCACTTTCTTTCATCTCTTTGATTTGTCATACTTTTTTTCTCCTTGTTAGGTTTCAGAGCGCAGTCTCCCACCTCCTCCCCCGCAGCAGCAGTCCCTCCATGACAAGGTCCTGGCTGAGATCAAGCAGGAGAGGAAGCTCAGGCCTGTGGTCCCACCCAGCTCCAGACGTAAGGGGACAATCATTTGACAATCATTTAGTATAAATGTTACATGTTCCCTCTGACCTGTGGTGTTTTTCAGAATGAAACGCAGAGCTTGTTTGGTTTCTACCAGAAAATATTTAAATAAGATGGTCACATTATATTGACTGTGTGCATTTGTGAACATAAAAACCGTTGGATAATGTCTGTGGGGAAACATTACATTAGGTGAAGTAAAAGTTAAGGTTCTGTGACTGTGGTATGACTCTCTGCTGTAGCATGTGAGGGTCACAGTACAGGTGATATTGCGTTTTACAACTATCGACCAGCTATTTACAGATGAAGGTCAGTGTGATGCAAAGTGTTAACAATCTACTCTGTTAAACTGCAGTGTTTCTAAAGCTGCTGTGGGTAATTTGTGAAAAAGAGGAATGACTAGAAAGTTATTTATGGCAACATTATCATAGCAACAAATAGGATGACGTAATGGTTAAGAGGGAACTTTATGTTCAACTAAAGGACCTGAGATGCACCCTTCTGATCTCATACCTGCAGATAAATCCATGATAAGGCCTTGAATTTAGTTTCAAGGAAACTAGTAATACATTCTTACATTAATTGTGATCTTTTAATCTCCTGTGTGAAATGTTTTGGGCTTGCTAATCTTTCCTTGGAAAGCATCTACGCTGCATGTTCAAGCATCTCCAGTTTTATTCTGAAGGAGCTAGTAGATTTCTAGTTAATATAATAATAATAAATGATACTTCATTGATCCCCTTGGGGAAATTCTTTGTGGACAGGCTGGCCTCTGTGGAGGCGCCAGGGGTTAGGGTATTGGTGTCTTGTCCAAGGACACTTCGACATGTAACTTGTTGGGAATCGAACTCGCTCACCCTCGGATTTGAAGACGTCTGCTCTACCCACTGAGCTACCATACCAATATGTACAGAAATGTTAACACGATATATGGTCCTCGTGTTTACAATACATGGAGAAAATTAAACTCTCCTAAAAGAAAACATAAAGGCTCTTAGATGAGTCTGCAGACAGACCCTCCCCTGTTTAAAACACAGTGTAGTGATGCTCTCTTGTGGCAATAATGCATATTACAAAAACAATCACTTTTTACAATACAACATTTTTTACCTGTTTCACAGATGGGGAAAAATCCAGCCAATCCAGATCATGGCAAACTTTTTTTCAACTGGAAAATGGTTTCTCCACCTATTTTATAGATTTGGAGGGTTGGGGGGCTCAAGAACTTTTCAGCTGCTTTTAAATCATTAATAGGAGATAAAAATAGATCATGCTGATCAATTTTTGTCTGCATCTTTTATTTTTCTCCAATCTTCCAGAGCTTCCATAGCTTATAACTTTATACACCGTACATATTGGATCGTTGCCCTGTGATCTCAGTGCTTTGGACTCATTTGTTTCCTGTTGGTGTTTTGATCTCTCTTTCCTCAGCGTTTGGCTCTCTGCCCTGCCTGGCTCAGAATTGTCCTTGCAATGTCAAATCTACTTCGTGCATTGACTTGTCCATGTCGGAGCTCGGGCCTCGGCCGCCGTCCCGCCCTCGTATCCTGCTCAAGGCCCCGACTCTGGCCGAGATGGAGGAGATGAACATATCTGAGGTCAGTCGCGGCAGGAGCTTGACACTGAGATGTTGTAAGGGGAGGAGAAAAGGAATCATTGGAATCACTGTTGCTTTTTTAAGACACTTGCTTTGTTTCCCATCCTAAGTGGAGTAAGATGCCTCAGTGCAGATAGCACAGTAGCACAGAGGTGGAAAATGAAACAACGGCTGGGACGACTTGGGATAACGTGCATGTGTTTTTCTCTCTCTTGTTGCATTACATCAAACATCAAAAAGACTCACTGGCCAAGAGGGAAGCTAGCTTCACATCAAAACTAAGTTATGCGTCATCCAGGGGGAATGACGTGTTTACCTCCTGTTTTCTTTTTCACTTCAGTTTCACATTTATATTGTTTTTTATATTGTGTCTATACGCTGGAAGCTCAAGGTCAGAAATGCTACTTTATTGTTATATTGAATCACATTCTCAGCCGTAGTGTAACCACACAGCACGTGATGATATTTCTTCATAATGTTTCCCCCTTCACCCCCATTCTCCTCATTCTTCCTGACCCTCAGTCCTTTCTATCCATGTCTAACTTCTGACCCCGCCACAGGAGGAGGAGTCCCCAGACAACGGGGAGCTGAGAAGGGTGGAGAGCTCCCCCACGCCTCTGAAAAGAGATCGCTCCTTCTCGGAGCATGACTTGGCCTTGCTCCATGGGGAGATGTCTGAGTCAGCCCAGTTGGGCGGTGAGGTCCGACTGAGGGACGTGAGACCTCGGGCCAGGACACTGTCCAGCAGCGGGCCGCCTCCATATCACAGAGGTCAGTATGTAGGTCAGTATTTTAACGGAGGTTGATTATCCTGGGCATACATTCTTAGATCAGAACTGATGATGGACAAACAGGGAATATCACTGTCATAATTCACCTCTATGCTTATATTTAGAAAGGCTTTGTTTTCATAGAGCACCGTGCTGATTTATAAGTCACCATGATGCTCTGACAACATTCCACCATCCTGGGATTTTGTGGGTATATTCTTATATATATATATATATATATATATATATATATTTATTATTATTTTTGCTTTGCCTACATATCTGCATGTCATTGAAATGTGATTACTACTGTACAAGATGACAGTTGACTTCTATTGTTACCAGTTTCTCCAGTACTGTTGAGATTGCTTTAAAAAAACAGTCAATTTCTTAAAGACTAAGCAACAACATAAAGTGCATTAGAAATGAACACAGAGTGATATTATTCACAGTCAAAACAATCAGCAGTCTGCAGTAGCTTTCTGACATAATGAATCCAAGCAGAACACGGCAACAGCCTCACTGGCAGCTCCTCACTGGCATCAGCTGCTGTAGTGTTTACCTGCAGTCAAATCCTTCTGATTGTTGGTGTTCTGCTGCAGTTTTAATTCTCTTCCCACAGAGGGAGACACTGTGCCAGTTACACACCTAAACACAACACTGTGCGCATGTCTGTTCAGCTGTAAGCACAATGTTTTTAATAGCTTTCTTTTACCGTTTAAAGCATGAAGTGCGAACATGTTTGGACACTTATTTGCAGAGTGAATTGAGAACTGAACCTCTGAGTCTTCTTGGCTAAGTCTCACTGATGATTTCTTGGGGTTTAAGTCTGGGCTTTGATTGGACCATTCGTGGATTGTCAGAAAATGACCCTGGAGCCACTTGAATGTTTTCTTAGATGTTTGATTCAGGTTGTTGTTGTGCTAAAGTATTACGATGTGCATAGTACGATGCTGCCTCCACAGATAAGGAGCAGCGGCTGATGTTCAACTCTAGGTAGAGTCCGGATGATTCCAAACATTTTTCATTTCACTATTAATGAGGCTGCAGTGCTGATGGGAGCACTCAGTGCTTTAGAAATATTTTTATAGCCTTAGCTTGTTCTGTGTCTCGCTACAAAATGATTTTGTGAAGCTCTACAGAGAGTTCATTGCACTTTGTTGACTTCTGTTGTCTTTTGTCCTGACATGCAATGTGAATGGTGTGACTTCATTTGCACAGTGGTTTCTAAACTACTTCAGTTCAATTCAACATCAGAGTAAAGGGTCTGAACACTGAAAGTCAGCTTTTGATTTTCGAATACATTTCCCAAAATGTGTGAAAACATCTGATCACTCTGTTGTTCTGGGTTACTGAGTCAGTGTGGACTGAATCAAGAAGTAACTGACTCTGCATTGTCTCTGAAGCCGTTCTGAACCTTAAGCACCTTAAGAAACTCATTAAATTACTGTTGCGGTACCTCAGTGAAACATGAGCTTAAATCTTGACAGCCACCTGACAGGGGCTTGACAGGGGTTAAACATTTCATGCAGCTGTTGGGAGAGTTAGGTTGGATTTTAATCAAATATAAAGATGTGCTGATAAAGACGAACTGAGTGAAGGAGCGCAGAAGCTAATGGGTTTGAGTTGCGTACTGCACGTAAGCCACGGGGATGATTTCATCCGTTTGATGGCCATGATTCATGCATTAGCAGCCATCGCCATCGATCCTGATTTCAGGCCATTCTCAGTCTCGCTGCGAGCCGGTCTGTGCTGCTGCTGCATGCAGCAAGGCCGAATAGTATCTGAATGGAAATGTATTCTGTAGTACATAGGGATGGGAATTGATAGGATTTTTTCGATTCCGATTCCAATTAAATTCTTTATCGATTCTCCTATCGATTCTTATTTTTAATAAAGTAGAACACACAGGTTGATTAGCTTAGAACTTCGTTGTGTTTATTTTATAACTGCCAGCATCTGAACCAGCCAGACTCTGTCTCTCTCGTCATGATCATCCAAATGCAATGCACAGTAATAGTAGGTTTAACAATAAGGCAAATCGCGCTAACATAATATGCAATGTTAGTTGGTTAGTTACCTGCAGTATTAGCGGGAGAGGACGTGCAAACGTTACCGCTGCTGCTGGGTTGAGATTCACTAGTCCGGAGCCGATCAAAACATGCACACGACATTCATTTAAGGCAGTGTTTCTCAATTAGTGGGACGCGAGACGCATGAGAATCCATTATTTTTAGCAATTTTTTTTCATGCTGGAACGCTAAACCACCCCCAGTCGCTAGGT
>JAUYWH010000024.1:1875732-1913946 GCA_034779795.1 Ctenopoma multispine | reverse complement strand
GCGTGATGACGTCATTCGAGGCGACGGGAATCGATAGGGGAATCGTTTGCAAAAATGGCAAACAATACCAAGGAATTAAAAACAGTGGGAACCAGTCCTCAACAAGAACAAGTTTTCGATGCCCATCCCTAGTAGTACATGACTCTGCCACCAGGACTCTCTCCTGTACGAATGAGGATGCATGCTTGTTAACTCCTGGCTGTTATTGAAGAATGATCCAAATTATATGCACTGACGATGTTTGCTAGTCGGTTCCAGCCTTCTTCTCAGCCTGTTTATTTTCCATCAGAGCCAAACTGACACGTGCTGGGTGTTTCAGCTTCAGCATTGTGTGGTCACTCAGCTGAGCCTCTCCTGAGCTCCTCTATTAGACCAGCAGCGAGCAGACCTCTGCCTGTGATCTAAGACACAGATGTTGCAACATCCACCACTGTCAGATGAATTATACATGGAAGGGCTGATATCTGACACGAGGCTGATGTGTAATCTATGGACTCGTTAGACTGGGATTTGTGGTTTTCTCTCATTCATTCACTGATGCTGCTCTCATCTGATTGCGTCACATTAGCCTCCCATTAAACTCTGTCTCTCTCTTATTTTTCATCCATTCTTCCAAACCCAGCCTCGTTCCCAGTTCACGGCTGGATGCCGCCCTCTCCAGCCCGCCTATCTCTGAGCTCCGTTGACGAGACCACAGAGGGATCCGAAAGGATGTCAGGCTCCAGAGATGGAGACGAGCACCAGTGGATGGTGAGTCACAATCACTGCAGCATCAGAGACGGTGCTCTACTTCATGTGGAGTCAGAGAGCTCCCACTGGTAATGAAAATGCACCTTAAAAATATTAATCATACCAAATCAGTTTCATCTGTTGAGTCCTAAAATTCAAATGTGTTTAAAGCTGTGGACAAGCGTGACCCGGATGCTAATTCTGTGTGGGTGGTCATTCAATCGATACAAAAATCTTGAATAGAGCAGCTTTAATTGAGTTTTTATGTTGGATTGTGTTATATAGTACATGAATACTTTATAAACAGTTACTCTGGATGGTGTTTTTCCATTCAGCCGTCAGGATTCAAATGTTCCTCCGTGTGCCAGTCTCATCATGAACAAGCCAATATGATGCCAAAGCAAGACAGACAAAGGAACAAAGGAGCTATATTATGCTTTTTATTTGACTCTTTTTATTTTCAGTTGGAGTGTTAGTGTTAGACATCACACTAAAGTTTTAAAACAAGAACTCAAAAACAAAACCTGTGCCTTTAGGCCCTTTCAAAAAGTCTGTTTTGTTTGTTTGTATGTTCTGTCTGCTGTATTGGTGAGAAGGTGTCGCCTTCCTATAAATGCCTTTTGCTTATCGACACTGAAGTTAACAAAGCCATCCTAAAGTCGCTCAAGTCTCCAGTACAGCACCCCCATATTTGAGATGTGGCATTAATGATATATACGACATGATGTCTGACATATAACGTGAGCATCAGATCACATAAAAGTGCTTTAAAAATGTTTAAAAAACATTAAAATTGCTGTAAAAACACAACCAAACGCACAAAAATATGAACAAAAAAAGCCACCAGTGTTGAATTAACATCCAGATCCAGGATATCTCTCTTGAACCAAGGCTTAAGTAAAATCCCTGTCATATTAAATCACTTTAAACACGACCAAACCCACAAAACAGAAAAACATCAGTGTTACATTAAGTGAATATAGCTCCAGCATATTTTTCTTCAACCTACAGACAATCACAATTGGTGCTACTAATTATTTATTTTTCTAAGACTGCAAAAAAAGACTGCATTTAATGACAGAATGCCAGAAAATGCCCCCCCCCCCCTAAAATACAGTTTCTGTTCATCCCAGAATTGAATAATTTTGTCAGTGAAGTTGTAGGACTGATGCTGGAACGGATGCACTGAAAGGTGGTAGGTTCTGTCCCGTCATCTAGCCAATCTGACCCGCTCACACCCTCACACTTGCCCATTTGTGCTGCTTCCAAACCACCGACACCAAGAACTGGCTGTTTACTTGAGCCACTGACAGGTGCTACTATAATAACATAATCATTGTTATTTACCAGTCAGTGGTTGTAATGTTGTGGCTGATTGGTCTGCAGTGTTTTGTTATTTTATTACGTAAAAATTGAGGCTGAATATATTTCTTTTCTTCTTCTGCTTCTACTGTGGTCAGGAGGAATTCAGCCACCCTGTGGAGAGTCTCGCCTTAACGGTGGAGGAGGTCATCAACGTGCGCCGAGTGCTTGTCAAAGCAGAGATGGAGAAGTTTCTTCAGAGCAAAGAGCTCTACAATAATCTGAAAAGAGGCAAGGTAATGGAGTGGAACTCCCCTCACTGTTGTTTCTTACTATGCTGTGTTTACAGTAAACTGACTCAGGACCTGTGTGTGTGTGTGTGCTTGTGCGTGTGTGTGTGTTTTTCAGGTTTGCTGCTGCTGCAGAGTGAAGTTCCCTCTCTTCTCATGGCCATCCACCTGCCTACTGTGTAAAAGGTATCAAAGCAAACTTTCAGCTGTTAAAGTTGTGTCCGATATTTAATCCTCATGTCACATTTCTGTTTATGTGCTGGTTCTGTTCCAAATCCCATAAAAGGACTAAAATCCTTGCAACGTGTGAACACAGCACATGTATGAGCAGATGACTCTCAGGGAGATTCATTTCAGAGGTTGTAAAAGTGCTGGTTGTTGTTAGTATTCAAAACTCTTTTTTTAAACGAGAAAACTTTTTATGAGGAGGAAACGGGTCAACCAGCGTAACAGTTGGTTTTAATAGTTTTTGAAGAAATAGTCAAATTCACATATATTAATTATAGTAATTGTATTTTCATAAATGCTTCCTGAAGGGACATTAAGGGTTCATCTGTTTCGATAACATCACTAAGTCAACAACAAAGTCCTTTTCCACGTTTTTGGGGGGCGGAGCTTAGCTGTATGTATAATAATCGCCTGACACATGCAAGCAAGTTTTGTTGGCTTTTATTTTAACAATGGCTGAAGAAAAAACAAGTTTATCTGAATATGTACGGTCATTCACCCTCTAAGATCGCAAGTATTACTTGACAAAGTTCACAATAACTAGGATCAGATTTTTCCACCCAGTCTATGAACAGGATTTGCTACTGTGGAGGGAGTATAGATTACTAATGTCATAACCACATCACCTGCAGAAAATGTCATCTTGTGTTGCTGGGTGCCAGACTGTAAGGAGCAATGGCTCTAACATTTTCTTTATTAATGCGTAATTTAACAGCTTAATAATAGAGATGAGGACATAGACTGGTTCTAGTTTTATTAGTTTTTTAGTTCTAGTGGTTAAAATCCAGAGACTTCCTGCTGATTGTTGTTTTCTTTACAGATCGGTCTGTGGCTCCTGCAGTGCAAAGGTAACTCAAAGAATCTGTTATGTGTTCACTGATGGCACTTAGAATAGCAATTGCTTTGTAAATGACTATAAAGAATTCATTTCCATCCAGCATTGTACCACATAAAGTAGTTTTTCTGTTATTCTTTTGTTGGTCCCAGCAGCCGTGCTGGATATGTCATTCTGTGCTCTGTAGGTTTCATGTTTAAGCTGTTGAGTCTTTTCATGTGATTCTACATTACGTGTGTAGTGCTGTTGATTGTTGGGGTTCTGTGGTGTGTTTATATTGAAATATGTGCATTTGTGATGGTGTAATGTGTTTGACGGGTAATGGTCGTGATTATTTGGTGTGCTAGAGTTCTTACTGTTTGAATCTACTTGGAGACTCCACAAATACTTTTATGAAAGTATTTTGTCTTTCAGTGTGCTGTGTCTCCTCTTGATACATGTCCTCTCTCTGTCTCATTGTGTTCCTCTTGTTGTGCTCCAGATGAAGATTCCCTCCAAAAAGATGGCCCATATCCCTGTGTACACTGTGGGCTTCCACAGCACTCCAAAGAGTCATGGACACAAAACCCAAGTCTATAAGTGAGTCTACTGTACCTTCATGCAGAGCTGATGATGTTTCAAATTTAGATTTCTTTGAATCTAAATTTCAAAGAAAATGTATTTCTGCACTTGAGTGTAGTTAAGATTTTCATAGACGTTTTAACTACATGAATGGCTTCATGGCGTATTTTTATCATTTTGAATTTTTCTGATTGATGTTCTTGCTTTTGAATTACTGCTTTTTTTAGATGGAAAAATCTGTGTGTTTGTGCAAAATGTGCCAAGCAGTGGTGAGGGTCAGATTATTTATGCTCCTCCTTAACATTAATCACAATTTAGGCAGGATGTAATGACTGTAGTGCTGACTTGACATTTGAATGAACTTCTAGTTTATGACAAGTCACCCAGGCCCAGTTTCCCCACAGTGAGCTAGTCACACACACTTTTTGAATCTGAGAGCCACTGATTGCTAAACGTCTCCAACCTAAGCAGAAACAAAGCAGCCAATCGCAGATAGTCACTAGTGCCCCCACCACCACTCACACACACCCCCGCCCCTGTTCTTTTGTTATATAATCAGTGCAGTGCCTCTTCCAAGGTCTCTTAGCAGCCAGTCATGTAATAATTACCCAGTTGTCAGTAATATCCTCACTCCTTGTTTCTACGGGAAGACGGACGTGGAAGTGAGAGTGGAGGACAAACAGCTGACCGATGAGTTGTGGAGGGACAGAAGAAGTGTGTTGTGTTGGTCTGCTGACTAACGCCCGTCATTACTACCCGAGCATGCATCTCTAAGGACAGAAATAGGTTTTGTAACTGCAAATGTTGGCTTTATTTTAATCAGAACAGCTGGCCTTGATCTTCTCCTTGGTGACTGTGACGGTTCCACCCAACTACATCACGGCCTTTATTAGTTACACAACTTATCATGTTCTGTTTAGATTCCAGTCACTTTCAATACGTTTAGCAAGACAAACAAGATCCAAGCCTAGCTTTACTTCTCCAGATGCTCCGCTCACGTCCTGGTGAAATGTGACTCGCCTCTGATATCTTTAAGGGGCAATTTGTAAACTGAGTCCCAAATTGCAAACAAAGATTCTGACAGGCTGAGATGCTACAGTCTATTTGCGGTTTAGCATTAGCGTCATTACATCCGTTGCATTCATAAAACTCGTCCAATTCTCCCTGTAACTCTGCAGGTCCTTGCGCAGTTTGTCCCGCCGCTCAGTGGAGGAGGAGTTCCCCCACCTGTACACTCACGGCTGCACGCTGCGCGACATCTGTGCTGAATGCACCAAATTTGTGGCTGACGTCATTTCATCCAGCCGCCGGAGTCTGGACATCCTCAACAACACTCCCAAGAGGGAGGCCAGAGCTGCAGCCGCTCAGAGACCTCAGCTGCAACGTCAATCCAACCTCGAGAGCTACCCACAACCTCACCCTCAGTGCCACCCGTCACCTTACCCACAGCCTCAGTTTCACCCCAAGCTCCCTCCACATTCACATTACTACCACTATCAGCAGCGGCTTCATGCATCATCAGCGTCGTCTTCACCGCAGCTCCACACCGAGACGATAAACAGTGTGAACCAATGAGTAGACTGACACTTTCTGCCTTTCCTTAATGAGGTGTGATACTACACTGTACTGTGCACACACACAGAAAAAGTGGATTCAAAGAGTCATCTGATTGGCTGATTTAAATAAACACATAATCCAGTAAGAATCCTTTAGGGTTCTGTAATGCTGGGTTGGATTATTAAATTCATTACCAGTTATGCTATGAAACAGTATATAACAGTAAGAGGTAAGAGGTTCTGGGGCTGTATTGAACCTTTTCAGCATAACTCTAGTGACTCCAAACCACCACACAGCCATCATCAAGTTTCCAACTACATTATCGTATTACACCCACAAGTGGTGCTCCCTCACACACACACACGCACTGAGCACCGCCTACCTTTCACTTTTTAAGGTTTGACCAAGAAACGGTTCTGTCTGTATGGGCCTCATCTGCGGCACCACGACTCCCCTGGTGTTCACAGCTGCTGGGGCGAGTATGTGGGAGCAGAGGGCAAATGAGGAAAGATGGTGGGGGGAGGTTAAACACTGTGAGAGAGCAGGTGATAATTGGATGGAGATGTAAGCTCCACAGCACTGAGTCTACATGTAACCCTAGCATTTTAGCTCTCTGTGGTTGCCTTGTTTTTGTCATGAATGTAATTTAGAGAAACAGAATTGTAAAGTTCTAAGCTTGTACACAGCGTAATAAGTTTTATTTTTAATCATCCAAAAAGGATGGATAAAAAAAGAGTGGCTGCTGCATAACTTGTGTATTTTAAACATGCTTGTAAAGTCCCAGGTACAACTGGATGAGGTATGATAGCGGCGACACTGAATGTAATGAGGCAAAGCTGCAGACTGCACCTTTAACTGATGCTGATGTGAAGCGAGCAGTACAACTCCTGTCTCTCTCACTCCTCGTAGACGCTTGCAATCTGCTCTGGTTTTGTAAACACTAAGTAAACCTCAACTGCAATAAAATGACAAAATGACAAACACGACCAGTGCTGCATCTGAGTTTTACCGTTCACTGCTGCATGCTGATTTCAGCTGTTCTCTGTGGCCACATCAGTCCTTCACTGGTCAAAGAGCTGCCCTGCAAAAATAAAGGGGAATGGATGTTTTTTTTTCTCCTTTTTATTTTGCTAGAAAATACATTTAGTAAATATTAAATATGCAAAATGAACAGATGAATACATCCCTCAATAAGAGCAAGTCAACACCACGGTCATGTCTGTGCATTATGTATGGAGCTAGAACCAGGAGCACGCCTGGAGCCTCCAAAGGTCCCAAAAAATCTGCACTGAGAAGTTTGAACAGAAGCCACGTTGACTTTAACAGCACAGTTTGATTCAAAACTACATAACATACTGCTGTGATAATATTGAAACAGTTGCAGATAGTGGAATAACGGTGGATGGCCGTCTGGAGGTGAACTGACCGCTCGGTAAAACGCTCACAGATGTGACTCCGCCACAGATCTGCTGTTGGTAAAGAACACAGACGTACAGACAGGAGCCAGTGTTGTCATTTGAGGGCAAAACTGTGAACATGAAACACTGCAGCTGTGTGTTACAGTTCAGTTACATGTCACCAGTCCATGGAAGAAACTGTAGGTTTAGACATAATATGTGATCATCTACATTAAGATGCATTATTTGAATCTAGATAGAACTGATACTTCACCACAGTACTTCAGTAAATGATAAGTATTTGCGGCTCTTCACACTGTGACTTACATTTCAGATGGAAATATTCTGCTTTTACTCAAACACATTTATTAGTACTGTAGTTACTAGTTACTTATATTTTGTGTTTAATTATACAGAAATACAGTATAATCATGAGAGAGCATCATGTAAAGTAAATATGATCATCACAACAGTGTAGTAGTATTCAGTGGTGTTAAATGAACCATTCTGCATAAAGAGTACTTTTACTTTTGTAACAGAGTATGGTGAATAAACCGGTTTCATTAGTTTGCTATTAGAGCTGATAGAACAGAGCAGCATTACAATCTTTGTAGTGATGGGAATGACAGGCCTGCAGAATATGAACGCAGCACGCAGCAGTGTCCATTAATAGCGGCACCTCCGTGAGTGAACTTAAGACGGCTTTGTCCTCATTCGGATCCATAATGCGTCTCTGGACGTTCCGCCTCCAGCTTCATGAATAAATAATCTACAGATCTATTGGCTGTCTCTGCCTGTCATCCGGCTTTGATCATAGACTCACAAGCTGCGTGAAGCCACCCGCAATTCAATAGAATGTCAGAGGAAGTTGAGTGATTATGCTATCAAAATAAAAGTATGAAATAAAATTACTTGTGTAAGAATAATAATAATAATTATTGTGTACTCGTGCACATAGTATTCCTCTGTGCTCTGTATGTTTACTGTGTTCCAGATCCACCTGTCATGGATGTGGTGATTCACTCTGTGTTTTTTATTCACAGCATGTATATAGTGTATGAATGTTGTTCCTTTAATCATTGTATGTGATTGATTATATAGTCTGGATTTTATGCTGCTGAATTCCCTGTTGACACCAATGACATCGTACCTTTCACTTGCACTCTTATACATCCAATCTGTGTAGACAGGGTTCAGCACTGGAACTTGAACAAACACACAACACGTTTTTCCCATGCTGACCCCTTTCCAACACAACAGTATATACACCACCTTTATAAGTAACAATATATATTATTGGTCCCCATGAGGAAACTGTTGCACATGTATGATCGCAGCAGGGTGTTTTAGGAGTGACCACTCCACCACCTGATATTCCAAATCAAATGTGTCACAGTTGGTTCATTTGTTTGTTCTTGGCTGACATGTGGCCAGCTTGGATATATTTACCTTCAGGACTACACAGTACTCAGGAGATAATGTGTTTCCAGCTGGTTTTGTTTTCTTCGTTGGGACTGAGCCAAACTGGTTTTATTTTGAAAGGTGTAAGCCGCTGTCCTCTCGCTGTTGTTGTCGCTAACTTTCCAGTGGAAGACGGGACAGCTTTACAGCCTGAACTCGACAACAAGCTCCGGCACACTCATTTGTTCTTTTCTCTTTTCCTTTCCCTCTTTTTGTGGAGCCCTTCTGTTTTTTCTGTCTCTCCATGCAGCCGCGGCGGGAGTGGGTGTGTCGACAGCGGGCCAGTGAAGCCTAGTCGCAGCTTGTGCGCTCTCTGAAAAAGAGGAAAAAAGTTGAAGATGAGTTCAGTGTGAAAGCGGCCCGCCTCGGAGCACGC
Organism: Ctenopoma multispine; assembly: GCA_034779795.1. Taxonomy (NCBI): domain Eukaryota; kingdom Metazoa; phylum Chordata; class Actinopteri; order Anabantiformes; family Anabantidae; genus Ctenopoma; species Ctenopoma multispine. The sequence continues at coordinate 1,905,210 of JAUYWH010000024.1, read as the reverse complement.
TAACCAGTCCCGGAATGGCAGTTTGGACCAGAGCGGACAAAAACGGTCAACTGGACCTTCTGCTCTGCGACCGCTGGATCCGAGTGGCCGCCGAACTCACCCGGGAAACGCTGACGGTGACGGCCGAGGCGGAGGCGGCCGGGCAGGGCACCAATCACTGGGACTACAACAACTCTTCGGCGGGCCTGCAAAATGGCATGTGGAACGGAAACGAGCCGGGAGCGAGTCCGGGAAACGTCGGCCACGGTCCGTCTTCGGGCAAAGACCAACTTCAGAACCAGAACTATGGAGGTCGGGGGCGCAGTGGCAGCCCGGGGCGCGGGGGCGTCAGTCTAGGTCAATACGACGGCAACTACGGCTTAAACAGTCCCGGGAAGTACCCAAATAACGGCACTAACTCTGACTTTGGAAGTCCCGGCTCCAGCTACGGCAGCCCCGGGTCCAGCTTCGGGTCGAGACAGGGCGACTTTCCCGTCAGTCTGGACGGATCCTCCGAAGCTGTGAGGAAAGTCCGAGTTGTCAAACAGGAGTCTGGCGGGCTGGGGATCAGCATCAAGGGGGGGCGCGAGAACAGGATGCCCATCCTCATCTCCAAGATCTTCCCGGGGCTCGCAGCCGACCAAAGCCGGGCTCTCCGGGTGGGCGACGCGATCCTGTCGGTGAACGGGAACGACCTCCGAGAGGCAACGCACGACCTGGCGGTGCAAGCGCTCAAGAAGGCAGGAAAAGAAGTGACGCTGGAGGGTAAGTTGGCCAACGACAGCGCGGGGATTTGCAAAGGCCGAGATTAAGGTAGACTTTGGTGGTCTGGCTCCACACCTCCGTGCACCACCCTGTTTAAACGACAGTCTGTTTGATGATGGATAGAGATGTTTATTACTATTATTATTATGATTTTATTACACATCCTGTAAGTTGCAGTATTCACGAAGTCACATGTTGCTTCAGAAGTGAAAAAGTACGTTAGAACAGAAGAACAGCTTTCAGTGTGAACTAAATAACTCGATGACTTTGTTATAGAAGACATTTCAGAGATTCATTAGAACACCAGCCACAAAGCACAGCAGCTTGATGAGCTTCTAGATGTTCCCCACGTTTTTACTGCGTTGGAACTTTCACCACACAAATGATTATTTCTGCAGCACATAATGACACAACTGCAGGCGCCCTGACATAAACAAACAGACTCCCAGGCCTGGTTGATCTGTGACCAGGAGGAGGAGGAGGATTCGGGCTTAAATGACATCAACAGAACAGAAAGCTTTTGATTAGAGTAAACAGGAAGACAACCACAGTTGTGGTCATAGGGACAGAGTTAGATATGTTGCACTGTGTGTGTGTTTGAATGAGTGTGTGTTGCTGGAGATAAGAGGTGAGTGTAAACATGAGAAGATGAGATTTGTCTGTGCAGCTACAGTGATAGTGTCCCGGAGAAAGAGGAAAACATGCAGATGATCTGTGGGGAAATACTGTAGCAGAGAACCACGTTCATCCCACCAGAAAGTTTAAAGCAGAAGTGAATCAAACACAGTGCAGAATTAGAAATGTGCAAAAGAACAATATTATATCACTGAATCAGAGATGACAGTGTGTAATGTGCAGGAGGTTGTTCACAGAGCCATAGTCAGAGAGAATTAGCAGCTACTAACAATCTTTCTGTTTGACTTGTTTTTTATCACACTTACTTTATGGTTCAGCGTCAGGTCCCTCATCATACCCTGCAGGCAGCTGTTTCTAGCTAAACATGTTTCATCAACCCACACTGTTACCTGTGCCTGCCCAGGACTACATGGCAGACAGACAGAGTTAGCAAACCAGCAGGTAAAAAACAAAGCTGTACATTTAGCAGCTGCAGAGATTTTTCCTTAGGAGTCAGAAGAAACCAAAGCAGAGCTAAAAGCAGATTAGAAGGATTTCATGTTGCCTAAAAACACAACTTCTGATGAACATCACTGTGTGTGCCACATGTGAAATTAAGGTAAAACATTACGTCTGGCTATTGTGGCTCAAAAATCAAGCTCTGTACTGGATCGTGGCTTTGGGGAAATGCAACAGTCCTAGTGCTTAGTTACCTAGCATCTCTTAGCTGTTATCATTCTATAATGGGTATTGATTCATTTTAAGGTTTTGTCGACGAAGAATGCTTATGGACAAGTAAAAGACAGGTGTAGTAGATGAAGGTAGCATGCTGTAAGTAGAAAATGTGTACTAATTCATTATGGGACTGAAGAGAGCTCCGTAGGGATAAGTTCACTGAACCGGGCTGATGCAGAACTGTTCAATCTTTTGAAAAGTGGAAATGGAGCCCTCAGGATTTGGAAACTGTAGAGCAGGACTAGCTAAATGCTGTGTTTAATGGTTTGGAATGAACGCCGGATGAATACTGACAAGCACCAATTGTAGGAACTAATCAATGTGTGACACATTTCCACTCCAGTCAAAATGAGCTTTGTAGCTCCCAAAATAAACCAAGGTAAAAGGTGCTAAACTCTTAAAGAGGCACTGTATAGAAATTATGTGAATATTAGTTTTTCCCTAATCAGATATGAACCAAACTGTTTTAATCCAGACAGTTTCTGATGGAGATGCTGCACAGATTTTAACAGTAGAAGTAGCTTTGGTCAAACAGGCGAATAAGTTTCATTTGAAAACCACTGGAATTTAGCTTGTTGCAACTGACATCGGTATTAAAAACCATTTCCAGAAACCCTCAGGCATAGACGGGGAGTATGTGCTGCCTCCTGCCACAGTCCAGACGTGGGCCTCCCTGTGGAAGAATGTATCAGCTGCTTGTCACTGTTTGCCAGTTCAGCGGCCAGTGAGCTGTGTTGTTTGTGGACCGGCTCTTCGTCCCGGTCCCCCTCCGTGTCTGCTCGGCCTCCACTGCTCTTTCATAGAAACAGCAGTCAGCCAGAACAAGGCTTACGTTTCCAGACCACTGTGCAGTGTACACAATACATAAACCCGCCACATATTCTCACAATTAGCTTAGGTGTCCCACATTCCTGACCTCTGCTTGCATGTGCGTATTTTAGGGCAAAGGTCAACTCGGTGATTAGTGCTGTATCACAGTTCAAGCACAGTCAGTCTTTTTCTTCATTGCTGCTGCTGCTGCATGAAGAAGGAGAAAGTAGACCATCACATACCTTATCAGGTATGTTTCTCTACCATAAGCAGTTTAATAAAATGTGCAACGAGCACCATTGGCACTGCCGTTGTTAGTTATAAAACATGTCTCAAGATTCAGTCCATACTGAATACAAGGTAGAAACGTGGACACACAAATATCTGATATGTTTGTAGAACTTCCTTGCTTCCTTCAAAAACTCGTCATGAGATGTGATCCGACCTGCACTGAAGTCACTAAATATAAACAAACACAATATTTCTAATATTACTAAGATAAAACACAAACAGTCACAATTTTTTGTCTGATGGTGGAAAAGGTACTGTAAGGGAGACATAGGCTTCTGTTTGTAAACCTGGAGTCCAATCAATGAAACTAGACTGGAGGTGTTGTGTGGTTTGACCCACTTATAAAAACACCCAAACATTAAGCGAACTATTTGCAATTTCCTGGGTTTATGCAGAAAACCATGAAATAGCAAGTGGTTTGCCGCTTTAAATAGTACGAGTGTGAATGTGACCTTTTCTCTTTTGTATTCAGCTTGCTAATGAGCTATGCCCCCAATAAAAGATGACCAATCAGTCTCTGTTTAGGCACAGGCACATGTGTATGATCAGAGTGCAGTGTCTGTTTGATTTAAATTAAAGTGGCTCTCCTGTGCCGCTGATGGCAACAGACACTGTGCTGGACAGAAAATGCTAAATACAAGTGTAAACCACCAACATGGACTGTGATCCCATCACTCATACTATATTTGACCAAGTATCTTTTGTAGTGTAAATGCTGATGTGAACTGATGTGTCCCAGGGCCATTACAGGAAAATATGTCACTGTATAGAGTTTGCAGGAGGAACGTCGTGACACCAAAAGTACACGTACGGAAATTACAGTGGTTTGTTTATAGCACATCACACTAGAACCAGTTACCTGATGAGAAACGATGTAGAGCAGACAGACAAATGAAGCTAACCCGGGTGAAGTCTGGAGAAGTTCAGGGTTCCAGTGCCTGTGTGAAAGCAGCATATTACTGGTGAATGTTACTGCATGCATCAAACATTGTCCTCTCAAGTCAAATACTCCTCTCTGTGTGTCTCAGTGAGCACTCTCTATCTCTGACTCAGAAAAAAGGTGAAGTAGAAGTTGCAACCGACTTTAATTTTGATCAATCAATGTGAGGTTAATGCAGTGTTGTAATTAAGTAATATTGATATATTTTCATATGATAACTTTTATGAGTACAAGTACATGAGGCGTCTCTAATGTGGCAGTTGTCGCTCAGAGTGACACACCCTTAGATAATTACTACCAACAGAGCTTTCCACTGTCTTTCAGTTCATTGTTTTGGTCTGGTCTATGATTCTGCACGAATCAGACTCTTTACCTGCAGCACACAACTCTCTTCAATTAAAAACCTCAGATAAAGACAGATAAAGTTAGCACCACTACACCACCGTGCTGCCCTCAACCTACTGTATGTTTTACTATATACATATAAGTCCAAAACTGAGCTAAAAGAGAGTAGATTGAATGCTGGACAGAAACATGACTCCTGTCAATGCTAATGTAGCTCTGCAGCAGGTGAAAGTGAGAAATTGTGTGCCAACGTATTATGTGTAGGATGTGTAGGAGATGTAGATCAGTGTATTTACAGCTTGGTGCACTGGGGGTTGGTTTCACTCTCCAAGGCCATACGAGTAAATGGGTGAGTTTTTAAAGTAGCTGCTTTTGGCACATTAACACATGACATACATATCCCTGACAAGCACACTGCTGGTTAATCCCCTGACCATGCCAGCTGACTGTCAGACATAATATCCCATATTTCCAAATGATTAGTTGAAGCTTGCTGCCGCAGTGCTTTGTGCGTTCTGGGTCAGCCTGCTGGTTGGTGGACAGAGACACAGGATGAGCCCTTTGTGGGAGTAATTGGAGGAAGAAGAACGGCACATAGCAAACACAGTGGCTATTGATAAAACGGGGACAACCCTGACGAAACACTTTGTTTCTTTTGTTCAGCACCAAAACGAGTCGACCATCCGCTGACTGTGTCTGTCTCTGTCCTCTCAGGACAAGATTTGCTACACAGCATGATTCTGCACAGATTGAAATGGGCCACTTTGACAGCCCAGTCCATCTTTTCTGATATCCAGGAGTAGATGTGTCATGTATGCAGCTGAGAATTACAAGTCAACTTCTGGAATGTCCCAGAAACTTAAATGTGAATTTATTTTGTTTGTGTCAGTTTCTCTGATACTAAAATAAAAAAAAAAAATTATAGGAATCAAATACATAAAAAAGATGTCAGTTAAAGCTGTTTGAAGATGGGGACAAAAAAAACGTGCTTTGTAGCATTTGCCATATATAGTTACTACCAGGCATAAAACCACAGCAGATGTACAGATTAGAAAAGTAACAACTTTGACACTTTTACTAAAATCCAGATTCTCATAAAATAATGCATGTTTATGCAGTTCAGAAAGTTTTATAGAAACGTACTAGCTAACCCCGTTTATGAGACATGTCTCTGCTTAGTCTTACTGACCATGTACAGTAAATATGGGTTTTTGTTATACATACTAAGATTTTCAGTTTTATTAGACTCAAACTATAAAAATCATATTGACTCTTGACTAATTCCAGTAAAAACACTGATTTCTTTGGAAAACCCAGAGAAACCACATTGGTTCCTGTTTTTCACCTGATTTGACATATCATATATTTGACACACACACACATGTATATAGATATATATATATATATATATATCTATATACATGTGTGTGTGTATACATACATACATATATTTAACTTGAGCTCAATAAAAAGTAGATTGTGCAGCAAGACAAGAAATAACTGTTAGATATTCCTGCTGTGCTGGATTCTGTCACATAGAAAAGTTAGTCTCTTTATTTGTGAAATTGACCTACAACATTTAGCAGATTTGTGAACCCACAGCAGAAGGTATCGTCTCAGCTGACTCATTGTAGCTAAACCTGTATCAGTCTGTGTCCTCACTGCCAACATGAGACATATATAATCTTTCCTCACTACAGTACAGAAACATGAATTTGATTATATTCGTCCATAATCTGCTTTATTCTGTGTCAAAACAAAAGTGGGGACATGCATCCAGACACAATTTCAGGCAATACTCTGACATTTAGAAAACTGACTTATGTAATTTCATAAATGTTACAGTGTGTTTACACTCCAGTAGCATAATTTCCCAAAGGTTTTTTTCCTCTGATCCACGTTAGAGGAAAACAAAGAGGAGGGGGCAGTTCTGACTTTGTGTTTAAGGGATAAAGGGAATCCTTTTCTTGTTATGATCTCTGTGTGAGTGAGAGTTTGCCTGTAATGGTGTGCGATTGTGCTGCCGTGCAGTCTTGTGCGTGTAGGCATTTGTATTTGTAAAGGATATGGCAGGTCCATTTTCAAACAAAAGTCTGCTGTCAATATGCACGCTAAGTTATGTAGGCTCTATAGTCCGTTGTCTGGTGCACAGTAAAGTGTAACATAAGAGATTTTTACAAAGACAGTTGTTGCTTTTATTTGTAAGTACAGATTAAGACAGGTAACATAGGGGGAGCAGGACGACATGTTTGAAACAAACTGAGTTTTACAGTAAATTTGTTGGAAGAAACATTTAAGAACCCATTTAAAGGTAAGATAATGTCTAAATGTTTTTGACTAATCCTGTGTGTTATGTTCTGCTTTATGGTTCAAGTGATGTAAAAACTAAATAAACCATAAAACACTCCTGCTCACCGACATGCAACACTGGCAACCTGACAGCCTAATGAAAACAGATATATTAAAGAGGCGGCTGCCACTTACTGTAAAAAAAGTCTCCACGCAAACCACAGTATATCTGTTTACTGAAAGTACACATAGTATAGTATTAGTAGTAGTAGTTTAATCCTTTAGTAGACCTGAACTTCTCTTTCAAGATATTCTGGTAGACAGTAGAATTCATATTTCTTTTAGCTATGGTTAGACACTCTGGCTCTGAAGCAGCAGCACATCCCCCCCAAAAAAACAATAGAACAGAACAGTACCAGGTTGATTGAGGACTTTTAATGTCAACAAAAATGAAAATGGCAGGTAATGATAGATTATGATGGATTTTTTATAAGCCTTTTTGTCAAAGTGACGGACAAAGAAAAAGTCAAATGCAACCTCTTATGCTTGACTGCATGTCTGGTTTTCTCGTTGTGGAACTCTGTGTTCGGTGGTTTTCATGTCATCGCTCTCTGGATATCATTCCTACCCAGTGTCTATCAGACAGTGGAGTTACTGTATGATAACTGACCTTTGTTAAGGTCTGCAGGTCTTTGGCTGTTTAACTTGGATCTTTTGTAACTTCTTGGATGAGTGTTCATCGTGCTCTTGGACTCATTTTGGAAGGTCTGACACTCCTGGGGGGGATTCACTATTTTTCCAAGTCTTGTCCATTTGTAGATCATGTCTCACTGTGGATCTGTGGGATGTTGGGGAGTTGATCCCAGACTGATCAATGCAGTTTAGTAGTTTTTAGGATGTAGCAGCTAATGAGGCGAATCGTTTCCTCTCGTGTCGAGTTGGTATTACATCACATTTTGTATTTTGGTTGTTTTGTTTTGTCCAATCAGTTTAAAACACAAAGATATTCACTTTGCTCCCATGGACCATTGTTTGAGCTCTGTTACTAACTGTAAAGTAAGTGTTAGTAGTAAGAGGCTTGAGTTGATTAAAACAGAGAACATTACATTGAAATACCAGCTAGTAAATACTCATGATTTGTTAAATCTACTATGACAAAGTGCTGTGCTAGAGAATGGTTCATGCACACTGCACACACGTGAATGTATTTGCACATCTACCCTACCACACACACACACACACGCATTCACATGCTCGCTCTGTTGGAGCTGCATTCTGACACGTTGTTCTCATTATGTTTCTGGCAGGAACAGATTTTTAGGGAGCTGGGGGGAGAAAGAGAGGGACAAAGACATAAGGAGCAGGAAAGATTAAGAAGGAAAGGATAGAGGTGGCGAGGTAGAATTGTGGGAGAGGTGTGGGAACAGGGGGAAAAAGAAGAATGAAGAAGGGGAGAGGGAGCAAGAAAGGGGTCAGAAACAGACTGAAGATGAAGAAGAGTGAGAAGGAGGATGGAGAGAAAAGAAAGGAGGGAGGAGATTATGAGAGGAATGAGAGGGAAGCGAGTGAAGAGAGGGGAGCGGGCCAAACCACAGGGGAATTTCTGGGCAGTTTTAGGGGAAAATACAGAGGCCGGGGTCTGACTGCCCGACTTGCTGCTCTGAAAGCTATTATTTTGTTATTTCGGCCATACCATAAGACCATTACTCTAAGTGTGTGTGTGCGTGTGTGTGTGCGTGTGTGTGTGCGTGTGTGTGTGTGTGCGTGTGTGCGTGTGTGTGTACGTAGTGAGAAAGCGAGAGGGCGGTTTGAAAGCGGGTGGTTTTACGGATACTTTATGCCACAACCAAATATGTGTCAAGTCAGACTCTTCTGCCTTTTGCAGTAGCTCCGCCTCTACATGTTGTCCTCGTTTTCTTGTTTGTTTCTTTCCCCTCTGTTGTGGGAAGCAGATGACCGGGACTCATGGGATGTTGTTGGCATCCCTGAGGAATCTCTTATACACACACTAGTGTTGCTGCATGCACAGAGTCAAAGATGTGCGAGGGCGCGTACGTATGCACAGAGCTGGTAGTCCTCTGTGGACAGGCCTAATTAGAAGCAGAAGTGGAGCTGAGTGACGGGCTTGACAGAGCTAATGGGCTCTTTTAACAGCAGCAAACAAGAGACAGACAGATGGACGGCCCGACGGAAAGACACGCAAGCTAAAAGAATTACATGTGTCTGTGATGATGAAACTGAAGAAGAACAGTTGTTAATTGTGAGAGGAAAAAGTGTGGAAAAATCTAAAATTGGTAAAAAGGAAAAGTTTATTGTCTAAACCTGGATAGAGGTGGACAATAGGGCCAAAAAATAAAGTCTCTATTATTGCTTTATGCTGCAGTTTTTTTCTACAAGATGCTAACTAACCAGTCCCCGAATCTGCAGCAGTTTTGCAGGTCCCAGTTTAGAGGACTTGAGTTGACACTGGTAATGCAACCAGCAAGAAAACTGTCTGTGTGTTTATCGTCTAAAGCAAAAAACCCAAAAATACTTCCTATACTATATTTATATTTCCACCTACTTCCTATGAGCTTAAGCTGTATTTTGTTTTTAGCAATAATTAGCAAATGTTAGCATAGCAATATTATACTGTACCTTCCAAAAAAGCATGTTGTATACATTTACATTTGCTTAGAGTTACTCCGGTCATAATCAGCTGTTTGTAGTGCCCCATCATGTGCAATCAAACCTCAGAATACAGCAGCACGTCTCATTTTTATCAACCAATAAAGGACACAGGTCATATCACTGTTTGTAACTGGCTCTCAGTGGGGGCCTTTGCAAGCATTGCTTGCAGCATTGCTTGCAAAGCTCTGACACTCACCTGCCGACTGCTCAACTCAACCATCCATATCAGAGCATCCTAATCCAGGTCCACAGTCTCTGTCAGCATCTGGTGGTCCGTCCACCACTCAGAAAGAGATCCTGAGCAAAGCTTTTCAGTTCAGTGGTCCCACAGTGGTGGAACAAGCTCCTTAACTCTGCTTGCCCTGCAGGTCAGATCAGCTTCTGCTAACTAATATTAATTCCTCATTTGAAAATAACAACAAGACAAATGTGTCAGTTTCAGTTTCTGTAGATTGGTGGAGAGATGGGTTTCAATACTGCAGCACTATGCAAAGCCAAAGATTGTCTACATGAGGTAAGAGGTGTCATATCTGGACAATCAGGGAGGACTGGGTGTCACTGTAATCCAGTCCAAAAACTCTCAGAAGGGTCAGATGTTTTCAGTATCACTGCAGTGATACGAATTATCCCTCCAGTCATTCAGTACTATATTTGGTAGCAAAATCTGAATATTAGCAGCACCAGTATCTCAACGCTTAAAACAATGTATGTCATATTAATTTATATGTAATGTTATATGGGTGTCACAAAGTGTGATTCACGAGTAGCTTTGTCATATTGTTGGCAGTAGTAATGATAAGGTAACAGTGTAACAGTGAATAGTTGTGCTTGCAGCATCTCAGCTGTTAAAAGAGGCTACGTCCCATGACAATGGATTTGATTAGTATGGCTGCATTAAAGACGAGAGCTCCTCCCAGCCCTGTCATTCAGCTGCCCCCCCCAAAAAAAGAAGCAGATGTACAGTTTTGCACTCAGCCAACAAATTTCACAACAAGTGTTTTCTATGCTTCACTACAGCAACCAAGGTTCAAAAGATTTTCATTGTGAATTTGATGGCAAAATCTGAAAGTCTTTATGCACAATGATAAAACTTAAAAGGACTGTGAACAAGTATTTGCCCCTTTCTAAATTTGTATTGTTTTGTATACTTCTCACCTTAGACACTCTTAAATGATTCAGATCAAACAGAGTTAAATATTACAAAGTAAATTACAAGTAAATACAAAATGCAGTTATTAAATGATGATTCCAATCGTTAAAGTGTAAGATGCCAAAAAATAAAAAGGGGGCAAATACTTTTTCACAGCACTGTATTACTTCTTCTGTTGCAGTTTTATAATATTCAATATTCAGTACAGGATTTAAAAATATTTCTTGATATTGGAGGAAGGAGATTATACAGTAGTTAGCCAGAAAAATATCTGTGCAGACCTGAGCTTGTCTTAACCCACTTATAATGACATTAACCTGCCAATAAATGCTTTCCCTCTCCATTTTAACAGTTGTCACTGAAAAACTGCTACTGCTGGGAAATTTCCTGTCCTGCTCACTAAAAGCTTGTCTAAGACATTTACACATACAGCAAGGAAATAACCTGAAATGTCCTTGATGCGTCATAAAAAGTGATGCTCATCTAAGTATAGACAAACACAAAGTGCTTACGCTAATGGCACACAAACAGTTATAATATTCAATGTCTTTATTGAACAAAACATTCACAGTGCTGGTGGAACAATTAAGTTCACCCTTAACTTTAAAAACTGGTCCAACCTCTAGATGCTTCCTGTAGCTGCTCTGCACCAAATCTTCTTCTTCTTAGACTTCTAACAGGGCTTCACAGCAGAGGGACCCTCCTACATATCCTACCCTCAGACATAAACACAGGCATTCAGGAATGCTCTCATACTCATGTACTTATTCTAAACCACTTAGGTTTGCAGAAATCATCCTGGACCTTGATGGTATGGGTGTTGTGGTTAACAGGGCCAGTGAGAGGTGACTCCATTTCTTGGCTCACTGCCTCAGTATTACAACCAGCCCCCGCCCTTCACTCTGAGTCATACATAGCATAATGCACACACAAGCATGCAGGGACAGATGCAATCTGTAGCTCTCTCTGCATCTGTGCCTCAACCATTAATTCTTTATCTCTCACTGAGCTCATTTTAGAATCACATATAACTTCGTTGCTTTTTCCATCTCAACAAACACACACTTGATGGCCATCAGGGTGAGGACATGTATTCACTTAATCTATTCCCTAGCCCTAAAACCAGCCATCACACCAAACCTAAATCTAACTGTAACTCTGAAACTATGCCTTAAAACTTCGACAGCCCTTTAAAGGACTGCAAGAAGTGGTGACTGTCCTCACTTTGTCTCTCACCAGTGGTACACAGTTCAAGCCAGTCCTCACTCTGCCGGCCATACAAAAACACACATTTCACAAATCTATTATCTCAGTCCGCATTCAAGAATGACTTCACCCCTTAAGAGTCTTGTCTCAGGTTTCATACAGTGCAGACGGACGCAGTGGTCCAATATACACACATACCCACACTTGGTTTTTGTCTGCTTCTTTTCTAATATTCACACACACACACTTATTGTGCACACAGAGAGTCTAAGAGAGCATGCATAGAAGGAAACCTGAGGAGACAACGTGCTCATGTACAAGCAAAGATAAAAGAGTAAGTGAGGCCACGTGACTGTGCCCGTGCGGTGGGAGGCTGCGGGACCAAATTTGGAAAGTGAATTGGAGTCACATTGGAGCAAAAGCCATTATTTTACAAACATCCAATCTGCCAAACTCACAGCTGTACAGCCAAGTTAAGTCTTGTTTTTCCAAGATAATTTCACATCGGGGGCCACTATGTCCTTTTAAGACATGCTGGAAGATGGTAGGAACAATTTCTGCTCTGCGTTCTTGGCCTGAAGTGTCATTATTGTTTGGAAAATGTCCTGTTTTAGTAATTAAGGTATGTTTAAACACTGAACACAATCTTTCACACAGCTTTCTCCAAAAATGTTGAAAAAGTATTAGTCTTAACAGGGTGTTTAGAAGCAGATTAGATGTTCACTCGATTGATTTATGGCAGGCCACACTACAGTCTCCTGAATGACTGTCTGTGAGTGGAATCCCACAGATGGTCAAACTGTTAGCACACAACACACAGCTGCCTTGCTTGGCTCAGGCTAAACTGTTGTGTTTATTCTGTTGTTGATAAGAAGGTTTATCTGTGGATCTTGTGTCTCTGGAAAAGATTTGACTTAATTTGGCTTGTTAAGAGAAAGGTGATTGTTGTACAGTATAATAGTGTATTACATTACTGTATACAGAGTAGTTTTCTGTTAGTTAGCTAAGCCTCACTCATACTAATGGGGTGGCAAAAATGTGTGCATGTAGCATGGGATAGATTAGGGAACATTTGATGTTACATGTTAAGGAGGCATTGTTGGAGCTTGTTAAAACCATTTTTATATTGTCACACATTATTTTGCAGCTTTACAAAATTTCAGATTAACATTCACTAGGTTGAACATTCGGCTGGTTCCGGTTTAGCAACTAAAGTAGCAGTCAGTTATTTGGTCGATGAATAATGGCCATTGGACAATGATGAGCTATTGGTGAGAGAGGCCACTGTGATTGGCTGTTCAGCTAATGGAATTATTGCCCCGGAAAAGAATCACTTCCTATCTGACTTATTCTCGATTAGAAGTAGCTATAACCTGTTTGTGGTGTGAATCTGCCAAGCAAACCCTGCCAAGCGCTGCTTATTAATTGTTTGTATATCAGGCTTAGGTCTTCTTCTGCCTTCGCTTGTAGAATGATGAATACAGACTACTGCCACCTGCTGGTACAGAGAATTGTTTAGGACATAGTGAGGACGTCAGTTTCCTCTTGTTCTTTGATGTCAACTTGAACAACCCAATATTACATCAGACAAATAGGCATATTTCACTGACAGAAGTGTTTAGTTTTTTTATTTAAAACTAGACTATAAGTAATTTTATATTAATAATGGAAGAGCTTGTTGCTTTGGTTTAAGGTTCCAAACTGTTTACCACTGGTACCACTGTACGGTACAGTTGCTCTACAGAGCATCTTAGCATTAGCTTGTTTTAGTTAATTCTTCTGGATGGCTAAGTCTCTGGTCTCTCTCAACTACTGCAGTGAGCCAGTACTAACTAGTAATTTCTCATTAACCCTTAGTGAGGTTAAAATCTGAAACTGTGCATTGTAAAGCATGAATATATCTTAAGAGGCATTGAATAATGCAACCTTGTTCTGATACTGATCATATCCTCTCTTGCTCCGCAGTGAAGTACATCCGTGAAGTTTCTCCGCTCTTCAAGAAGCCGTCCCTGGTGGCAGACCTGCCATGGGATGGCGTCCGCCCACAGTCTCCCAACTACAGTGGCAGCGACGACTCAGGATCGCCCAAACTCAGCAGCTCCTCCTCATCCAAAGACAGAAAGGTCATCAGCCTAAGGATGTGCTTCATCAGCAGGAATCTCACCATGCCAGATCTGGAAAACAGGTCTGATAGTGTTTGTGTTTCTATTAGAGAGAAATAGCTGAGTATGTAGGAGTTTAGGTGTGGCCGGGTGTGAGTTTTACCGCTGGGTGTGTGGATTTTCTTCCCCTGCTTAACTTCTGTTCATTAGGTTGGAATGTTTGTTCTGTGAGAGATAATGAGCATGACAAAAATGCTCTCTGTGGTTGTGGATAATAAAAAGATCATCCAAAGCATCTGAGGAAAGATTAAATAAGTATGGAGAATACACAGCGAGATGTGTAACTGTGTAAGAAAATAAGACCAGGACTTCATGATGGGACATTAACTTTAAAGTAATTCTACATTACAAACATTGCAACAACTAATTTAGCAGGTTTATGATCAAAACACATTTAGTTTCAACACAGATGGTTTGATTTTGGAGCTTTGTTTCAGGTAGTACTGTCAGAACTACAGACATTTTCAACAATACGGAAACATCATTTTCATTTTGTCTATTAATGATCTTGTTTAGTTTTCCACTGATTCTAAACAGAAACTGACAGTAGTTCAAACAGCAACTTCTAGTGACTCATACAGCATGACCTTTAATAGTTTAATAGTCTGGTAATTGCTGGTGTCATCTCCTTGTAAGTTGCTTTGGATAGAAGCCTCTGCCAAGTAAAGTAAAGTAGTTAAATTCTTGTGTACAGGCAGCTGCGTTTTAGGCACCAGAGGTTCAGGGATCAATGTCTTATCCAGGGACAACTCGACAAATGGCCAGGAATTGGGAAAACTTTGAATCAAACCACCAACCCTGGAATTCATAGACGACTACCCTACCAACTGATCCACAGTCGCCCCAAATATTTCATAAGAAAAAGAAAAACAATAATAGGGACAGAATTCATTGAAATACATCGTAAACCTTTTCGTTATTATATTTTATTTTTCTATTATAGGAAATTCATATAACTTATTTTCTGAGTAATGTCTAAAAATGATGTGCCCTCTGTCCCATTCAGACTGCTGGAGCTTCATTCCCCAGACGGCCAGCACACGGTGGTCCTACGCTGTAAAGACGCTCCCACTGCCAACTCCTGGTTCACTGCCATCCACACCAACATCGCCGCCCTGCTGCCGCAAACGCTGGCTCACATCAATGCCTACCTGGGCGCATCGTCCTCAGCCTCCACACACCCCCACCTGAAACACATTGGCTGGTTGGCTGAACAGGTACCGTCAGCTTTGTTTAGTTTCACAGCTGTACACTATATTATACATGTGAGAATCCTTTAAAGTTTCTTTGGGTTTATTGCTAATCTTTAAATATTTAATTCTACGCGGCGTCACAGATCCAGTTTAGACAATAATAACACAAATGGATTCAGGTCATTAGAATAGCCAAGATTGATAATGTTGTTCAATTTGTTCTCTTTTTTTTTTGTTTTGTTTAATGTTTATTTGTTTTATTATTTATTTCTATCACAACGACAGATATGAGAACAATATGTGAACCCATAGAGTTGGTCTAGTCCAGGGGTAGCCAACCCTGGTCTTCCAGGGCTACTATCCTGATTGTTTTCCAGCTATCCCTGCCCTACCCTCCACTGATTACCTGGATCAGCTGTGTTCAGCCAGTCAGGATAGTGGCCCTCAAGGACCAGGGTACTTTTTTGTAAGTGTTTGATGAGAAGACATATTATTATCATGTCTCTCGTATCTGCTAAATATGCTGAATATGAAACTACGGTATGTGTAGTGGTAACGGAAGCAGGAGGAAGCATCTAAATACTAACTATTGGTGAACCAGCAGAATAAACCTTACTGTTTAAGAAATACTCTGTACGTCATTTGTTTAATGTATTTAACTAGACATTTTTATTTCTGATCACACTCATTAAACAGACAGCTAACAGAACCAATTGTGTTCTGAATTATAAGGCTACAACTGACCATGTTGTTTAATGGGCTATCTTTAGTGTCTGTACTTGAACACAGATTGTTAGAAATACTACATTTGGGAGGGGTCAGCTTGATGTGTTGTTCAATAAGGCCAACACAGCTGGTAAGTGTCCTTAAGTGAAATATGAAGAAAAGGAATTTTGAATGGCTGCATTTAGTTTCAGCTTGTTTAAAAAAATACAGGTGCACCAACACAAACTGTGTTTTACGTTTCTATTTCTCCATAATAAATAATGTGTCAATCTTTTGCTTTGGATTGGCCTAAATAACTTTTCACATATGATTTACAATAATGTTCAAAGGTATGTTTTAAGTCATTCACAGATTTTACCAGTCCCTTCAATCTTTAAAAAAGATAATGTTGTTGGTTATTGTACATTTATATAAGCTTTTAGTTTTTTTTAACATATCACCAGGTAGAAGCATAGACATACACACATGTTCAGTTTTGATTTAGTTAAAAGACAGTTGCTCTCATAAGGAAATGTCATCAGTGGTTCACTTTGCCAAACTACGTTTTCCATTAAACTTGCATCACTGCACTACGCACACCTCAAACAACATCATAGCAGTGGCACCACACAGGAAGAGTGGGTTCTGTTGAATTGGCTTTAGTTCTAAATTTAAAAGTGAGCCGGGGCTAGTCTCAATTCACAGGAACCAGACTGTCACCCTGAGCGATATTGTTTCACTTTGATAAAGGGTTCATATAGAATGTATGGCTCTGTATGTTTTAGCAAGGCTCAAACAGGAAACAGCAGTGGGAGTTTGTGTTGTGTTGTATTACAGTATTTCCTGTAGAGCCCACCTACTCACTACAGTTGCACCCATAATATCACTGCACTGGTTTTATGTCATTGCTTTCCATTTTAAATCCTCAAACAATGCAGTCTCTCAGCCATGACTCAGGCCAACAGCAACTGTCAAACTACCCATACCCTGTAATAGTTCATACACAGTGGTCATAGTTTTCATCTTCATCAGGTCATGATGAAGCCTTTTGCATGCAAATGAAACATCTTCAGGGACTTTGAGCAACTCCAGTTGCCACTGAACAGCACCTTTAGCATATTTTGTTGCCTTTGACATCTCCTCCTGACTTTCCTCCTCAGGTGCAGCTGGAAGGTGGACGGCAGCAGTACAAACCAGTGGTCATGGCACTGACAGAGAAGGACATCCTTCTGTTTGAATCAGTGCCGTGGAACAGAGAGTCCTGGTCCATGCCTCTGCTCACACACCCTCTGCTAGCCACCAGGTAAAGACAGCAGACAGTAGGGTGACTCAGCTAAAGCCTGTTCAAATCTCTTACTGGTCCTATTTCTCAACTCCTCTGTGCTGGAGAGAGGTTTTGCTATGTGAGTGTGAGAAAAGAAACTGCAGCTGTGAAGATTGTCTTTTTGTGGGGGGGACTGAAGCAGGGAACCCCCCACTGAAGGTGAGGGTAACCTCAGACCAGGGCCCCTGCCCCCTGACTTACTTGTTTACAGTATGTCTCTGTCTCTAGGCTGGTTCATTCAGGCAGCGCCCGGGGATCACCTGCCCAGGGTTCAGACCTGGTGTTTGCCACACGGACAGGCACAGGCCGGGGCATCGAGTCCCACGTGTTTCGAGTAGAGAGCCACTGGGATCTGTCTACATGGACGCGAGCTCTTGTGCAGGGGGCGCACGCTGCTGCTGAGCTTATCAAAGAAGTCTCCATTGGTGAGTGTGCAAGGTCAGATTAGTCTCTAACTGTAGTTTGAAAACTGATCTTCCCAAGTTTTTTTGGGAACCGCTGAGCTATCGTCAGTCTCCTGAAAACCAACACAATTTCTGTATTTCTGTCAGAACTACCTCTACAGTAGACTCTTACAGTACTGGTATATTTAACTCTAGTTGTTCATTGTCATGTAAGACACTACATAATATATGTAATATTTTCATTTGTTTTTTCATATCTCTAATCCATGAGAGTTACAGTACTTTGCAGATTAACAGTTTTCATACCAGTCAGTTAATACCATTAGTTGCTTTGTTATAGGTTTAACTAACCTATGGTGTCTGCTTCAATTCAGTTCATTTCAATTCAGTTTTATTTGTATAGCACCAAATCACAACAGAAGTCATCTTGGGGCACTTTACAGTGTAAGGTTTCAGACCTTACAGAGTACAAGTAAACAGAGAATATTGTAGAAAACCCAACAGTCCCACTTGAGCAGCACTGAGTTGGCAGTGAAGAGGAAGTTGGGAGGACCAGCAGCTTCACTTGACTTCAACATTTAAATTTACCTTAGACACTAATGAATGGTAAAAAAATACTTATTTTGTCCAAGGTAAGCAAAGTTTACATATTCACCGTAGGCCTTAAAACGGCAGAGCAGTGGGACTGTGACAGGAAGCTGTTGACAGCAGCTGGCTGGGTAGCAGTGTGCAGAGCACAGAAAGTGCAGCCCTGTGTAGGAAAAGCAGAAGCAGGAGCCAGCACAGGGGAATGTTTCCACTCTCTGCAGAACAATAGTTGGCTGCCGGAACAGCTCTGGAAAGTCTCTCCCTTTTTTTTTTCTTCTTCTTCTTCTTTTTCCTCGTCCTGCTGCTACACAGAGTTGTGCAGGATCATACTTTCAGATTAAATGACCTGAAAACTGTTAAAGCTACAGCAAGCTGTATTCTTATAGAAGACAGACACTGTTCTTTAGACTGTAGCAAAGAGGAACATCGTCCAATTTATATCCTGTAGTCTGACTTAGTGTTTCTTTCTCTGGAGAGGACAGTGACATCACTACCATACATTCAAAGGAACAACCTCTGACAGATGTAATCGCACAATATGACTCTTGCTGATATATATATATATATATATATATATACATATATATACGTGCAGTACACAGATTACTCACCCTCCACACACACACTTGCTCTCACCCACTTGTCTCACATGTGCTGTTCTTAAGCTCTTTTGTGTAACCCCCACCCACCCTCCAGGCTGCACGTTAAACAGGCAGGATGTTCGGCTGACGCTACACTACGAGAAGGGCTTCACTGTGACAAGAGAGCCGGCCGACCCAGCGGGGGGTGCAGTGCTGTACAGATACCCCTATGAGAAGCTGAAAATGTCTGCTGACGACGGAATACGTAACCTTTACCTTGACTTTGGGGGTCCAGAGGGAGAAATGGTGAGTAACCATGGAGGGAATACAATATGTAATATTTATTTTGATAAGCTTAACTTTTCTTTTTTTTTTTAAGATCAGAGAAATTAACAAAAGAAAAGGATCACAACTAGATGTTTGTTTTTTGTTCCACTTTTCGGTGTTGTTTTCCTTCTTCAACCTGTTCTCTCTCACTTTTTCCTTCTTTCATCCTCCAGGTATTTGACCTCCACTCTGGTCCAAAGCCAGTGGTGTTTGTCCTCCACTCCTTCCTGTCAGCCAAGCTCACTCGTATGGGCCTTCTAACGTGAAGCAACCAACGGCAGCCGTGTAGTGGGATGAGAGGAGGGGCCTAGGCGGAGGGAGAAGATTCCTCCAATATGCTATTAATGGCGGGGGCTCATTAATAATTTCATTTTCTTAGTTTTTCAAGTTTCACATTAAACCTGGGGTTTTGCTGCAGGGACGTTTTAACCCACGAGTGGCTTTGTTGGTTGTCTCAAAGATGTGCCTTCTCTTTCAGCTTCTCCTCTGCCTCTTGCAATCATTGGTGTTGTAAGGTTGGGTAAAAGGATGTGTCACTTTGTTTAAAGATAAACAATAGCTAATAATAATCTATTGTATTAAGTGTCACTGTGATTATTGAATATGAAAAAACAAAACAAGCTAAAATGATGTGATGTGCTTATGAGATTACATCACCAGTGCACTTCAAACAAAGTGTTGCTGAACAATACAAAGGAAAGGAAGGACTTTTTGGACAATTAATATACAGCCAAGCACACATTGATGAATCCTCCCTGTTTTAACTCTATGCCTATCATTCCACCACAGCCTTCAATGTACTCTGGGCTCTTTTTCTATGTATTTGTTTTTCCTTGTGTTGACGTGCGAGTGACACAAAGTGTTTTAGTCAGAATGCAGTTAACTGAGCAGATTATGTGAATGAAGAAAGGCGCGCACGCGCGCGTGTGTGTGTGTCTGTACTACATGCTTCTGTTGGCTTGATAGTGTGCCTGCTCTAGTGTGCCAGACTCACCTTGTAGCACATTATCCCAAACTACTGTTGTATTCAGGATTTGCCAACTGTGCCTTCTTACATGTAGTCAG
Source organism: Ctenopoma multispine (assembly GCA_034779795.1). Lineage (NCBI taxonomy): Eukaryota > Metazoa > Chordata > Actinopteri > Anabantiformes > Anabantidae > Ctenopoma > Ctenopoma multispine. The sequence goes on along the minus strand of JAUYWH010000024.1, from coordinate 1,885,066 downwards.
AGACACCCTTTGTAACATTTCCTTTCATTCCACAATAAGAGAAATTTCCGACATGCGCAAGCAATAGTATTACTCTTACAGTGTAAACCATGTTACTTTGTTTTTATGTTGTTTGTTTTATATGTGTGTATCTCATGATAGCGTGACTTCCTGACATTGAATTCTGTATCACATGATGATATAGGACATGACCGTGTGTTACCTCCCACCCTTCCTCCACCTACACTACCGCATCGTCTCCTTCTCAGCGTCGCTATCATCTCATTCCGCTTGGGATTACTTGCGTCCTATTACTGTTCCCACAGCTTTAGCTCTCTGGCCAGTGATGTGTAACAGACTTTTTTTTTTCTTCAAGATGGGCTGTCACATGACAGAGGTACCAACATATTTTAATGATCCAAACTGTAATGGTACACTTAATCTGAAATTCATTGAGTTATTATGGCCAGGAAGCAAAATAAATTGGATATGGAGTCCACTTGCTGGTTTTCTTTTGGAGCTAGTTTTCGTTTTGCTGAGTTGTCATCATGCGGCGTGGGTCACACAGTATAGTGGTATATTTGGGTCAAGGTTGCCAGGTTTGAGTTAGCAAGGTGAGTATCTTAAATGTCCCCGGTGTTCACAGACAGTTGTTTCCTGTTTCCGTTCAGTCCTTGCTGTTTCATTGATGTTTCCATGTTGAGATCATGTGGTGACAAATGAGCAAACAGTGAGCTGCAGTACAAAGCTTTGGGGTAAAGAGAATGAATAAACCGAAGGTTAATATTATTTGACAAACTACTAAGCTCAAGACTGAAGTTTTACCCTTCTGTCATATATATATACTTGGTTTGAACCAAAATCCCATTGCAGACCTTAGAATTTCTGCCACTTACAAATACCATCATACATTTTCTGACCCTAAAGTCAAAGGGATTTATAGTTGTCTGAGTCATTCTTTTCTTCAGCATGGCTTTTACTAACACATTTTCATAACCTTCAGTTGGTTAATGGTACATGTTGCTGATGTTACCCTTCGGTGGAGTCTCTGTGGTCTTTTAGACTTCAAACAATGCACCATTGTGTCAGCCGACTGTGCAGTGCTGGAAAACAAGATAACCCCTCTGTCCTCGGAAAAGGAGCACAGTCACCTGTCTGAAGGACATGTGTTCTGTTTTGAACTCAGATGTGTTTCTGATGGGTGAGACATGTTTTTGGTTTGTTTATGAAAGCAAATCGCTGCTATGGCTCTTTTTCAAGCTGCGTGGCACATTTCTGATTTCCTGTTAATCATGCTTGGGTATCCCGCTGCACAGATGTGATAAAGAGAATGAAGTTTGTCAACCTTTAACAAACTACAGGCCGTCCCTGCAGAGCTCGATGCACTAACCCATCAAACTTCTGTAAACCTCTGAATGTACACGTCTCCTCCTGATTTTTTTTAGAAAATGTTATCCTCTTTGATTCTGAATTTGTGGCTATCCTGACTATGCAAAACAATGCTTCTAAGAAGGGGTTTATGAACCAAAGGTAATATTTGTGGCAGCTTGCGTCCTACACAATCATTAGCTACAAGAGGATAAAGTGCTGCTGCAACAACCTGTCATATGCAAAGTATTTTAGACTTCATTCCAAGAAACAGTATACAATGTATAATAACAATGTAATAATCTCAAATGTAAATACCTACTAATAAAACTGTTACAAATGATGGTAATGTCTGTGTGTGTGTTTTTCTGAGGATAATTCAAGATTTTGGTATTCTTTGTAAAGAAATTATTTTAATTTATTTATTTTTGGTGCACTAATATAATATGGCCAATAGATGGTGGTAGCTGCAGCATTTTAAAAACCCTTTCTTACCCTTCGTCAAGGTGCTTATTTTATTCAAGGTTTTAAGCGGAAAACAGTTTATGTCGAAAGATGTGTTGTCTCTATAATGCTATATCACTTAAATATAAATATCAGTTTATTTCTGTTCATAACGCATCCTTGATGAGGTTGCTGTATGTGTGTAGTTCTGTCATTTAGGTTATATGTTTGTAATTTGGTGTTTTATTTTGAAAGTCTTATACCGGAGGTTAGCTTTTGCACTAGCTAGCTTGTCCGTTAGACGCAGCGTTTGTTGCTGTGGTTTTGTTAGGTCGAAGCAGAGCTGTCATTTTTGCTAAGTAGCGCATTAGCAACTGAACAGTTTTGTCATGTCAGGAGCGACCTGTCACCTCACAACACATAGTTTCTAACGCGCATTTCTTCACGTAGCCACCCTTTGGTGAGGGTCAGAGGAGAGAAACTTTGGCGGTTAGGAGAAGGAGATGAAATGACAACTTCAACATTACAGGTCGGCTATTAGCTAGCTAACGTTAGCTTGCTGAAAGGGACACAGCTTAGTGCAGTTTGAATGCGAGCTAACTCGCTAGCGAAACAGCTGATGCTAAAGCTGGCTAATGTTGTTAGCAAGCCAGTTTTGATAACTGAGCCTGCGAGCAGTGCTTTTGTTCAGTTTACCTGAAAATTACATTGTTAACTTATAGCTCACTTGTTATCTAGTGCTCATGTTATAATAATAATTATTATTGAAGTGTACCTTATTAATTTGTGCATTGCTAACTGTCGTTAAACCTCAGTTTATAACGGTAGCAGCTACAATCTCGCCGTTATTTGGGCTGTGGCTCCAGGTCGCAGACAGTTAGCATGAAAAATAACGATATAACGTTACATTTTACTCTGATGATTCTGAAAGCACAGTTAGTTTTCCTGTACAATCAGAGAAACGAACATGAGCCATGTGAAGTTTAGGCTTATATGAGGATGACTTACACGTGTCCTCCCTCTGTTTATGTATCTCCATTTCCATCTGACAATGTTGCAGAAAGCGATTGATCTTGTGACCAAAGCCACAGAAGAAGACAAGGCGAAGAATTATGAAGAGGCCTTGCGGCTGTATCAGCATGCTGTGGAGTATTTCCTACATGCCATCAAATGTGAGTTCTGCAGCCTGACGGATACCTTAACTAGTTTTACACCCTTGTGTCAGTACAAACATTGGTGGGTTTCATTATCCTTTTTTTCAGATGAAGCCCACAGTGACAAGGCAAAGGAGAGCATACGAGCAAAGTGTATGCAGTACCTGGACAGAGCGGAGAAACTTAAAGACTACCTGAAGAATAAAGACAAACAGGGCAAGAAGCCTGTCAAGGAGGCACAAAGCAATGACAAGTATGCTGCTGCTGTTCCTCTCTGTCAGCCAGCGTTCCATTATCTCCAGCGGTCTTCGCTTTATTTTTATGTTCTTCACATGTCTGTGTTCTAGGAGTGACAGCGACAGCGAGGGTGAAAACCCAGAGAAGAAGAAACTGCAGGAGCAGCTTATGGGTGAGTGGACATGTACGGATTCAGTCACTCGGTGAGAAATGAATCCAGTTGATGTGGGTGTAATATTTGATATACAGCGGGGGAAATAAGTATTTGACTCATCAGCATTTTTATCAGTAAGGGGATTTCTAAGTGGGCTATTGATGCAAAATTTCCACCAGATGTTGCCATCAAGCCAAATATTGAATTCATATCAAATCAGAACATTTAAGTATACAAGTTGAGTTCGAAAGACCTAACAATTTTTTTGGATCTGTGGTTGTATAGAACCTTCTCTCTCTATGTCAAAAGTATCATGAAGTCAGTCATGATCTGCCTGTGTGTTTTCAGGTGCTATTGTAATGGAGAAGCCCAATGTCAGGTGGAATGATGTGGCTGGACTGGAAGGAGCCAAGGAAGCTCTAAAAGAAGCTGTCATCTTACCCATCAAATTTCCTCACCTCTTTACAGGTACTGTTGGATCTTTCCTCTTCACTTCTGTTTACACCTCAGGACTTGACATTAAGTCTTTAGATGGAAAATGCAGGCTTGTTAAAATCTAAATAAAACAAGCTTTGGACAATTAAACAACATGAATCTGTCAGTATCACACTGATGTGGATTCACGGCTGGTAGAGGGAGGATGAATGCAGACGTTCATCAGAACTTCACTTTCAAGATAATGTGAGGCAAAGAACTTTAGGCTGAACAGCATACATACAGTCTGTATGGTAACATAGTTAAGCAGGGAAGCTGAATGACTTCCTTACTGTACATTTATTATAGTTTAATTGTTGTTTTGATACATTACGGTTGGTTTTTACTTGGAGAGCTTTTATTGCACATGCAAGCAAAGATGATGCTAATTTGAGCAATGAGTTGCACTTAATCTGAGTTTTCATTGTCATGTAAGTGAAGGATCTGAGTCCAAAAAGATGTTTCCTATAGCTTGACCTCAATGTTGGATGTTGAATTGCTGCTTCTTTAATAAAAGCTTTCCATCCTTCTTGTTGGACTATTACAGCAGAAGCTGCCATCATGTTAATCATCACTCTTTGCTCTGGACTGCTAAAGCATTTTTACTCTTGTATAACCGTCATTACTTTGTTCTCAGGCAAGCGGACTCCGTGGAGAGGCATCCTCCTGTTCGGTCCTCCAGGGACAGGAAAGTCATACCTGGCCAAGGCTGTGGCCACAGAGGCCAACAACTCCACCTTCTTCTCTGTCTCCTCCTCAGACCTCATGTCCAAGTGGCTGGGAGAGAGTGAGAAGTACGTCTGTTTGTTCCCTATGATCATTTTATTAGATAAATTATTATTCATTCTAAAGCAGGGGTATTAGATCAACAATTGTTGACATTCTGAAACAAAAATAACATGAATTAGAGACTAGAATGTTGAATCTGTTTTTTCTATCACACACAGTTTAATGATGGTATATAAGCTGTCTGGCAGTACTAGACTGTGATGAAGTGTCACATCCTCTTTCATTATTACTGTCTCTCCCAGGCTTGTGAAGAACCTGTTCGACCTGGCTCGCCAGCACAAGCCCTCGATCATCTTCATTGACGAGGTGGACTCGTTGTGCGGCTCCAGGAACGAGAATGAGAGTGAGGCCGCACGCCGCATCAAGACAGAGTTCCTGGTCCAGATGCAGGGTGAGCCACATGAGATCAGGATGAATGTGCAGCATCTGTAATGTTGACCGCTGCCCTTTGTTTGCTCACTGTCCCAATATGTACTGTTTCAGTGACAGTGGAAGAGTGATATGGTAAAGTACATGAAATCCTCATGTTGACTGAAGCTCTCTGGTTTGTAGGTGTGGGAAACAACAATGATGGGATCCTGGTGCTAGGAGCTACCAACATCCCCTGGGTGCTAGACGCTGCCATCCGCAGAAGGTCAGAGGTCACTACACTACTCCATGATTACATATGTGTTTGACATAATTAATTAAATACATTAAATAAGTCTCAGAAACTTGCTGGTCGCTAAATACGCTTGAATGGAACTTGTGCTCTGTTGTGTGTCAGATTTGAGAAGCGTATCTACATCCCTCTGCCGGAGGAGCCAGCTCGCGCTCAGATGTTCCGTCTTCATCTGGGCAACACGCCGCACAGCCTGAGCGAGGCCGACCTGCGGCAGCTCGCCCGCAAAACAGACGGCTACTCTGGAGCTGACATCAGCATCATCGTCCGGGACGCACTCATGCAGCCTGTGAGGAAGGTCCAGTCTGCCACGCACTTCAAAAAAGTAAGCGCATTAAAGACTAAACACAAAAAAAACACCTCTGCTGTTGCTCATTATTTTATGATATGACTTTTTACATTTGTGCTTTTTGTCTTGTTACTCTACAGGTTCGCGGTCCATCCAGGAGCAACAGCCAGGTGATGGTAGACGACCTCTTGACTCCTTGTTCCCCTGGCGACCCCGCAGCCATAGAGATGACCTGGATGGATGTGCCTAGTGATAAGCTACTGGAGCCCATAGTCTGCATGGTGAGACCCACACATATGAACAATACAGAAGTGATGATTGTTTTCTGAACCACAGTGCTGCAGATTATTCTTCCACTGCCTCCAGAACAACATCACACAACTAAAACGACTCAATCTCTTTCTGCTTTTGCAGTCGGACATGCTTCGCTCTCTATCCACCACCCGTCCCACAGTTAACACTGAAGACCTTCTGAAGGTCAAGAAGTTCACAGAAGACTTTGGGATGGAGGGCTGAGAGACAGAGCCCCACCCACACCGCCCCAGACTCCCCTCCCGAATCCACCACAAGGGTCAAAACTGCTCCCAACAACTCCTGTCCCCCTGTACTGCTGTATCATCCTGTAGGCTTTCATCCATGCGCTGAGCGCTTGGTTCACTGCCTCTCATGGATTTCAAATAACTGACTGGTCTGGTTGAACACAAAAGGACAAAAAAAAAAACTAGTTTCTTTCTTCTGATCGTCCAGTCCAGTATTTTTTAATCCTGGAGGACGTCAACCAAACGCAACAATAGAAAATCTTGGTGTGATTTGGTAGTTGGACAGTAGAGCCCAAGTCTTTCCCCCATTTAAGACAATGTTCGGTTATAAAGCAGCCGCTGTACTCACTACAAGAACTTCTCAACTAACCTGCATCACCGCGAGGAAAAGCTCTCCCTGAGCCGATTCCGTCTCTGACTGAAGGACTGTACATTTCGTTGCCGCTGTGCACTTCGGCTTGGATCACAGTGGAGGACAGTGACGGTGACACAGAAGAAGCTCGTTCTGCCAGGCATGTGTGTGAATGCATCTGTTGTGTTTTTATTAAACTTGTATGTCTTAATGCATATGTCCATACGTTAGGACCCTGTTATTTTAATTGAAGTTAAACTAATTATTGCGGATTCAGTATCAACAGCTGTGTGTGTGTGTGTGTGTGTGTGTGTTTCTGTATCAGGCCTGTACCTCTGTGCTAGCAGCTGTCTGAGCTACACGTTCACATTTTTCAGTATTTACGACACACAGATGTGCTTGATTAATATTTCAATCCAAAAAAAACATATGTGCTCTGTAGAGAAGTTTCACCGCTACATTAGATCCATTTAGTAGGTGTACTGGAGCTTTCAATCATACTGCATGATCTTCATCAGCAGAGTACTGGAACAAGATTTTCATGTCCTCTCCTCAAACACATTGGTTTAAATACTGAGTCTAGTTGATTTCACAAACCTCACAAAATAACTGAACAATAATCAGAACAACTGTTGTAAAAAACCCTAAAAGCTCCTGAACACTACTAAATAGACCGAGCGATGAGCCTGTTTTCTCTGCTGCTGATTCCTTTGACAGCAAACAACTGAGAACCTCAGAACCAACTCCAACTCATTTCTGCACTGCATTTCCCAGAATACACTTGGGTGTGTTTCTGTAGCTTGGAATTAAAACCTGAAGCACACCTCTTTAAATTTGGTCATTTAGGTTTGCTTCGTCCTGGTACACACTGTTCGACACTATTTAAAACCACCTGACGTGTAACTTGACTAACACAGTCTGTTTCCACCCGAAGCATCTTTTTCGTTGATGTTTCACAGTGGACTTTGTTTGTTTTTTCTACTGGGAGGCAGATACACACCAGCCCTCACCCTGAGACTGACGCTGCTAAGTGTCGTCACTGTGTGATCAGAGCTGGCTTTCCCTCCCACGTTTAATCGGTATTTGTCCTGTTGTCTGCTAACGGACGGAAAGGAAAAGCTCGGCCTGCTGTTGGTTGTTCATTGTCACCACCATCATCAGGATCACGGCCTGTGAGTGACTCACTGACAGGATTTCTTGTGATAGCTCAGTGCTAGTATCGCTGTGTGTTTGTGGAGGTACCTGCTGGTTCAGCCCGCTGACCAGGCAACTTATTACTACTAATTTAAGCTGAATTAATAAAAACTGACATTTCAAATGGAAGACGGCTCAGCTGCTGCTTTGATATTTTTATTATGTTGGACAGATGATGATTTAGATTATATGACAAGTCAACCACTTTAAACAGATAATTCTGTTTCAAATGTTTGATATTCAAGCAGCAACTCATAAAGGATTAGCTCAACATTTAACTGCACACAAACCAAATTAGTTTGAGAATATCAACACAGCACTTTCATGTTTGTAGACACAGGAGATGTTAAGACGAGAGGACACAGTCAACCTGGTTATGTCCAAACCTTTTTCAAAAAGGGTTGACAGGTGCTTGGACTATTAGTCAGCTTTAGATGTAAGCAGATTTATTTTTACTTCAACAAAGCCAAGTTAGCTGTTTCCTGTGTTTGTGCTAAGCTAACCTGCTGCTAATTCCAGCATCACACTGAACACATCTTTTTCTTCCAAAACGCTGAACTCCTGAGCAGACTGTGGGGATTTTACCTCAAGGACACTTTGACAGGACACACAGTCATCGCCACATCCTGATGGCTGCCAGGATCAAACTTCAACATCCACACATCTTCCCTTTGAATCATAAAGACAGATTCTTCTACTTCACTCAGATTTCCACCAACCCCTGAGCGATGTCATCACACGGACCCAGCTCAGAACAAGTTGGATCACTTCCTGCTTGTTGTCTTTTCACTGAGTTGATGTTAGGACAGAAGCTGATCACAGGACACTTGTAACAGCATCTATGATGTGTAACCTCATTACATGGAACTTATTTAGCATACAGATAGGAAGCAACGTGAATATAAGGAAATACTCCATAATCAGTACACAGTGTACCACAGAATGTGCGGTTACAGCCTTTTTAAATGCTCCTGTCATTGCACTGAGTCTTGTATAATCAGTCCTGTGCTGATCTGTGACACAGTTCGTCAATAAGTCAGTTAACTCCAGCTACCTCCTTTACAACAATTCCATGCCCCCGTACTGTGGAATCACAAATCCATCAAATTTTTTGGTTGACGCCATCCTCATCACACTTTGCTCCGTTTCGAGTGGCCCTCTGCCAGCAGAGCAGCAGCAGCGCGTTTGTTGCGGTGGTGGGGGAAGGTCGGCATCAGCTCTGGTTCACACGCTGCACACAACACAACAGAATTAATGACAAACATCAGAGGGCAGAGGTCACAGCTGATATACAGCAGATCCAAAGTGGCTTCACTCACGTAGCGGTTTCTCTTTGAAGTAGGAACTCTCCAAACAATCTCTGGCGGTAGCTCTGGATCAGCAAACACAAAGTTTTTGAATTACATCAATGAATGTTCTCCCAGCTAGAAACACGTGTGTGTGTGTGTGTGTGTGTGTGTGTGTGTGTGTGTGTGTGTGTGTGTACCTGCGCTGTGGGTTGTACATGAAGAGCAGGTTGAGCAGTCTGTGTCCAGCATCAGACAGCCAGGTGAATTTATTCTTCAGGTTGTTGTACGGTTGTTTCCTCAGACTGTACTGACTGATGAGGGGTAGCTGAGAGAATCCCTGACACACACACACACACACACACACACACACACACACACACACACACACACACACACACACACACACACACA
>JAUYWH010000024.1:1847487-1872863 GCA_034779795.1 Ctenopoma multispine | reverse complement strand
CTGAGAAGAACAAACACACAGCAGCTCTCTGAGCGCGATCGGCCATGATGGACATGGCTACAGACACAGACACAGGCAGGATCACAGATCACAGCGCCTCCTTCATTTCTGAGCTGAGCTGAGCCGATGTCCCGCCCTATAGAGCCATATACCTCACTGTGATTGGTTCATTCAGCTCCGCACAAAACAATTTTCATTCATATCAATGATATCTTTCATATTAAGACGGGGGCCGCAAGTTATTGTCCCGGGGGCCGCAGTTGGCCCGCGAGTCTGAGACCCCTGGTCTAGTTTGTTCTCATCTGTCCACAGAACATTCATCCAATAACCTCCCTAGGTTCACAAACTTTCAAGCCCCTCAGAAAACATTTTAGAAATGTGTTACTCCCACTTTTTTTATTTAATTTTCAGAGAACAGAAAGACGTTTACTGTTGAGTTTCCAGTGGACGTGTGGGACTGACCTGTGTATAATGAAGTTGTGGTGGAGATACTCCAACCCTCTGAGCAACTGAAGGACGATACACTTCACCTGGAAAAGGACAAACGAAAGGAGACGATCACCCAAGTTAGGAAGCAAAGATTCAGTGAATGTCATTCTGTAGTTCTGGGGGTCCTATAAAACTCCTTAATGAATTTATAAAATATTTCTGTAAGGAGTTAACAGTGTGATTTAGGAACTTTAGGAACCTACCTGAGCCTCAGAAAACGGAGTCTGCATGTTTTCCAGCAGACTAGCCAGATCCTGTTCACAGTAACACATCACCAGGAACAGACTGAGAAAATACAGAAATATAGATGATGATAAGTCGACTCAGCAGATATGAATCTTAGTTTTTAATTACTATGGCAACATTTTCCCCGTCGCAGCATCAGACAAAACTGCTCTTGTTAGTTGTCTGTTGTCAGTGATCAGCAGCTCACTGCAGCGACCTCATAATGTGGTCTGTGTATGTGGACTACCTTTCCAGCTGACTGCCTACAACCACTTCTTTGAGCTCCACTATGTTGGGATGTCTCAGCCTCAGCAGCAGGGTGATCTCTCGGAGGCTACTGATGGGGATTCCTGTCAGACACAGAGCAGTGCGTCACAACAATTACACTAAGGAAACAACTAAACAGAATCAGGACATTATGCAGATTTACACATTGGACTAAACATGTTTTATTAATTTATTGCTTCTATTTTTTTTTTCATCTCCAGAATTTTAATTGTGATAATAACATCATTAGTCATATTGACTCATTGCTTCCATGCGAACACACACATCTGAATCAGAGCAGAAGAAGTAGTTCTCTCACCATCTTTTTCTTTGTCCATTCTGACCTTTTTCAATGCTACAATTTCATCTGACTTGGTGTCACGGGCTCTGTCTGTAGTAAGAAAAGGAAACCTGTATTTATGAGCTGAACAACTGAACTGATGTTTCACCCATAAATGTAAAGCCTAGACATTCATGACTTACACACAATGCCGTAAGTTCCTTCTCCTATTCTGTTGAGTTTCTCAAACTCTCTGACACTTCTGCAGCTCCCAAACTAAAAAGAGAGAGAAATGATGAGGACATGGCACACGATGCTCTCTTTACTTGTCATGCACCACATTCTCCTTCAACAGGAGCTCCCAAACCTGGTCCTGACTCTTTCCTGCTTATTTTGCATCTATCCCTGCCTACGCACAGCTGATTGCCTGGACCAGGTTTGTGGAGTCAATCACTAACTTAAACATATGGACTTTTTGAGTGTTGATATATTTTCAGAACAATGTGACAATGTAAACAATTAGTGAAGTTAAAATCAAATAATAAAAAGTGATCATTAAAAAAGATCTAATTGTGATCATCAAACCAAACATTCAAACACATGACAATCTTGACAATCTTCCATCCCTTAACTTTACTGCTTTTCCTGAAGCAGATTGTGAGGGAATTAACCTACATGGAAAAAAACTCAAAGCCAAGGAGACTGAACTGGTGTCACAGGGTTGTAATGATTACTCCAATTGGTTTTACGAAGTCCTAAAGAAGACGAAAGAAGGTGAGGAGGACACTGTGAGAACTCACCACTTAAACGCCACATGACGTGAATAGTTTGGTGCTTTACCAAGTTACACACTGGAAGCTACTAATGAGATTAAATGCAACAGGAGACAGTAACTTTAGCCTATTGAAGTCTAACGTACATACCATGAAGGTTAACATAACACGACAAATGCGTCTCACTAGATTTTTTATTTTTTTTACACAACATGCTCGGACTCTTAGTTGGAGGCAGTACCAAACTCTATTAAAAAATCCAGTTTTAATAACTAGCGTTAGCTTGCTTTTTAGTAGAACAATTACAGCTACTTCAGTTGTTTCGTATGCTGACTGTGAATTCTTCTAATAGAGATAATGCTGTCAAACACATGGCGAATTTGTGACTAAGCTATTTGAACTTGTAAAACGTCTGAATCTGTATTATCGGAGTCACATCGAAGATATCATTAAAATAATAAGAGTCGAGTTAGGTCCCCCTCCCGTTGAGCTAATTCTCTTACCCTATAGTTCTGAGGCACCGTGAATGTTTTATTGTTCTTTATGGACTTCAGCTTTATAGGGTCTGGTTCATCTTCTCCAGTGGCGTCCATTATTTCACAATATTTAGTTTCCAACCCCAAAAGAGCAAGAGTATCGTCGACTTTGTTTTTAATCACACAAGTAGCAGCTCACACGCCGGTGAGCGCCGCCATTTTGTTTTGTTTTGAGTCAGCCGCGGCGGGACAACTGAAAACTTTCCCGGAGTTGGAGCAGGCGAGAAGACTGTGAAACGTTCGTGTGGTTCTGCATCTGAAGGGGTTTTGTGAAGCATAGTTTGAGACCCTCTTCGAAGACTGCAACACAGCGACAAAAGTTTAATGCATTTCCACATTATGATGAAATTACTGAACAGACGTACTCAACATTATAACTTAGGATACATGATTATCATTATTGTTTTATGTATTAAGTAAGGAGCACAGCTGCGTCATTTTAAAATGATGGCCAAACTAGTAGGGGGATGGGGTTAGGGTTTTTGAAGGTGTAATAAAGAATAAGTTCATAATTACAATTATAAATACTATATCCAAAAATATAATTATGAATATAGAATGATATATTCAACGACCCAATTCTTGTAAACAAGATATCTGTGGAAAACTTGGAGAAACTTTTTTCAAATTTGGCACAACTTTCAACTTGGATTCAATGATTAACTAATTCAATTCTAGTAGTCAAAGTCAAGCTCACACTGACTTCACATTCACTATGTTTCAAGAACTGTGAACACAATATGGGTTTTAGCAAATTATAAACTGATATCTAATCTACCCTTTATTTCTAAATTCCTTGAAAAGCTTTTGGAGTTGGTGAAGTTGGTGATGTTATAGCACAATTTGGAAGACAAAACAGAAGAAGGTTCTCAGTTTACCTTACATAGCCCATTCTGAGTCACTGTGTGCTCACTAGTTTCTTCCCCACTATAAAGGGCATGGAAGAAGGCCTCCGCTCTTTGACGGCATCAGCTATGGTGAGGGTGGACGGTGAGCCATAGATGTTATCCCGTGATGGAGCAGTGACGAGGATGGAAGGTGGACTCGGAGACAAGCCCGCTGAATCTGATTCAGTGTTGGACTCGGATGAAGGGGCCCTCTCTGTAACTAAGAGGGAGAAAATACAGAGACATACACTACCAGTCAAATGTTTGGACACACAGAAATGATCATGTTTGTGAAAGAAAAGCAGATTTCATAACATCAAACTGATCAGAATGAATGTGTAGACATTGTTCATATTGTAAATGACTAAAAAAAGAACATACAGAGACCTAAATTCTGCAAACATCAGTTCTGTCTTCAACAGTATGTTATATTTGATAATGCTAGTGTTTCATGAGAAACACGGTCATTCATATATGTGTCCAGACATTTGACTGGTAGTGTACACCGACACACATACAGGATGTTTTCTTAGTCCGAAGAAGACACAAGGTGGTTCTCGCTGCATCCCAGTTTCTCCAGCCTCTGATTTAATGCTCATCGACTAAATGTACGTCTGGGATTGACCTGCAGGTCCAGCAAGGTAACCATGTGATTTCTAGGAATGTGTGTGTGTGTGCGTGTGCTTAGCAGTGCAATAGTGTCCGTATCAATAGCAACAACACGTCCTAATTGGATTGTGCTAATTTCTTAAGCATGTTAGGGCTGTGACGACATGATATTAGTACCCTACAGAGGAACAATTTTCATCGCTAACCATGATCAGCATCAATTAAATACATGAATAGATGAACTGCTGTGATAAAAAGCTGCACACACGTTTAACTAAACTGTTTAACAAGCTGAGGCAGAATACAAACAGTGTTTACAGTACCAGTAATTGTGTAGGTTCTTTGTCAGTATACACTGAAGCTGATCTTCTATGCATTAAAGACAAGTGGTGATATCACAGGTGATGTGTATTTCTTTTTCTTTTTCTAATAAAATCATTTGCATTCTTGTGTGGTTCATTCCTACCTGCATCGTCCTTCTGACTCGCTCCAGACCCCATCAGGCTTCAGTCAGCTGTTGTACACTCCGTACACATCCACACACACACACACACACGGTGTTCACATTGTTTGGAATGTTTTTGTCATTCTATGCTGTGGCACGTTGAGAGTCTGCATTCACAGTGCTGTGTCTGCCACTGTCGCCAGTCTCCCCCTGCCTGCCTCCGCCACTCCCCTCCCTGTTCTCGTCATTCTCTCTGTCTGGGTGACAGCCACTAATCCTGTGTAATGTCTCACAGCAGTAACAACAAACACTGGATTTAAAGATCAACTCTTTACAAGCACAAACTTTTGATTTACTATATTAAAAACTGAAAATATATGTACAGTATATGTTGCCATGTTGTTTTGTGTGTGTGTGTTTGTGTGTGTCATGTTGGATTGTACTTTAAGCTGACATCTTGGCCAGGTCTTAAAAAAGAAGTTGCTAATCTCAGTTGTTTTTTTAGATCCACCTCTGGACTGAGTCCTCAGTCCTTATGTGCATAAATCATTGTCAATTCTGGACGCCGTTGATAAGGTATTTAATGATTATTTATTATTGTGATACTCAACAGTTTGAAACAAAAACTCTGTGCTACACTCAGCTACAGCAAAAACTAAATGTACAAAATTTACATTTTTAGCGAGATCCACTGGTGAGAAGGTTTCTGAAGTAGCCACAATTACACGAAACACAAAGTACAAAAAGGTGCAGCTGAATCTGTGAGAACTAGCCAACATTAAATTCTCCTAGTACAGACACTTTGCTGTAGAAAGAACAGAACACAGGATATCATGTAATCACTGCCTATTTATTCCATTCTTCACTCTCCTCCTCTCTTTGAAAAGCCAGTGTGCTGTTTACGAGGTCTCATTCGCCCAGCGCCGCAGATACTCTAACTCATCTTCAACCTCATCTTCCTCTGTTTTGGCTTGAAGGCAGGAAAAAGAAAAAAAAAGAAAAATAGTATCTACTGCAGTTGCTGCACCTTTTTTTGTATTATGGTATTTTTAGCTAATATTAAGTTGTTCTCTGCCGCATTAGAGCTACTGAATACAAACCCCTGTTGTCTGTGAGAACAAGCACCATGACCAGGATCCACTAAGTTAACTAAGCTAATCTACCAGTGTACCAGTGCCTGCTCTTTAAATGGTTCTTACCAGGATGGGAAGGTGATGGAGTGGATGACAGTGGGGGACAAGGGACTTTCTCCTCGGTTCTGTCCTCAAAGAGGATCTCATCCAGATCTTTCTCCAGCCTCTCTAGCTCTGCCAGCAGTTCATCCTGAGAGAAACGTGCACACACACAAACACACACACACAGCAACTGTGCTCATAACATCACAAGATATGGAGTCTGTTTATGCTGAATGCCTTTTTTTTTTTGCTTTAACACAACATCATCCTGCAAAACCAATACAGTTTATTACTGGTACGAAAAGCAGAGGAGAGTTCAGCCAAGTTAAGGTGGTACCATGCCATGGAAAAATGCTTATGTATAGTCCCCAAAGCAGAACAATAAGAAACAAGTTGAAAATTGGTGAAGTACCTAAAGGTTGACTTCACCAATTTTCAACTGTAACTAGACTATTTTCCACAGACAAAATTCAAGACATTACTCTCACTGTACCACATCAAATTCCACTCCAAAGGTGTCCGACATGTCTCGAGCCACATCCTGCTCCTCTGTAATGTCTTTGATCAGGTCATTCACCTTGTTGACAATATCTCTGAAACAGCAGCAGATGTTGTTAGTGTACTGTATAGACAAAAAATATGTCCGAATCCAAACTTACTGCAATATATAAAAACAGATCTACATACATTTACTCAAAAAATCATTATGTGTCATTAATTCAAATGACTTCTTCCTCTTACATGCGTTCATGGGCGGAGCGCACAGCCTTAACTGCACAGTTAATGTACTTGAGGTGTTTCTCGTACCACTTCTTTCTTCTCAGTGCCTGCAGAGCCACTGGATGAGAGCACATACAGCACATACGGTATATGAGCAGGACTGTCCCAGTAAAACAGCATCCAAAAGCCATCATGCACAACCCCAGGTCTCTAGAATGCAGTCGTTGCTAATCTTATGAGCTTGATGGTATAAAATTTTCATACACAGTAAGACAATAAATCTGTCAGCTAGTATTTTATAGTAATATAGTTTTACTACTTATAATATGCTATCTCTCCTATTAGTACAGCAGCCCCTGGTGTATTACAACATTTTACACACTATTGTATAACAGTGACATTAAACATGTACAAAAACACACAAAAATGAAGTCCCTACTTATAGAACTATATAGCTATTCTGCCAATAAGATGTAACACCATTTAATGTGTGTGACAGCAGGCTTTACCTTTGTTTGTTTTTTGTCAAGTATTTAATATGCTGGATCAGCAGTTTAGCTTCTAGATTAACAGTACTTTTCAATGAGACATTACATTTTATAACAATTTTAAGTCAACTATCTTTATTTTTATTTTTATGCTTTTGGCATTAAAATTATTGCAATAGACCTTTTTGTGCCCTCTTCACTGAATACTAATACACTAATAATAGCATATTTCACTGCTTCATGCTAACTTACTAGCATGACTGCTAATACGTTTGCATTAGCCTAAATCGTCCCGGTCAACTGCATTAGCAGCTGCTAGGTAACGGGCTAGCTTGACAACTACAGTAGGTTAGCTTAGCTTGTGCGTGACTTAGCTAACCCTATTCTATGATGTTTATCAAAGAACATGAGACATACATCAACTTTATCTTAAATACCTCACCTCTTCTGTTTGTTCTACATTTTTTTCTGGCGAGCAAAAGTTCCTGGTCAATCTTTTTCTTCAGAAAACCTTCCTTTTTCAGTAGCAGCTCCTCTCCCTCACACAGTTTTTCAGTGCAGTTTTGCAGGCAGGGCTCCATTCCCACCTTTTCTCCACCACTGAATATCTTAAACAAAGACATGTCTGTGTGGCTGATGCTGACTAAAATTCAAAATGTCACTTGAACTGAGAAGACTCAGGTCGCAGCTACCGGTAACATGGTCCCACTTTTAAAAGTAAATACGTGATTCCTGTGATAGTCTGCTGCAGGTATCAATAAACCGCTACATAGTAAAGAACTGAAATGTATTTGTAGTTTACAGTACTTGTACATTTTATTTGACTACATTTACATTATTTGACGCATTTAGTTACTTTACAGATTTGTGCAGACGGTCATTATATTATCATAAATGCTATTGCAGTGTGACGGACAGTAGATGGCGGACTTAATTCACTTGAGTAGAAAAAATAAACAAAACCAGAACCGAAGAAGAATAATTGTGATCACGTGACTAGTGTTAAACCAGGAAGTGCGGTGACAGTTACACGGTAAAACCAAAACAATTCAAGACTAGCCTGTCAAGGAGCTTAAATAATAAATCCAGCGATCATTTCAAACAATAAGCGTTTTGAGATGGATGGTATGTCGTATTTTAATAGCTAAACAGTTTATTGTGATTGACTCTGCCTCTGTTTTTAGCTACACTGTCATTATATTTACAGGTAGCTAACCGTAGCTTGTTAGCTTGGGTGTGTTGTTAACTACGCTAGCTGTCAAGTTAGCTGTGAAACCTGTGCTGTTTGTTTTTAGCTAATTCGTTTAACATATCTGCTTTAGCGGACAGACTCAGTATTAACGTGGTATTAGGTTTAACATTTCCATGTTGTTCCAATGTTGCTTGCCTCTGAATCTTTTACTAGCACATGACTGTCAACTTAGGAATGTGTCAGTCCTTCAGCATTTCATTAGTGTAGATTCGACAGACAGAGACGTCTCATTAAAAGAGGGAGAAATTTACAATTTTACAATGTTTATTTACTAACCTTCCATAATTATATTTTGGTGATATTTTAATTGACACATTTGAACACAAAAGTAATGCATTTGCAGCAGTATTTAAAGAGCTCAGTTCTGTTGTGTTAAGTTGTGTTTTATTGTTTCCGAAAACTAAATAATAAATTATTATTTGTAGATTTCTTTTACTTTATATTATTTGTCATTTATACAGTAGTTGGTTGGTTTGTATCTATAATAGGAATATAGGATGACTCCGTCTATGGTGTTGTTAGTGGCTTTCTGGTTTTCAAACAGTAAGTGACATGTGGTCACCTTGAAGCAGCAGTTTTGGGAAATGAAAAGCCAATGTTACCAGAGACTGCATTTAGAATATAGAGTTTGTGTACTGTCACAATAAACACTGAATACTTCTAACTGTGTCTCTTTCTGTCGCTCCACAGAAACACTCTTCCAGCTAAAGGTATAAATCTGTGAGAAGGTTTAAGTTTTATCAGCTTGACAAAAGATTCATTTTACGATGTACATAAAATGAATTATTTCTTACTTTCATGCACATTTTTCCTTTTTTTATGTATACAGTTTACTTCAAAGCAGCTCGAGAGACTGGCCAAGAAGGCAGAGAAGGATTCTGAAAAGGAGCAGGCAAAGGTCAAGAAGGTAAGAAAACTGGTCTGAGCTAAGACCAAGTCATTGGTTATGGTTGCCGAGTAGTTAAAGCAATAGTTAGTGTTATCACTGTGTTCTATTCTGACTTTGTTCCATGTGAAATTGTTTATATTGTATGTATTAGATAACACTACGTCTCTCTGTCCCCTTTCATCATCTCCATCTGCATCTCCACTACAGGCAAAATGCCACAACAGTAATCTTACAAAAAAGACACATTTACCTATGATAGAAAAAAAGATAATAGATAAAAAAGAACGTGAATGAAATGAAAGTAAAAAGTGAAATAGCAGCAAGAATTTGTTTTCAATCACTATTTTTAGGTAGTGTAACCAGCAGTAGTCTTTCTGCTCTGAAGCAACAATCTGAAGCATCTGGACATTCCTCTCTTTATCTTCTTTTGTTTTTCTTTAGTTCAAGTTGCATAATGTGTCAAGTAAATTTTGCAGCTAATTTAAGGAGGAGATAATGATAATGTTCACGTGTGGCTGTTTGGTAAAAATGCCTCTAACTGTTTAATACCCCAAAATTAACAAAAGACAGGAAAGCATTATGTGATAAGTCAAAAACATAATTAAAGACATGGTTGGATGATGTCTAAAAATCCTAGATAGAACTTTTTTTATGCAACTAAATATTTTTATACTTTATTAGTGGAGTTTAGACCCGGTGTTGTCATGGAGTGCATTTTAACCTCATAGTTAATATGTAACATATTGTTTTAATTACAATGTGAAGGCATTTGATAATTATATTCATTATGTTGTGCTTTAATATTTAGTAAAATTACTTCCAGATGCCATCTTTTTTAGTGATTCTCTTTTGCTGTATTTGCAGCTGTGGATATCAGCAGTAGTAGTAGAAGTAGTAGTAGTAGTAGTAATAACAGTATCTCTCAGCAGAGGGCAGTACAACTTCATCAATGGACAAATAGAACCACGTTTTGTGATATTGATGTGTCACAGTTTCTTTTATTGCTAAATGTTTTTAGTGGTAAATATGTCTGCTGTGAGGTTACAAGGCAAGTCTCTTCCTCTTTTTTTTTTTTAATGCGTGTTTGCTGTGCAGATTACTGCAGAGATATCCACATGACTGCTCTCACAGAACAATGGGGATGGCCAATCCCTCATTATCTTACTGGCCAGAGATATTTTCCTGTTGAGTCATGATAGTCGTCACTTCTCATATGCAGTTTAACAGATCACATGCATTTAAAGTAAGAGGGATGAAAGTCCCCACTGTTACTGCAGTTTGTTTTTATCACTGTTGAATGTGATTATTCTAATCATTAACTTCAAATGAATGAATGTTCTTCAAGATGCCGTCCAAACAATGAAATCACTAGGAAAAAATGCAAAACAATAAGAATATTAGATTAGCTAAATATTATTGGCAGCACAATAAACATCAAGGACAAGTTAAGTTGACACTGAAGTTATTTGTTATATATGTGTATCTACACATCCTCTAAAGATGATTTGCAGAAGCATTTTATGAGTGTAAACAGTATTAGTGTCTCCATCACCAGGCTTTGCAACAGAAAAATGTGGATTGCGCCCGGGTGTATGCAGAGAATGCCATTCGAAAAAAAAATGAAGGTCTCAATTGGCTGCGCATGGCATCACGAGTCGACGCCGTGGCCTCTAAAGTTCAGAGTGCTGTCGCCATGAAGAATGTAAGTTACTGTATTCATTGATACATGCTGCCTGTCTTTAAATACACTATTAGCTGTACATTAAAATAGCAAAGTGACTATTTTCATTTCTGCACATTGTTCCTTCTGTTTTGAACATTTCAGGAGGACAGAAAATGTTTTTTTTGTCTTTTGAAATATAATAAATGTATGATATTTTTTTGGAAGGTGACCAAAAACATGGGTCAGGTGACCAAAGCCCTGGACAAAGCACTGAACTCCATGGACCTCCAGAAGGTCTCTGCTGTCATGGATAAGTTTGAAACTCAAGTACAGAACCTCGATGTTCACACCTCGGTGAGTGGCTGCACACTGTGCGTATTTTGATTTTCATAGTGTTTATTTGGAAACTCTGTATAATCTTTCTCTATAAGAAGGATTTGACAAGTCTTAACCTTTTAGAGTTTACTTTTTCCCCCACCCCCACTCAATCCATCCTTTTCTTTCCTATACCAGGTGATGGAGGACTCCATGAGCTCGGCAATGACACTGACCACGCCTCAGGAGCAGGTCGATGACCTGATCCACCAAATAGCAGAGCAGAATGGCCTGGAAGTGATGGACCAGCTCAGCCAGCTGCCGGCAGGAGCCACCTCAATTGGTGCAGAGAGCTCACGGAGCCAAGACAAGGAGGACCAGCTGTCTAGACGGTAAGGATCAGTGTCTGTACTTAGTACAAGATGTCCTGTAGCTACTGTGTTTCAGGTTGGAAGCAACATCTGTGTGATTTCCTGATTCTTCCAACTCTTCACTTAATACAGCTCTGTTCATGCTTTGCAGCAGGCTAACAAGTAGCACATGAACAAGCAGTTTTACAGTTAGATTAGAGGATGAGATCAGGAAGTTAGGTTACACAGCACGCTAACACAGAACACCACTGTTATAGTTGCCAAGTCATGAGTGATGGAGAAACTGTGTCTAAATTACCTCAAACATATCTTTGGTAGTTTTTCAGTTCATTGTCTCTTTTCTTATCAACCAGTATTTATGCAGATAAACAGCCTACACCCTGTACTGCCCCTGAACGCCTCACAACACAGCTACTGTAAAGCTACTCTGGACGCAGTGTTACTTTTTTGAGATAAAGCCTGTACACAAAGGACAGTGATAGCTCTTCTTACAACAAGAAATATCACATTTGTGGGATACTGTATTGAATTTGGATGTGTCAGGGAGTATTAATATGCAAGAGACTACATGGGGGAGACTAGATAGGTGGGGAGGTCGGGTTGTGAGAGGCAGTTCTGACATTAGACTGTGAACGTGTGTGTTGTCGTTTCAGTCTTGGTTTCAGACCCGTTACACCCCTAGTTACATGCATAGTGTAAACCAACCAAATCATTCAAATTTGGATGTGTATGATGTATTTTGTTTCGTCTTTACTGTAAAGTATAACTTAAAAAATGGGAGTGAAAGCGTCTTAAAATTTTAAGTTAAGCCAAAAAGAGCAATTTAATCTTCTAACACAACCAAATGTTAAACTGATTATGTCTTTGTTGATTTAATGTTTTACTTTACTGAACTGCTTAGGTAGTTGTTTATGTAAAAGGTTTATGCCATACAAGTTCTGAAAATGTGTTACACATATTAAGTTAAGATTTGCTTGAAAACATGAAACTTAGATTATTGTTATGTGCATAAAAACATTAGTTGAGAATTCCTGATGATTTTCACCATTTCAGTTAGTGTTAGTCAGTGCTTAAAACTGCCAGTTTGGAAAAGGAATTAATTGTACTGCTCCTTTTAAGGCTTGTAATTCATCCAAACAATTAAACTGGCACGTTGTTTTCCCACATTGCAGGTTGGCCGCTCTGCGGAACTGAGAGCTCCTCCAGGAGAGGTGGCGGAGCGTACAGCTGCATGGAAGCAGACAAGCTTAATGACGCCGACAGGAGCTGTGTGTGTTTTTATTGAACTGTTCCTACCGGCAGGACTTAATGAGGCTATTGATTACCATCCCCCCTATGCTATAAATATATATACACACATATCCCAGCTAGAAATACACATGAGAAGGCATGAATCTCTCTCTGGTTCACCTTCCCATTTCGATCCATCGCTACTCCAGTTTCTATCTTCCCCTCTAATTCCCCACTGGATCTCATTTTACCTTTTGCTTTCCTGTTTTCCCTCCTTTTTATATCCCTCTTTCTCTGCCACCCCCACCTCCTCATTTCTCCTCACACACATTTGGTTGTATAAAACAAAGAAAAAAACATATTACGAATTGTATAATGATACAAATGAAGACTTTTAAGGAGCAGGGTGATTATATGGGTTTTCCTGGTGCAGGGTAGATTGAAGATGTGTGTACTTGTTTTTAAGCTTTTTTTTTTTTTTCTTGGCTCCGTCTGTCAGAAGTGGCTTAAATGGATGATTCTGTTGGAAGAAAGGAGACACATACGTTTAATTGGGGAAAAAATAGCAGGTCTTGCACATTTTTTATGTTTAAATGTGTTTTAACACTAACAGTCTCCTTCCCTCATCAGATTCATCCATGTATCAACTGGTTATTGAGTCTTTGTAACACTGTATAACAGAGGACAATCCTCCCACCTTTTGTTTCTTGGTGTCAAAATGAAGGATGTTTTTTTTATTGTTATTCAGATTATTTCTCCTGGCTGTATTCAGAAGTTGTTTTGTTTGTTTTTTTGCTTTGAACGCCTTATTTGGGATGCAGGTGCTTGCATAGGTGCTTCCCCCACCAGTGCCTGAAGGACAGTAGTTCATAGAACAAATAGTAGCAAACCCAATCTCAGCAGACATAGGTCAGAACAAGGAATTTTCCATTCCTCCTGTCACAGGCCTGAGGTTGTCTTTGCTCTGTTGTGGCCATTTTCCACTTCAACAATGACTGTGGTGACTGTGAGCTTCGGTTGCTGTTAGAGGTAGACATTTCCAGTCTCTTTAACTCTGTAGCATGAAGTTGCTCAGTCTCTTTTTTTGGAGGGGGGTGTTTGATTTAAGGTGTTGAAAATGTCAAAACCTCATTTAGATATTTGTGGAAGCCTCTCTGTCTCAAAATAACCTGATCACCGTCACATGTCTCAGTTTCCGAGCAGGGATGTACATGCTGGATGTTTCTTCATTTGTTCCCCGATATGCCTTGACTAACAAACATTTACTTGATATGTTCAGGTGAGTGCTGGAAGATGGTTTACATCAAGAGCAGGTTCTATTCATAGAATAAAATGTACAACAGCATCAGATTGACTGGTCCCTGTTTTGTTCTGTGAGATCATAGCTCCATACTGAGTTGTCTGTTGAGTGCTTTCTCTGGTTTGGATGTTTCCTCCTTGGTGTGTTTAGTATGGACACTATTGAGATGGACACCAGACAGAAGCCAGAACCTCCACCTATGACAGAGCAGCTTCACCCTCTTGATAATGTTTTCAGTTATATATGCATTTTAACCTAGGGAGGATTTATTTATACTCAAGGTTCATGACTTTGCAACACATTTGTTTTGTGTATATATACATATATGTATGTATGTATGTATGTATATATATATATATATATATATATGTATATATATTTTGTGGAAATAAAATATTGCCCGATGCAGTCTTTCATTTGACTCCAGTTGTTTGTGTGTTGAGTGTAGACATATGATACTGACACAGTTTGTGATGAAAGGTATTGGATCTGTAAGGTCACGTTTCAAACAGCAGCAAAATGTACCAAAAGCATGGAGAGAGAGGTAGAGTACACACAAACACTAGTTTACGGTATCCATTTCTGCTTGTGCTGTTTTAACATAATGGATTGTGCGAGAGATCTTCTCTCTCATTAGAAGAACTGTTGACCTTCCTCTCACAGTATCATTCAGGAAGGGCCTAGAGTTTAAATTAATAAGAATGAGAGAAAACTATAGAAGTTCATTTACACCAGTAATAGAAAAATATGGGAGAAAGGTTTATCATAATTTTTTTAAATCTGTGGTCAAATCATAATTTTAACCTAACAAAACAAAGGATGTTTCCATCAGCCTGGCATAAACATTACTAACATCATTATTTCCGCATGGTTACTGTGAGTATATTAGCATATATTAAATGTTTATGTGCAAGGTGAAAGTGATAGATGGTGATAGAAATTTTAATTAATAATTTAGTTTTTCTCCTTGAGGATTATTGTGTGGATTCTGGAGTTTGTAATCATCATGTTGGAAGAAAGTACAATATTAGTATGAAATGAATATTACAATTTTACTGACTTATTTTAATTTATTTTATTTCAGTTTAATTCAGCAGATGCCTATCCAAATTTTCTAACCCTGCTTATACATTAACAGTAAACATTTGTTTTGCTTTCATTCTAACACATTTTACGCAGTTTAATTGACAGACAAAAAAATTACTATGATATAATTACAGCACCTTCTGCAGGAAGCATGAATTGGACCTTAGACTCAGCATTTATAAAATCTTGGTTACTGCCCTGTTTCTGACATATTGCTGCACCACAGTAGCACCATGCTCAACTGGCATTTCAGGAGAATGCTTTTGAATTAGTCATCATCATTGTTTATTTGCAACACAACACAAGGCGGATCACAATCAAGGCTCTGAGTTCATGAATATTTATACACATGCATTATGTTTACACACAAATGAGAGCACAGGACGCCGTGTTCCCTAGGTAAACAGCTGAAACTGTGGCATGAACAGCAAATGTTCTTACTGAAGCCATCGGTGGGCAGTAATAGAATGAAACTGTGGGCTTGCCTCTCTCATATTGTCTGTCTCTTACACTGTTTATGAAACAATTCATGAAGTAAACTATTGTAGCATTGTTCAGTAATTAGACAGCTCAAGTAGGAGAGCAGCAGAAATACTGTGCAACAAAGTCCTGACAAGCCACATTCTGGCTGACGCCCTCCAACGTGTCAACAAAGAGGCCAGAGCGATCATCCCAGCAGGTTGCCTTGGCGAGCGCAGAGTGTTTCCACTGAGGACTCCCCTGCCTTTTCTTTTTATAGAAACCTTGACTTAGCCATGGTGACAGAAGGAGGACACACAACTCATGAAAACACAATAGCTGATGAACAAGTAGTCCCGGGACCGGGAGCAATGACAGTACGTATCTATGATGAGTCCGGTGGCTCATCACACTAGATGATTATCGACCAAGTGACCTTGCTGACCGTGCGCTGGGGAAGAAACTCGAGGTTATGAGCTGAAAATGTTTTTTAAATACACAAGTTGCTCCCAGCAGGAGGCAGTTACTATAAAAAGAGCATCAGCTTTAGGGAGTAGAGTTCCCTTTAATTCCACATGCCCAAGATGGGCTGCAGTGTCAGGTTTCCTGGTTGTGTCTGCTGTTTGTGTATGACAAATAAGCAATAGTCTACTTGGCAGAGGGTTTGTAACTGGAAACTATTCAGTGAGTGAGACTGTGTGTGATTTGCACTCATGGGCATAATGGAGCAGCATGACAAGATACTACAGGGGTCAAAGGTCAGCACACAGAAACTGACAGTGAAACTCTGGATTAAGTGTTCAGGTCAAGAGAAACAAAGGATTTTATGCGTCTGCAAAACACAAGAGAGACAAAGTGGAGGTTGAAGGTTCCAGTTATTCCGCCATTTTACCTTGGTCAGAAAATTAAATACAGAAAATTAGATAGTGTGCATCTGAGTGATGGAAAATCCCTGCTGCCCCACCCCCCGCACGCAGAAACTAATCACAGTGTTTTGTTTCCCATGTGACCGCCTCTGCTTATTGGCCGAGGGACGGAGTTGACGCTTTGAGCCGCTCCGATTGGATTAATATACTGTACTGTCAAGTTAGACAGAAAGAGACAGGAAGTAGTAAGATGTGACTTTAGAAATAAGCCTAGGAATTGTCACAAGAAAATAAATGGGTATACTAACAATTTTAAGAATTTGGTAACAAAACGTAATCAAATCAAATAACTTTTTACTGTCAATTTACTATATGTGCAGAACACACAGGAGAATCAAAATGCTGTTTCTCTCTCATCTTCGTAGAAGAAATAAAAGTATAAACCCATACACATATAAGATGAATAACATTAGAGTATAAATAAACAATCCCAACATGTCAGCTTCAGAAAATATGACATCTTATATGTATCCTGGAATTCCAGCTATGTACTGTGGACTGCCATGCAAGAGTATATTTAAACAATTAAATTTATTTATGTAGCACCATATCAGAGATTACAAAAGATTTGCACTTATAGACAACGAGTATTGATCCTAGACGTAAACAAATAATAAGATGTGGAAGGGTGTCATGCAGTTTACTGGTGTTTCAATTTTACCAAAATCCATATACAGTAGAGTGTCTGTTAAAACTTTGGAGAGATCTGGGATAAAACATTGTTACACAGTTGCCAATTTCCCATTAAATCAGTCCAGTAGTGCTGGAATAACTTAATAGGTTCATTTGAGTTCATTTGTGGTCATTTAGGGATTCTAACCATGTCAGAACAATTAAAACTGTTAAGTCTCTTAAGACTAGTGTCTATCATGTTGTTGGCTTCATGTTTCTCAACAGTGTAAAGGGCTTTTATTTTGGAATTCCTAACAGGAAGTTCAACTTTTACTCGTGTCAGCTTTAACGAAAAAAATCCACATCGGACAAACAGCGGCGATGTTCCCAGTTTTCATCAACCAGGGAGACAATAAAAACAGAAGACGAGACGCTGGTTTTAGAGACGGACATTTTAGCATCGAGCAGGCAGAAGAGAAGTCGTGAGAGAGCTGGGGGAGAGTGTGAGTGTGTGTCAGCGGCTGCGGCAGGACAGGGCGGGGTGATGTGTAGGTTCCGGTATAAAGGCAGCGAGAAAATGGGAACCAGACGAGAGGTGGACCCGCCTGTCGATGGTGTCGTTTTATACCGGAGAGTAGCATGAGAGGTTTACCGCTCTGGTGTCGTAGGGCGGTGGTGTAACCGTCGGGAGAGGCCAGTGGCGGGGGAGAAGCGTGTGTGTGCGGCGACCCTCCGCCCCTGTCTGTCAATAAGATGAGGAAGCTATTTACAGTCTGTTGTCTCTTCGTTATTACCGGCGGAGCGGACCGGGCGTGGGCCACCGGGAACCTGACTGTCGACGGCAGCAACGACACCGACCTGACCGACAGCAGCAGCAGCAGCAGGTATATCAGAATCGGAGACGGGTCCTCGCAGGAATTTGAGTTTCCCGAAAACACCAACGGCGTGATTGTAATCTCCAGTCAGTACCGGAGCTCCGCGGCCAGCAGGAAGGGCCGCCGGAGCTGGAAGCAGACGGTGAGAGTCCGCTCCCTGGACCCAGAGGTCCTCTCCATCCTTAATGTGACGGATAGCGGCCACGCAGGTTCCTCCAAGAGCTACATTATCAGTATTCGCTCTGGGTTCCCAGGCACGGCTCAGCTGCAGATCCAGCTACTGGACCTGGATCAGGACTCGGCGCCGGTTCTGATCGAGGAGAGGACGGATTACTCCATCAGAGTGGCGCCCGGTAACGATGACCCGGCCACCCGGCTCATCCAGTCGAGTGGCCTGTCCCATTTCTCTGAGAACCCTGTGCTCTTTGCCTTGCTGCCCCTCATCTTCGTCAACAAGTGTGCCTTCGGGTGCAAGGTGGAGGTGGAGGTGCTGCGGGGTCTGCTGAAGAACCCTATGCCACTTCTTCTAGGAGTGCTGGGCCAGTTCCTGGTGATGCCATTGTATGCTTACGGTGTTTCCAGCCTGGCCTCACTCCCCAAAGCACTGTCCCTGGGACTGGTCATCACTTGCTCTGCTCCAGGGGGCGGGGGCGGCTACCTGTACAGCCTGCTGCTTGGTGGAGACGTCACCCTGGCTATCTCCATGACCCTGGTCTCCACTGTGGTGGCAGCAGCAGCCATGCCTCTGTCATCTGCTCTGTATGGACGGCTGCTGGGTGTGCATGCCGCCCTGCACGTGCCATTCGTGAAGATCCTGGGCACTCTCCTCTTCATCGCCATCCCCATCTCTCTGGGCATGCTGGTCAAGTTGCACCTGCCTGCCCTCACGCGAGTCCTGCTAGCTCTCATACGACCCTTCAGCTTTGTGCTCATCATAGGCGGCATCTTCATGGCCTATCAAATGGGAGCATCCATCTTGGCCAACGTCAGGCCCCAGATTGTGGCAGTGGGGGTGACGGTGCCTTTGCTGGGGCTGGTGGTCGGGGCTGTCATGGCAAAGCTTGCAGGCCTGGCCCCTTCACAGAGGAAGACGGTTAGCATTGAGGTGGGTGTCCAGAACAGCCTGCTGGCCCTCGCCGTCATGCAGCTGTCATTCCGCCGGGCGGAGGCTGACTTTGCATCCCAGGCACCCTTCATCGTGGCCCTCAGCAGCACCTCAGAGATGTTGCTCATCGTTCTGGGATATGTTGCCCAGCGGAGATTGTGTGGTTCTCCCCAGGAGTGATGCTTGATTGTAGCTGCTTTTTTGATCTTTTGGAAGAATTAACCTTTTCACAACCTGTGGAAACTTGGTGCCATGATAAGACGGCCAACATTCAACTATCCAGTAATCACTGTTGTACACAGGACGGTGAATGGACTTTTTGTGCTTTTGTTGTTGTGGTTGTTTCATATTTTTCGTGAAAACCAAAGGCCTTTTACTCCTCTGAGACCTTTTTGTGTTTGTTTTACAGTATTTTTAAAACCAGATTATACTGTGAGATACTTTATGTAAATATTCCTAAAAAGAGAAATACCTATAAAAGAAGATATTTTTCTACCAGCTTAAATTTTGTTAACATAAAAAGGAAAAAAATTTGATTTGTATCATGTTTACAAGAGGTCAATGTGTCTTATCCTGGGGGGAGGGGGGGATTGGAGGGTAAAGTGGAATCGTTTGTGAATCAAACGGGAACATAATCATTTGAAAGTATTTGCTACTGATTGTGTTTCCTGGATCTGTGTATCCATGTACTTGAATATTACAGAGGAGAAAAAGTAAATAAAAAGTATTGTGAAAGCAGACTTCAGTTTGTCAAGAGTATGTCTGCCAAGAAACGTGTTTAACAGCTCAGTGTTGGACAGCAACACACTGTAACTAGGCTGCTGTTGCACCACAACGCAAACCTGTGCTTGTTTGCACTTTGAGACTGTTGGGTTTCACTTTTGCACATAGATGGTAGAAATAACAACTCTTCCTTGTTTTATGTATTTAAAAAAGGTTAAACAGTATGTGTTGAAGTTCCCATATGAAGTTCTGACTTCTTAAAGCTGCTAATACTTGGTGTTTTATTTCTGTATTTAACTTCACAACTCCATTTCAGAAAAGTCCAGAGGTCTTAAATTGATACATACAAATTACACTTAAAATTAAAATTACACAGAAGAATTCTGAAATGCTTGTAGGTTACTCGAGTATTTTCTTATCTAAGTAGGTTTCACTTTATGCTAATGCCTCACTACATGTCAGAGGGAAATATTGTACTTTTCACTGCATTTATCTGAGAGTTGTGTTCATTTCATTTCAGATTAAGATACTAAAATGTTCCAGGAATTATTGTAGAATAAAGTAAACCTAACAATAGCGTAGCCTCTAAACTAACCCCAGACTCCACTTCTACAGGAAGTAAAAATTACACAGGAATTTAGTCGAATCAACTAAGCTTTTCTTGTTAGAGTAATGTAAATATTTAGTTTTTAAAGAAACAGGCAGTTCAATGCAACTGAAACAGAAACTTGTGAGAAAACTAAACTCATCACAGAACTTGATCAAAGTTCGTCTGAGAGCTGGATTATATTTACTTTTCAGATTAGGACTATAAAGAATATATACATAAACACAATAAAGTTTTAGGAATTATGTTAGAGCAAAGTAAAGCACAGGATAGCCTATAAAAGAGTCACCACTTCTACACTGTAAGAAGGCTTTTCTCATCAGTGTAATGTAAATATTGAAGTTTTGTTAAAAAAGTACCTGAGTATGTTTACACATGTATAATTTGGATGTACTTGTACTCTACTGGAATATTTCCATTTAATGTTTCTTTTACTCGACCTCAATCAGAAATCAAAATATTGTACTTTTACTTCTAAACTAATGATCACAATGACAAAACGTGATTCACACACTCCAGCCTCCCCACCCCCCTGTTGATGTCATCTGAAGGGAGTTTTTCAGCTATAGACAGAGAGATATTTTAATAAAGGGAAGAAAGGTTTAATGCCATCTATTTGCATGTACTCTCCAGACGAGAACTGTAGGAGGCACGTTGAAAATGGATTAAGTTGTCGTTAAAGGCAGTAGAGGAACTTGCATTAAGTTGACAACGATAACGAAACCAAAAGGATCTGATGGGAGTTGACAACGTGCTTTACAGGAATAAGAAGTAATCGAGGCTGAAAGGAAGATTAGTCTGAATTATGTGAAAAACAAATCGTGCCAAAGGCCAGTGTGGGCGTAATGTGTTCACTTTAGCAGCTTATTGTACCAGAGGACAAGGTCCAGTTTTTATCAGTATGTTGTTGAATAGCAAACTGAAATCCATAGTAAGAGAACAGAGCAGCAGAACTGAGCAGCTCTGTTTTCTTGCAAGAGTTGAACTGTAGGTTCAGTATTCAGAACACATGCTCACAGTTCACAATCAACACAATACAACAAGTTTCCTTTTCCCCAAAAACAGCTCCATTAAGAGAAGGGAGGTATTTTTTATGCCAAAGACATTTCCTGTTTCTGCAGTCTGAGCAGCAGCCTGCTTTCATTAACTTGTTTTCTGAGGCAGTTTTGGAGTGGAAAACGAGAGAGTTCAGACCTGTTCAGACCCAGCACGCTCTCAGGAATGTAGCACAGCTGTAAAGACTCCAAACTGGACTGAAATTGTTGTTTCTGTCAGTTCAGAGTAGAGTTTCTATTTCCTGTGGCCGCGTCATAAATGAGAGGAAGTCCAGTGTCTCACAAGGGAACGGTGATTTTAAAAGGAGCAACGTGATCACTCTAAGCAATGACCTTTTACCTCGTCCTAAAAATGCCTCCTTTTTGTATTGACTTTTGCAACTAGATCTACAGTATGTGTCATTGGGAGAGGCCCTGTAGCAAAATACATTTACACATTCTGTGGACGTGTAACTTTTTCATACAGAAAATCTATCTATATTTTCAATGCATGCTTTAAATATAAAACATAGTTCTTCTATTAAACAAGTTCAGAAGCATTAGTTTCATAATGAAACATTCATTTTAAATTCAGTTTGTTGTCTCTTGAGGTTCATAGGTTTAAGTAAGTGTATACTTCTTCCTCCTTTTCAAACAGAAGAATGACTTTGTGTTATGTAATTATGGTGAATGTGCATATGTTTGAAATAAACTACTAGTAACAGGTGAGTGCCCTATCACCCGAGCCACCTTAAAAAAACAAACAAAAGTTGTTGTTGGACAGCTGCCAGAAAATACATATTGATGTAACCCTGTGGGGTTTTGTTGTCTTGTCCAAAGACACCTCAATATGTAGCCAGGAGGAACCTTGCTGCCCCTTTAGTTTTCAATTGAATTTATTAATATAATTAATAAAAAGAAACTGTGACTGGGTCATGTTTAGTCCAAGCTTTCTGTAGGCAAGCCTAAAACCTATGTGTGAAGTTTACATTTTTCATATTTGCACTGTAATAATCCTGGCGTGTTGGGTCAATGTAGCACAGCACTGGATTAAATTTACCCAGAGTCAGTGGGTTGATGTGATGCAGTATTTTTTTATTCAGTCATATCACCATCGTCTCCTTTTCATAGGCAAATGTCTACTATAGCACAGGGGAAATTTAACTCATTATTGTGTGGGTGCTATATCCACAGTGGTTCAGTTTTAACCAAGGATTTGTAGAGTGTAGCGTGCTCAAAGCTACAATATGTAACTTTTTATTAACAGAATTTTTAGAGATAATAACCTCTAAAGATTTTTGAGTGAGAACCAATCACAAAAGGGGCAGCTATTTTTGTTTAGATGACTGTGTTTTGTAGCTTCTTATTTATTGTAATTACATTAATCTAATAAGTGAAGGGCTGTGCAGAGCAGAGTTCAATGATTATCTGTCAAGCGTTGCATATTGTAATTTTAATGTGAAATCATTTCTTACACACACACACACACACACACACACACACACACACACACACACACACATACAAACTCCTGCTGAGGTCTAGATCCAGTCAGTCTTTCATCAAAACTTTGCTTACCTCCCAGCCCTCTGGTGCTAGTGGCTCACTTATGACTCAGACAGGAGCTGCCACTCTAACTGGGAGTCACAGCCTCACTGGTAGGTTAGCACTCAGCTCTGTACATCAGCACTCCTCTTTATATTTCTAACCCACACTTTAATGGCACAATGGGAAGAGAGAGGGCTCTTAAAAATGCATGAGGACATTAAGTTTTCATGAGTTCCTTTCACTGGGTCCCGTGAGATGATTTTCCTGCTGCCTGCTGCAGTAAAGCTGGGAAACCCAGAAAATCCATGGGTGGCTGAGGGGAGAAGAACAGGGCGTACACTGATGAAGAATGATCTTCACTCGAACGCATCAAGGGCAAGATGCTGCTGTGCACTCATGGTCACTCTGTGATCTGGCAAAGTGTGTCACCAGGCAACACCTGAAATAGGTCATAAGCTTATTTGCTTGTTTGTTGGATCTTTTTAAAATGTAAATTGCAGACTTCACTTAACCTAACTAACCAAACTGACATCCCTTCAGAACCAGCTCTGTTATGACAGCCACGCCTTTTCTTACATACCAGTGTAATTACTGTACTGCTGTGTGCATCAGTCTGCAGCACATTCACACTGATGGGAAAAATGACTAAATAAAGTGTGAGCATAGTTACATTTTCTTTGTGGCATTCCTGGACACCACCGTCCCAAACAGTGGCACACCATAGAAATGTAGGAGCTGCCACAGCAGAATACAATCAAATTATGGACAAGGCTGTACATCTGTATATACTTAAAAACATTAGTGCTATTGTCTAATAAGGCATGCTTTTAAGTTGTATCATCTAATAATGTTTTACACATTACACACGCCAGTAATTAATACTACTAAATCTACCAGGTGATTTTAATGGTGTGGTGGGCAAGGGTCAACATCAGAGCATAAGTTAGACATATAAAACAGTTTTATTTATTAAACCCTTTTAAAAAACTGTGAACTAACTTCACAGGTTCACATGCTGG
This sequence comes from Ctenopoma multispine, assembly GCA_034779795.1. Classification (NCBI taxonomy): domain Eukaryota; kingdom Metazoa; phylum Chordata; class Actinopteri; order Anabantiformes; family Anabantidae; genus Ctenopoma; species Ctenopoma multispine. The sequence continues at coordinate 1,848,955 of JAUYWH010000024.1, read as the reverse complement.
GACTATTTCAGACATATGTATAATACATTGTACAAAATCCTATCATGTTATGTGATACACAGGGGATATAAGCATATTGGATTGTTTTTTTTATTTAATGTAAACCTTTTAAACATATATTTAGAAAATAACGTACTTTTAAACTCCGGGATGTTTTATGTTTGTTCCACAGACGGGATGGTCTATCCTGATTGGCTCTAGCGCAGACCAATGACAAAGAAGAGCGCGAGGTGAAACATGGAGGCGGTGAATCAAAACAGTTCCGCGGCAGCATGAAAGAGGAACTCGCCGTAAAATAAAACTTATTCTCTAAAATACATTTCGACGTGGCGAAGACGTGGACCGTCTCTCGAAGCGTCAGGCTAAAGTAACATGTCACTGAGTGCTTCGTGTGACTCGGTCTCTCAGAAGAGGACTCTGTCGAGCCTCCTCGGTGAGTTGACAGCTGAAACAAACGAACGTGTTATTTACACACGTTATGGAATTAAAAATTAAATATCATCACTATGACGTTTTTTATGGTAAATTAACGACCGTTGGTGATTACCACGCATAAATCGACATATTTTCAAGTATAATTTGGTTTGAACTTGAATACATAGATATTCTTATTTACAGTATATATACTGTCTATCTACTAAAGCTATATATACTGTATGTGCAGTAAATCCACTGTACCATGTTTCTAATCATGCTTCTAGCCTAATACTACTACTAGCTAAAACGCTTCTTATTTTTCCTTTTGTATTCGCAGGTAGTCGTGTGGTGAAGAGGCCGAAGCAGGAAGATGCTCGGCGGCTGCAGGAGGCTGCGATCCAGCTGTTGGAGCAGCAGCAGGAGCTCAGCAGCCTGCTCAGGGAGGCTGGGGTGAGAGAGCCGACCTCAGATACTATATAATATAATATAATATGATGACATTTTGTACTAATCTGAAGACAGAGAATATAACAGCTAGCAGCTAATAACTATAGCTTCGGGTGCCTTTCTTGTTTGCATGTTATCCTTGTGCCTGGATGGGTCTCCTCTAGATGCTCCAGTTTTCAATTCTTCAATTGAAGCACATAGAGTTAAGTTAATTAGTCACTTTAAATTACCCGTGGGTGTGAATGTGAGTAGGAATTAATGCCTCGGTATATCAGCTCTGTGATAGACTGGAGACCTGTCCAGGATGTAACCCACATCTTGTCTAACATGGGGATCCAGCACCCTGTGACCTCTATCACGGAGCTGCAATGTTTCAAATGCAAGTTGAGCCATTTGGCAGGTTCTCCAAAAAGTTGCAGAGCATGTTTGATTCTTTTAAGCAGTTGCGCCTTTTTTATTATTAATTTATTGAGAATAAACTGTATTCCCTGGCTGAACTTACTTATGCAGCATATCACTAATATGAATGTGTACAGTGGAGGTGGGGCCCTGCTGACTTCAACTGTAGATGTCATTGATCGGTGGAAGGAATACTTCGAGGATC
>JAUYWH010000024.1:1823030-1847137 GCA_034779795.1 Ctenopoma multispine | reverse complement strand
CACGCTGGAGGGATTATATCTCTCGGCTGGCTTGGGAACGCCTTGGGGTCCCCCCAGAGGAGCAGGAGGAGGTGGCCCGGGAGAGGGAGGTCTGGGCTTCCCTGCTTAGGCTGCTGCCCCCGCGACCCGACATCGGATAAGCGGTTGATAATGGATGGATGGGTGGATGAATGTGTCCTTATCTTATGTTTCACTTTTTTTAGAGTCCAGATCCATGCAGCATGTTCTCCACTCAGAATGGAGAGCACAAACATGCAGCATGTGAAGGCATCACATCCGCCTTTGCAGGGTCACTGCTGGGTAAGTGCGTGATACAGGTCTTCAGAAAGGCCTCTTAGCTGGACACTATCAGCTTCTAGATGTGATCAGCTTTTTATCTACCACACAGGAGAATTATGGAAATGGTCCCTGCCACATGGTGAAAAATGAAGTGAAGTAACTGCGTTGTATTGTCTGCACACAGTGTGTGAGTTGAGGCGTCAGGCCGCGCAGCTAAGTGTCCCAGTGGTGGTGCTGTCAGTGAAGATGGTGCTTCAGAGGCTGATGGAGATCACTGAAACTGGAGAAGAGGATGAGAACAAGACAAGAGAGCTGCTGACTTCTTCTCAGAGAGTGAGTATCTTGACAGCAGCATTTGTGACGTTTCTTTGTGACCATCACTGAAAGTGAACATTCATCAGAACCTTCAAGCCTATTTTAAAATGTTGATGTTATTGATGGTTAATGTTGTTGTGGAACTTGAAATATTTCCAGTTTGTGCTGTGTTATGATTTTACTCCACTACATTTCTCCAACAGAGTTGTTTTTGGTTTTAACGGAGGTAGTCAGACTGACTTACATCAGTAAGAAACAGCACACTGCTATTTCTGCTGTTACAAATGCATTAAGCTTCTGTCCTACTGCTTTCAGAAGCATCAGAATCTGATGAACACGCCACATGATGTGATTGATTCTAATATTGATTGTAAATATGACTTTTACACTAACTGACTTTATTTTATGAAGTAAGACAGTAAAAACAGTTTTATACCCCACTTAGATAAGTAAAATACTGTGAGTAGTATATAGTAATTCACACCTAAAGAGTAAAACTACTGCAAAGACATATTGCGAGAGTGAAGCAGACTGGACGCACTGTGAGGAATAAGCTCTGGCCAGTCATGTTATGACATCACTACTCCAAAGCTTTAGGAACTAACATCTGCCTTTAAACTAGCACTAGCATAAGATTTGAAATCAGTCCACTCTGTGCGGCCCAGCCTTCCCTCTCCCTGCTCTGCTATGTTCTTCTACAATCTGCCACGCTTTGCACAGCACTTTAAGGATTAGTTAGTAACTTTAATCAAGATAAAACGACTGTTCTTTATCCCTGGATAGAATTACAAATGAATTCAATCTGAGCAGATTACCTCACAGATTAATATCACATAACGTGCAGTCGTGCTGCAATAACTAAAGTAAAGCAGCATCTGATGGATTTCGTGCATGAATTTGTTTATTTAAAAACAGCAGCTACATCTTTATTCTGCTGTCTGTAGTGTGAATGGTGGTATTTTTGTGACTCAGTTTGTCACTGTGGTTTTGTCATTTGCACAGTTTCTGGTTCACTTCCCCTGTAAAACAGCTTGCCTGTTTTAGCACTGCAGCATGTTGAAAATAATATCTGGACCATATTTGAGCTGTAGATCTGTTTGTGCGGTGTTACCTCTCTACTCTGCTTCAGAGTACACAGAGCACGTTATGTATGAAATCTCCATACCTCACCATTCCTGTCGTCCTCAGGTCCAGCTGTGTGCCCTGCTGGACTCCAGTAAAGAACTGTTATCACAGGGAGCCCTCTGTCCCAAACTGCTCTGGCAGGAGTACAGGAGAGACCAGGTCTGTGTGTGTTTATGATCATAATGTAGTAAGTTTCACTGATTAAAATCCTTTGTTACTCAGGACAATGAAAAGTAAAAACATGTAGAGTGGATGTACTAAATGAACGTCACATATGGTGTTTTGAACAGAGGCCACCAAAGCTGGAGGTGGTGTACCATCTCCACTCTTACAGCATCCTCACTCTCAAGTACATTTTAGAGAGGTAAGCAGCGTTTTACTTTGGGTAAGCTGTTCTGTCAGGTGCTGGGGATCCTCTACAGCATCAAGGGATTGATGTCATAAGCTTGGAATCAGTACAGGTGACTCAGTTATTTGATGTTAACCTCTGATTTAGCTCCGCCCTCTCGTTGCTTCTTCTCATTCAGTGATGAAGGTGTGAAGTCGTGGTTGGTGTCTCAGCTGAAGGCTCTGTGCAGTTGGAAATCTCCAGAGGGAGACGATGAGAGCAGAACAGTTCAACGGAAAGTGATCATGAGTAAGAGGAGGAGTTTCTCTAAATCATCTGGTCATAGTTGTTGCTTCTTAGTAGATGTCAGCTAAGCTGTTTGTCACCTACATACTCAAACGTATGTAAATTTATCCTCATTGGCTCATTGGTCGCTAAAATGACAAAGACGTTTGCTACAAATCAGTGACATTATGAACCTTTTCCTTAATATTGCCCAGTTGATTCCTGAAGAAAGTTGATTCCAGGTCTTTTTTTTTCTGCCAGGAGTTGCATGGTTAAGTCTGCGGCAACCGTGATCACTAATGTTGTTAAAAAAAAGAAGAAACTAATCACATTTGAAGTTTCTTCTTGTAGCGACATCCCTGTGTAGGATAATAACAAAGAGATGTGCTGTGTTTCAGTGGCTGCTGGGGTCTTGGTGGGATCGGGATTTGAGCGGAGCCCCGAGCCTGCAGCTCCAGACATGAAGACCTCTCTGCTCTGCTGCTCAATACTTGATGAAATGCTCTTCTGTGAGTCAACACCTCCCTGGCCCTCTTACCCGCTCCTGTGTTGATGAAATATACAGTAAAGTACTCTGACTGATTCACACCTGTCCAAACCTATTTTCTACTTCTTGAACAATGTTTTGTTGTCGTGTGTTTCTTCTTCAGGGCTTCTCGACGCCGTGGACAAATCTGCCACACTGCAGTCAGCAGGAGCAGGAGCTGAGCTATGGTTCTTGTTTATTTATTTATCTTGTTACGTTCATGTAATCAGATTATAAATAGTTGAGATTGAGGTCTCTGTTTAAAGCACTAAGTACGCCTGAGTACAGAAACAATTACAACATGACAACATTTCCTTATAGAAACCCAGATGACGGAGGAAATTTATCCAGATTTGATGTTCTGAGTCCTGAGACCCGTCATTACTGGATCCACATTACCTCTGCTGAACTTCACATTAAAAAAAGAGTTCAGTCTTCAGTTCTTTTGTAAACTCCGTGCACCCTGTTCCAGCTCATCTCAAAAGCTTTCTGTAGGCTGGACACAGATCACCTCTTTTGTTTGAACATTTTGGAAAATGTTATTGACATGTTACATGTCACGATTGGAAGGTTGATGTTAATGTCACATCTCTATGGGAAATATGATGCTACAGTCTGTGGTTGACTGGTAGCTTCTCTGAGGTATCACCCAGCTGTCACCCAGTGTCTACCCACCGATGACTGACAGCTTATTAGCTTAGCTTAGCATACTGACTGGAAACAGTAAGGAGCAGCTAGCCTGCCTCTTTCCAGATGCATTTAAAGCAGATGTCTAGTGTCTTAATAACTAAGCAGCATGTCTCCTGCTGTATCTTTACATTTATAGATGGATAGATGCATCTCAGCTTTATCTGTTTGTACAGATGATAAAGTATAAAAACGTGTCCTCCCCCTCCCCTCAACACTTTCTGTGCAGACTTTTCGTCTGCCTGTCTGGAAGCCTCACCACGTTTTGTTTTTCTGAACACTTGAATCCAGCAGGCCGGCAGCTTGACTACATGATTTTTCCACTCTTCACCGTCCTCAGTAAACTCTGAGACTAGAGTGTGAACATTCCTGCTGCTAGTCTGCTCCTGAAATGCTGAAGGAACCTCTGCTTGACTGACACACTGAGTCACCGTTACCAGAGTCAGTCTGCAGTGTTAAGCTAAAAATCATGTACATGCATGTAAATTAAAACACTGACTTGTGTTGTGTACAGGATTCAAATGTTTGAAGGTTCATTATGCGGAGTCTCAGCCTCAGCAGAAGCTCTGCAGCGTTTCTTCACTCACTCGCTCACGCAGACGCTCACTCATAAGCCTCGACTGACAGGTAAACACAAGTCACAGACAGTTCAACATCTTGTTGTCATTTTTGCTTGATAACAGTGAGACTGTAGAGAAAATTCCGGTTTGAAATGAGTATCCTGATGAACAGTACATGCTGCTTTTCACGATGAGAAAGAACTGTGTTCATGTCCCCAGTATCTGATGCCATCACTCTGCAGAATGAGTGGACCTTTGCAAAAGCCAGCCGGCTGTTGACCTCACTTTTCCGTAAAGTAAGTTTTCCTGTGAGAACCTTCACGTGTACAGTCATTAAGTTTGCAACATGTGCCGCCCTGTCCACACGTGTATGATGTTGTTTGGTGCAACAAGCAGCTTACTTCACTGAGTCTGTGGTGAGGTGAAGGATCTGGACAGTGACTCATCTGTGTGTCGTTGTTTTTTTTTAAGCTGGCTGTGCTCTTCAGTGTGGAGCTGCTGCTGCGTCACCTGCAGCAGGTTTTGGAAACCCACGAGGTCAACTGGAAACACGTGCTGTGCTTCCTGTCCACTCTGCTGGTTTACAACCCCTGTGCCCAGCCCAGCCTCCGAGGTAAACACAGAGGAGCAGCTGGGTTTGGCTGATGCTTGGATTATTGAATTAAACTTATAAAAAGACATCATGTAAATGATCATTTTTTTCTTTAATAAGGGAAAAATACTTAAATGCATTCTTCTTCCTGTTATCTTTTGTGTTTCCTGTGACTCACAATTTAACTGTGTTTTGACAGATGCTATCTAATGTAAATCATAATAAATAATAAAGTTATTATTTTAATTTCTTACACCATTACGTAATATGAATTAATCAATAAACAGGAAACGGATGAATTGAGATCCCCTCACCTGTGTCTTCTGTCTCTGTGCTTCTATCAGAGCTGTTGTCCAGACTGCTGAGTTCTGCATTTGAAGGCTATGACCTGGAGAACATGATAACGGCCTTCCTGCTGGCTCGACAGGGTGCACTGGAGGGACCCGGCATCTTCCCCTCCTACAGCGACTGGTTTAAGGTTTCATCTCACTTTTTCAACACCGGGGTTAAAACCCTATAGAATAACGATGGCAAACAGGAGTGTATCTCTTAATACATTCATCCCCAAACCCACTGCTTCCTATGTAATACATGAATCATCAGCCCACTACTACATATATATTTCTATATGTAGTTTAACATTTGAAAAAGGTTCAGTGATTTGAGCTTAGTCCTGTAGTTTTCAGCAAACAAGAGTGAAAACTGTGTTTGTCTGTGTGAGCAACATGTCATCCAGCGTTTCTGGGCAACAGTAGGAAAAAAAGATGCACTGTATGATGCTTGTGATACACACACAGTACTTGTTAGTAGCTATAGTTTTTTTCGGGGGGGGAAGAAAAAAGAGATTTTGTAGAATAAAATATAAATAGTATAGAATAAAATTTCTTACATTTTAACTTTCATTTTGTTCTCTAAAAACAGCACTGAGGCCTCAGCCAACCAAATGTATTTAATTAAGTTCAGCATAAGTGGAAACAGCCACTGTAACAGTCATGCAGTCAGAAACCTCACATGTAGCTGTTTAAACATGTGACTTTACTGACTCCTGGTGGTCGCATCAAAAAGACAAATTCATCCTGCTCCTCATCGATACCGTCGACTGAAGTTTACACGTTACAACTTGAATTGCATCATATTCACTAATGTCAGCTTCCTTTTGTATCTTTTAGATGTGTTTTGGTGGCAGCAGTGGTTGCCATGCAACCAGTAAGAAATCTCTGGTGTTCCTGCTGAAGTTCCTCTCTGACCTGGTTCCTTTTGAACCCCCACATTACCTCAAGGTGACACCTGGACATATTCACATTATGGACGTCATTGTGCTCCATACTCCTTACATATAATATATAGAACATTTTAGATTAGATTAGACTTTACTCAACTCTATGAGCAAACTGGGAAACTGAAACATCAAAGTCATTTGATAGAGATACAGATGGAGGAGATGAGCTGTTGTGGGATATAAAACATGAACTACCATTGTCATAATGCAGCACATGTGTTAGGAAGAACAGAAAAACAATCAACTACTGGTATATTTACAGTTACCTCACTGTTATTTTGAGCCAGGTTCATGTCCTCCATCCTCCATATATACCTGTGAAACATCGCAGCCTCCTGATGGAGTACGTCTCTCTGGCCAAGACCAGGCTGGCTGACCTCAAGGTGAGAGCACAGGCCAAACACGTTGGTGTATAATGTATCCGTAATTATTTAGGAATTAAATGTTTATATATAAAAAAGATAATAATTATATTATTGTAGATACTGTTTTTGAAAGGGATTTTCTGTGTGTGTGTGTGTGTGTGTGTGTGTATACCTTCATGCAGGAGTCAGTGGAAGACATGGGGTTATATGAGGATGTATCTGGAACAGATGGAGCAGCAGTGCAGGTAACACTTAGTGGATCGTTTGTGTGATGACACCTGTTGTTGAGACGTTCTGGTCAATAAGACATGAATTAATATCAGCACTGGATGCTCTTATTTTGACTAATTTGATTTTTAATAGGAAGCGTTATCTGAATCACACCCTTTATTGCTTCATTACAAAGAATCAGGTACTACACAATGAGTCTGTGCTTCCTGTTGGTTTGAGCATCACTGACTCACATCGTTATTTGACTCTGAAAAGATCACATTTAACCTGAACAGTGATATCTACAAACAAAGATATAATGTCTTTGACCAGAGCAAAGCTGGTTATCTTCTTCTCAGAGACTTTTTTGTACTGTCTTCTCCTGGAATGTGTGATGGGACTGCAGCTCCTGCATGTTGTTGTCCTCTGTTTAAAGATCACAGAGTAATAGGATCTTTGTCTTGCTGACATATTGAGATGATATATCCGTGGTGGCTTAATAACAGTGTAGTGTTTGTGTGTTTGCAGCCTCAGCGTCAAGCTGTGCAGGACGTGGAGAAGGCAGTGTCTCTGTTCGAGAGCACAGGAAGAATTTCTGCCACAGTCATGGAGGCCAGGTTCTTATATCACAGACCTTAACGTGTTCTATTTTACCATCTTTGATATGCTTCCTGAACAGTAGACCTGAACATGAAACTGCACAGAGACACAGACACGTTACTGACACCTCTGTTGTTTCACAGTATCTTCCGCAGGCCCTATTTCCTGACGCGATTCCTCCCTGCTCTGCTCACGCCAAGAGTGGTGAGAAGCTTCCTCTTACATTCACAGACAGCCAAATAAAAACTGTACTTCTTCTCATTAGCACCATTTTAATAGTATTATCATTAGAATGTTTTACTCATTTTACAGTTTGTAGTCAACAAACATGATGTTTTATAGCTAAATATCTCAACATCAACAGAACGTAACATGCTTGTTTCAGTGCATCCTCTCACATATACCTCATGATCAGAATGTGCAGCTCGTTGTTTGTAGGTGAAGTGAACTCTTTTCATTCATATGTGATTGTTACACAGACGTGTGAACAAATGAATGGTGGAGTCAGCAGTTTATATAATGCTGAGTGTGTTTGTGGTCTCCTGGCAGTAGTGGTGGCGACAGACTTTTAAAAGTAGACTTTAAAAAAAACTGTATCACAAGTCCACATACACAGAGACAGTCTGCATAACACGCATGTGTTCATGTTCAATTTCAGCTTCCTGTGAAAACTGATGCTCGCATGAGCTTCATAGAAGCTTTGAAAAAGTGAGTTGTGCATTACACTTGTTTGTCAGTGTGTATAGATGTGAGTCGATGTCATTAGAATCTGTTGGATCATTTATTATCTACCGAGGTTTATTCTGTTGACAGATATCATGAGAAAACGATTAGGCTGTATGCAGACAGTTGTTTTTCTGTATTCAGAGCAGACAAAATTCCTGCTGCTCAGTATTCATCGTATCTGGAGTCCTGTCAGAGACAGCGGCAGCAGAACAGTGAGTATCTTTTATAACTCTGCTGAAGACATCTGCTCTCTGTTCACCTCCTAATCCAGACACAGCAATTCACAATGAGTAACTGTTCTTAATGGTAAAGATGTTTGCACAGGTGTGTCATGCATGTGTATGTGTGTGGATCCACTGGTAATGCAATGTAACCCTGTCTGTAAGAGTTCTCCACACACCCTTCCATGGTAACGGCTTCTGAATGGTTCTTAAACCGTGTGAGAAAACATGTGAACATAAGCAAATGTCCAGGGTGGATCAGAGTCCTGGACATGAAAGAGTTGTGACAGTGAGGAATCAAAAAACAGTGGCAGGTGTCTTGAGTCATGTAGCTCTAAGTGAGAGGTGGAGATCGAGGATTTTAGCAGCAGCTGTAATACACACACCACAGACTGCTTCTCTTGTATCCCTCTCATTCTAACTGTATACACTCTAAGAGGTTTGTAAAAACATTATTATACTTTGATATTAACAGTGGAAGTTGCTCCTCCATAAAATGATGAAAATGTACACTGTGTTGTGTGTGGATGTCTTTTCAGGGAGCACAGTGTGTCTGGATGCTAACGATGATCCTCTGGAAGTCCTGAGCGATCAGCTGCAGAAGTTCACTGAGCTGGTCGTTGATGAAAATGATGGAGGTGTGCTGCTAAGTAGAAGGAGTTTCACACACACACACACACACACACACACACATTTGCATTGTGTTATTGTGTGGTAGTTGCTATGTAGACTATACAGCTGCTCGGATGTGGTAAGGGAGAGATTATGTCGGTTTTTTTTAAGCTGATGGGGTGTGTGTGTGTGTGTGTGTGTGTGTGTGTGTGTGTGTGCGTGCGTGCGTGCGAATCCATCACCACGTCATGTTGTTCATGTTTCCACAGAGACATCCGCTCAGCTGTCCAGGATCTCACACACACTGAGCGTCGTCTTCCCTGGACGTCCTGACGAGCTGATTGGACAAGCGGTCATCAAACTTGACACAGACGCTCCTCCGTCTTCTGAGCTGCCCGTCAAAGTGTGATCTGTTGTCATGTTTTCACCTCTGCGTGTATCTCAGTTTGTGTATGTGCTCACCGATCTTTCTCTCCTGCGTGTTTTCAGGTTGTCAACATGATCCTGAGAAGCTTCTGTCAGTGTGTGCTCGACTCCTCCAGAGTAAATCCCCCTAATAAGTGAGTGGGTGGAGATGAGTGTGGTTGTTGCAGCTCTACTTAGTTGCATCTAAAAACATCAGATGTTTTGTGTGTCTGCAGACAAAGCCTGTGGGCCTGCAGGTTCGTCAGCGTGCTGCTTGGTAACACACCGCTGCTCTCCAGTCTTATCCACAGACTCTGGGACCTGTTTCATAACCAGGTACATCAACTCATATTCATGTGAATTCATCTCTTTAGTCACTTTGTGTCCGTTAGCTTCTCCAATCAGCAGTTTGACAAACCTCTCATGTCCAAAGGCTTCTTCGCTGAGTGCTGCCCATTTACTTGGCCTGGCAGTATTTGTCGTCCACCTCCACGCCTCCAACAGTCCTCTGGTTGAACTTGTCCCCCCCCTTCTGCCCAAACCAGTACCTGTTGGAGAAGCTCTTAGCTCGGCGCTGGTCTGCAGCACTCATGCTAACATGCTGTCCTCTGTCAGGTGAGGTAACTGAAGGATTTCTACAGGCTAATGTGAGGATGTGATCATTTTATGTTGTGTGACTCACAGTCTTTGTTTTGCCGGCAGGTTGTGTGTGGCAGCTGTGTGCTACGGGATCTGCAGAGGAGAGTCTCTGCCTCAGCAACAGCAGCAGGAATACATTCCCAGCAGCCTCTACAAGAAGGTTTCCCTTTCTGTTGACTATAACTGTATTAATCTACTTTTCTCTTCATCATCATCATCTTCAGTTTAGATAGCGAGAAATAATGAAATGAAACAGAATCAAGCAGCAGATTCTCTGACTTTAAATGATCTGTGTTTAGCTTCTGTACCTGATCCCGAGACTGTTGCCTGAAGCCAGAAGAACCCCCACCCCCTCCGATGGTTCTGTGGATGAATATCAGGAGGAGAATCCTCACAGTCTGTGGAGCAGCGTCACAGACACCAGCAGCAGCTGGAGGAAGACGGCGTTGTGTCTGTGGAGGAACGCAGCTTTCCTCCAGCTACAGCACATTCCACAGTATCAGGTGACATGCAGCTCGCTAACACGGTCGCTTCTTGTTTTCCTGCTTTGAATGAAGGTTCAGAGAGAAATCACAGTGTTTTTGTTGTATTTGTCCAGTTGTTGTTCTCCGAGTGGCTGGTTAATGAGCTCAGAGTACAGAGAAGTGAAGACGCCCTGTCTGACCCAGAACGGTACAACATGAAACACGCACACACGCGCGCTTCTCTCTCACAGGTGTCAACATACAGAGTAACTGTGTGTGTGTGTGTGTTTAGTCAGGAGTACCAGCAGTGGGCGTGCTTGGAACTGTATCTGTGTCGTCCAGAGGAGCAGGGAGGCTGTGGAGGAGACATGAAGAGTCTCTGTTCTCATCTCCTCAGTGCCATCATGGACCAGCAGTCTCGGTGGGTTAGATGTAGCGAGTGCTGCAGTGCACATGCACAGCCTTACAAAAGACACAGTAGTGTAATAAATTGTGTAGATTTCTTCCAGAGAAAACATGTTTCTCCATGTGAACACGTGTGATGGCTGCACCAGAGTCATTATATCAAATCACATCTAAACAAAAGGGAAACTAAGTAAAGTAGGGAGGAGCTCTGTTGTGTCTCTGTGCTTCTGTTTCTCTCACTGTGGCATCTGCTCTAACACACACACACACACAGTAGGAAATAAAATAAGTAAAAACACATTTAATTTCCTCCTGTGGTAAAAAATGTATCTCTTGTATTTCATGTTAACAGCGAGCAGAGTGTATCAGATAGAGGCAGCTGTCATCCAGACATCCTGTCCAGATTACAGGTGTGTGTTCACTCTTTATTGACGTTTGTGGACATTTTGGAAATTTATGATGAGCTAAGCCAGCAACAACAAAAAAAATCCCGAAGTTGAAAAGAATCACAACTGTGTGTTTAGGAGCTCGTCTATGAGATGGAGGTGACGGAGCTCTCCACCAGCCGGAGAGGCAGAGCTGACGTGTGTGACTTCCTGTTTGAGCTGCTGTCTCAGAGATGCTCAGAGAGCTCTACAGGGAACTCTGAGCTCAGCCTGCAGCACACGCTCAACACATGGAACAGGTACACACACACACACACACACACACACACACACACACACACACACACACACACACACACACACACACACACACACACACTCTGTTTAGTGTACAGCCACTGAAACCTCTCTCTCTCTCTCACACAGAGTAGTGCTGTCTCTACCAGCAGCACTGTTTGTGAAGGTAAAAGTTGAAGGAGGGAGGACGACTCTGGACTGTAACAAGCTGATAGAACATATCAACCTGCATCAGGTGAGCAGCTCAGTTCTTCTTCTGATGACATTGTCCTGGTTTGTTTTGTATGTGACAGATGTTCTGACTTAACAGTGCTCACATTTGTTTTTGTCTTTGTTTCTGTGGCTCAGAGGAAGGTGTGTTCTCCAGCCGGCTCGCTGTCCTGTCACGTAACCGCTCACTTCCTGAAGGTAAGAATGACATAAAAGAGAAATCAGATGTTACTGGTTTTTACATAAGTGAGGACATTAACAGAGCACATCCGCTCGTCGCTTCTTCTCTCCAGGGTGTGTTATGTGCCAGTGTACGGTGCAGATGCCCCATGGTGGAACTCAACAATGCCTGGTCTCAGATCAGTGCCCACTGTCCTCTGCTCCTGGTCTCTGCAGTGGTACTGTCTGTTCTCCATACAGCATCTTAGTAACTGCTCCAGCCTCACTTATGACTCCTACACATTTGCATTCAGCCACTAGGATTATTGTAATCATCATGATTATTTCACCTGTTTCCACTTCACATAAACCGTTTCAATGTTCTTAGGTCAAGCATAATTTTTCTCAACTGCAGTTTGCCTTTTGCTGTGTTATAACATCTTGACTTTTAGAGTCATAGGTACTGATCAATCTTCTGTGTGATTCTGGACAGTCATGATGATTGTGTTTGTGTGTGTAGCACTGGTGGGAGCGTGTGTCTCCAGCGCTGTCATCCCTGTGGAGTCGTCTCTGTATTGAGGAGCCTCTACCAGAGCAGCTGCAGCTCCTCACTGACTGTCAGCACTGGGCGTCTGGGTAAAACCTGATTCTCATAAACAGCTACCTGTGATCCACCTCACTCCACATTTAACTGTTAGAGTGTTTTAATGTGATTTGTTTGTGTCTGGTGTTCAGTTTAGAGGAGGGACTGTCATCCTCACTTGTGCCTCCAGCTTCAGCTCTGCTGCTGGCTGCCAGCCTGCATCGTGCCTGGACACGTCATACAGGAGACAACCAGGGCTTCAGTGCTGCGCTGAATATGCTGAGACCAGATAGAGGCGAACAGTACAGACAGGTGAGAGACAAAACCTTTCTTTACATGCTGAAAGTGTTACACGCACATCTGTCAGAATCCAATGAAGCCATTATCTTTACAGTCACCTCTGATCTCATGTTGCCTCCGTTGTGTTTTCACAGTTTTTCAGTATTTTTACCTGCTGCTGTCTCACTTCTTCTTCCAGGTGCTAGTTTGTCTGCTTTCCCTCTGTGTAAACGACTTTCTGTCAGCTCTCCTCTATCCTCAGGTAATCGTCCATGCATCATATGATGCTCTTAGAAAATCCACAAATTTGTGGTAAATGCACATAACAGTTGTATATTTAATCAGTTTGTTTCTGTAGGAGAAAAGCAGACAAAAGGCAGAGAGCTTCTGCACAGAGCTCCTGACTGTGTTGGTGGACTGTGCTGACTGGCTGCTCGTCTTTACATCAAACGGTACAGTAAATATCTTCACTCACTCTCCTCTGGTTTTTGGACATCAGTTTTGTTACCAGTTAAACTCAGAGTAGCTTTAGAAAGAGAGTGACAACATCTCCACATCAGGTGTTTATCTGTCCATCTGTGGTGATGCATCAGCTCAGACACCATGTTGTCATCAGGGGATCTGTGGCCTCTGATGCATGTCTGTGTGTGGAAGCAAGAGTTTATCCACAATTAAAATCTCCATAACTCACTTAATTTTCTGCAGATTTTTAAGATGTTGGTTTGTTAGTAATTAGAGAAATTTATTTATGATACAGGATAGTTTGTTAAATTTAACATCTGCCCCAAACCAATCTGTAACAGACGAGCACAGGATGGATTTGATGATGGCTGAGCCGGTTTCTACAGGACTGTTGGATATTATAGGGAGGGGGTCATATCAGTCTGTTGTTACACTGATGTTAAATGATTTTGTGTCTTTTCTTTCCCCAACATCTAGAACCAGGTGCTTATCAGCTGGTTACCATGGTGTCCTCAGATGAGTTCACTCGACTAAGACCTTGGGCTTTCTACAGGTGAGTTTTTCCAGAAGTAGTTTTAATGTTGCTAGTAGGGCTGCGCTGCTCCAATATTCAGTATTGGTATTACTCCGACAAGTCTGTTGGCTGGTTCTTGTAAAGGGAGGGAAAGTATAATCTAATCTATCACTGACACTTTGTTTGTAAGTGCTTAACGTGTGGTAAAGAGAGATGAGCAGCAGGTGTCATGTAGACAGTAGCTGTGTGAGTGATGTTGGCTGTGTGCAGTTATTTTAAACTCAAGGAAGAGTTGAAACTTACGCAGCATGAGTGTTTTGAGAGGTGGCAACAACCAGTGGAGATTTTAGATCACTTTTTAACACTTAGTTGTTGCAGCTGGTGTTAAAGATTTAACACATATAACCATCAATTACCAGCTTCAGACTCCTTGTAGACGTGTCCCATAAAACATGACAAAACATCAGTCAACCTACATATATTAACATTCAGACATTTCCAGGAGCAAATTTAGACGTTTGTATTTGTTGAAACTTTGTGCAAGAGTGAACACAATGTTAATCACTGTGTGTTTACTGGTGTGTGTCTGTGTGTGTAGTCTGCTGCTCCAGCAGAGTCCTGATCTGCTGCAGAGAGCCACGCGTTGTGCAGGGTTCCTTCATACTGCCGTCCTCTGCTACATCAGGCTGCTGCAGCTCTTCCTGGAGGGTCACACACCTACGCAAATCACAGAGCCACCTGAACAGCAGGTGACGGTGTGTTACCTGCCCGATCAATACAACACTCGAACCTGTAACACTGTTCTGAAATCACTTACTCACTTTGTACTGTCAGGTGGAGCCGTCCCACATTCTCAGAGACGCCAAGCAGTTTGTTCTGACAGTGATCTCACAGACGCCTCCCACAGCTCTGTCCTCCAGTCAGCTCAGACAGGTGATACACATAAACATCTCAATACTCTCACGTTACACTTTAACATCTTCTGTCTCGACCTCATCACCTCCTCTTGTCTGGTCTCTCTGTTGGGGAATCTGCTGGTCCAGCTGGAGTCCCAGTGTGCAGATGTGGATCCAGAAGTGACAGCAGCTCTCTCTGTGCACCTCAGCCCTCACAGCCTGAGCCCGGAGATGGACTTTTTCTGAACAGCAGAGAACTGATGCTCAGGCACTGATTAGAAAAAAATCAACTTTTTATTTACATGTCTGTACATAATGTACACAGGACGTTATTCTACACATGTACATCTGAAGCCCTTTGCTCTTTTTACAACAGGTTACACAGGACGTACAATGCTTTACATGTATTTAGATAAAGAGTACTGCATTATAGCACTGCTGCTTTGTACTTTCAGGTACAAATGTCTGTTATGATCCATACAGCTCATAGGCAGCATAAAATCATCAGAGCTGTAACAGAGACACCAAAAGATTTTTGACCCCAGTTCTGGTTCTGGTTGTTTCTTTTTCCCCCTCAGCAACAACTGTTCAATGTTTTCATGCTGCCATGATCACAGCCTGTAAAACAATCATCAATCCAGTTCTGAGGCCTCACACTTCACATTAAAGACTTCTAACTGGGGGCAACACAGGAAACATGCTGTCAGGCTGACAACACTCATTTATCATACAACAAGTCATGTTGGGCATTAATGTGGACAGCAGATACTGGGCACAGTAACTCATTTTACTGTGACCTACTGTTGTGAAGACACAGTTCAAATTATACTGTGTCAACATATAATACAGCAGCTGCTCAAGCACACAAAGTGTTTGTGTGTGTGAAAGTATTAGACTGTATTTGTTTTCACCATGGAAACCAGAGGTGTCGCCAAATCAAACAGAAGTGAAATCTTACCATCTTACCATCCTAAAGACAATGATGGTACGATGCTAGTGGTTGTTTTTTGTACGGTTCCTTCTCAGAGGATGCTGTACGTGTTGTTTCCTGTGCTCAGGTTGCTCATGAAGGGAAATCTGCTGTGAAAAACTGATGTTCTTGGTCAGAAAACGTCCTGAAATTACAGACTGATTTAGGAGTGAAACCCATTAGGTGGATGTGATTTACTACAATGAAACTTCAGACTGAAACAACAGAGTGACTGTTGCTATGACTCAAAAGCTAAAGTGTTGGTAGAAAAGTCTAGTAAATAGCCGATCCCATCCCAGTCCATGAACTCACTGTGCAGGTTGTCAGAACTGGTCCTTGTGCCACAGTCTATGTACCTCTGCAGCAGACCTGGATCTGGACTCCCTGCTGTCATCTGTCCTGGTCTTGCTGAACCACTTCTCCGGTCAGCGTGATGGTGTGCAGGTTGGAATATGGAGGCTGCTGCTGCTGCTGCTGCTGGTTGCTGCCTCTCTGAGCCTCAGCCTGAGTCAGCGGGTGCACCATGGACATGTGGACGTTCAGGTTGTGGGCCTTCTCGAAACGCTTCCCGCACATCACGCATGCAAACTCCAGGTCGGCCTCGGCCTTGTGTTTGGTCATGTGATATTTTAGTGATGCTCTCTGTCGACACTGGAAGCCACAGACCTCACACCTGCAGGAAAGAAATCATGTTGTCTCAGGTCTGACAGAATAACCCTGATGATGTCACATAAGCAGCACTTACTGCAGTGGCTTGGCCCCTGAATGCCTCATCTGGTGAACTGAAAGGTGCTTCCTCTGTTTGAAGGTCTGACCACACTGGTCACAAATGTAGTTCCTCTCCTCTGGAAACATGCAGAGAAAATAAACTAAATAAGTTCAGAAGGATGTTGGTGTTGTGCTCAGCCACAGTGGAGCAAACTGTGATGTGATTCAGAGCTCAGGAAATGTGTTGACCTCACCTGTGTGGATGAGCTTGACGTGCCGCTGCAGGTAGCGGTCGATCATGAAAACCTTGTTGCAGCCCGGATGAGGGCAGGGTCGCTCTCTCACCTCCTCGTGATGCTCCTTGATGTGCTTCTAAAATATCCAGGATACAGAGAGAATTACTCTTCTCCAGTCCTGATGTCATAGACATCCCACAAGTCTTGTGCATTTCTTGGTTTTGGTTCAGAAACAGAATTTGTAATGTTTTCTATTGGATTAAGGTCCAGGGATTTTCTGGTGTGTTTGGGGTTGTTGTCTCTCTGAAAGACCCGTTTCACAGGGCGTTCCTCTTCGACATAAAGTATTTTTATGTATTCAAACTGATCCAGAAACCCTGATATGTGATAAATGGGTCCAACACCATAGTATGACAAACATCCCCACATCACGATGCTTTACTGTCTTCAGTGTACTGTGGCTTGAAAACCTTGACTGCACTTTTCTACAATGTAAAAAAAGGTTTTTGTTTTCAATTTTCATTCACGAGTCGACCTTTTCGACTGATCGAATAATGGATTGTTAATGCACATCCCTATTACAACCACCCAGTTAGTGGATCCACATTTCATGGTGTCTGAGTGAGAGTGCGAGTTCTGACCTTCAAACCATCAGGAGCCCTGTAGACGGCCGTACAACCCTGATATGGACACTTGTAGATGTTGGGCAGCTCCTCTCTGAAAGTGTTAGTGCACATGTACAATGAGTTGATACTAACAAGTTAGAATCTGCTGCTTCACACTGAGGTTAAATATGACATTTAACACAGGACAAACATGACTCTGTACCCTTTGGGTTTGAACTTGTTCTTCCAGCCAGGTTTGGGTCCAGGTTTCTTTTTGATTTTGGGCTCCTCTGGGGCCTTTGGACTTTGTCTTCTCTTGTTGGGGTGGGTCACTCCGCCAGCTCTAAGAGGTGGAGAGAACAGTGCAGGAGCTGAGTTTTCAGCAGCCATTTGCAGTCCTGTGTGAGATTTCAGAAGAACCAGGAGATTCTTTGTACCCACCTCTTGTCTGAATATGGCTCATACAGCTCATCATCTGATATCTCTTCTTTTCTACTGTCCTCAAACTCATTCTCAGACATAACCCTGGAAACACACGGTGCTATAGTTCCTGTTAATGTTTTTTTATCAATTTTAATCTAATCATAATGAGATGAGACAGATGTATTGTGTAACTCACCTGTCAGACAGATCACTGTCAGCTGTCCTGTCTTCAAGCTGCACTGGAGCAGGAGACATCGCCTCCTCATGACCTGTAAAATCTAAGGACCACAACTGTGATTAAAACAGACTCACTACAAGACAAGGCAGCTTTTCCTTTAACACATTTCATTTCACACAGAGACCAATCGAGTGTTTTACTGTACATACCAAGGAAAAGAAAAATTAAGAATTATTTAAAAAAAAAGGGGAAAAAAAACATTATTAAAAGCAAATGAGATACATATAAAATAAAAAGGCTGAACAGAAACACCAGTCAATCAAAGGCAGATAAAACGCAAGCATTTTGTGGCTCTGGTCTGAGCACATTTAAGTTCCAGGTCCCATTTGTGCACAGCATAATAGCTAAAAGCAGCTTTGCCCTGTTCGGTTCTGACCTGAGGATCTAGCAGCTTCCTGAGGATCTGAGAATCCTGTTGGCTTTGAAATCTCCAAGGAGATCAGAAATGAATTCTGTCCCCAAACCACTGAGTGATTTATAAACTAGCAATAGCATCGGAAAATCTTTTCTGTAGATGACTGGCAGCCAGTGACTTTAGGTTCACTTGTTCACCATCCATGAATTCAAGAGCAAGACTTTTCACTGAAGCCTATGATTACTGACAGTTCAGTCACGTTTTACATTAGTTTAGACATTCACCTAACATTCCTGTGTATACTGTATTCAGCCAGAGAGCAGACAACCGTGTAGTTGATGCTCACACTGGCTACAATCAAACAGTGGCAGCAGGGATATGAAAATATAAGTTTCTGTCAGACTGTTCAACCCACTTGTCAGAGTTTGGAACAGGTAAATGATCTCAGTCTCACCTTCAGTGTTGCTGGTCCAGTCAGCTAGCACTGAGCTCTGAGTGTGTTCTGTGACTGCAGGTGGACTGTGCTGAGCCAAAGTCGTTGTTCTTCCATTCCCACTAGGCTGCTCCTCCTCCTCCTCATCATCCTCCTGCTGCTCTTCCTCTGACATCACTCCTTCACCGTTGCCACTCCTCGGCACTCCACTGGTAAAGTTCACTGGGTACCCTTGGTTGGCAGTGGTGGTGCACTGAGTGTCCATGATGTATCTGTGACCATCAACACAACCCCACACGGCTTTAACGGAGCCCCAGCACTGGCCCTCCAGAACCTCCTTCAGGTCGGGGCAGAAGCGACAGGCCTCTCCATGGTTGTGAGCCCAGGACACTAAGCTGTGGAGGCACTTAGGGTCTGAGGTAAATGATGTTGGTGCTGAAAGGAAACAGCAGAATGTTTAAATAAAATAATACAATGAGTTATGTTATTATTTTATGTAATGTCTGTGAACACAAGCAAAGTCTAGATGCTTTCATTTACTTGTTGAACCATGATTTACTGATGACTCTGGACTCTTTAAAGTCCTCCTGAAAAGAAAGAAAAAAGTTTATATATTTATATTTCTGGATTTCCTGAGTCAACATTTTAAAATGCTGTGATTAATACACAATAAAGTGCCTCTAAGATAATTCTTTTTCTTGGACTCACCTGTTTTTAAGTTTCTCTTTCGCAGCTGGAGGGAGGTTGACTCTTTGCAGGAACCTGATCAGGATGCTGTGGCACTTGTAGAACTTAGCGTGGCATTTCTTGCAGATAAACTCTGATAACCGGGGGTCGCGGTTCAACTGGACGCCAACTAGACGCTGGAAATCGGTGTGGAATAGAAGGGGAGACTGGGCCGCGGCGTCTGACTCCTCATCAACAATATCAATAGAATCCTGAGACCACTTGTTGAACGCGTGCCGCAGGCTGCGTGGAGAGAACTTCCCATGGCAGAGTCGACAGATTGCAGTAGAAAGTCTGCCTGTGGTACAATAAAATAAATCAGTCTTTTCTAAACTGGCAGATTAGGTTAAACAGTTAACACTAAATTACAAAGAAACAAAAGTACCCTACTAGGAGTTTTACATTTATTTATATTTAAGTAAAAAAATCTGTGAATTATGTAAATGTACAAAAAAACATAAGACAGTTAAAGACAGTTAAGAGTCAGATAAGCAAGGAAACTAAACTGTTTTAACTAGTTTATTGAGTTGGTTCTGAGCCTTTTACCTGAAGATTTCTGTTTCTGTGTATGATCAGCAGCCGTCACACTGAAGTCTAAGTTAGTGGTTTTGTCTGTTGCCGCCTTATCATGGAAGAAACTGTCTGTGGTTACACGGACACTCTTCCGAGGCGTCTCTCTGTTTCCAGATGTCTTTGTCTCCTCGTTGATGCTCGCTGTCGTCTGTTTTCTGCTGGTCTGTCGTGAAGTCACAGATGACCTCCCGCGTCTGCTTTTCTTCTTCATGGTTTATTCTATACTTTGTGTGTCAGCAGCTGACCGAGGTGATGGTAGCCTGGTGTTTGTTAGACTCCTGAAAACATTTAAAGGCAACATAAATTAAGACAGTTATCTAATTATCTTCTCTTTCAATATGCTGATGATACCATCATGTTTTAAATGATTCATTCACTTGTCTCAGAGTAAATTCACTTGCTACTACTGTCCCAAAACTCTGAGCACAAGCATGACTTTAAACAGTGAATGAATGTGCCAAAGAAAATTTCTAGTAATTACTACACAACTATAAATAACAAAGATGTGTGTTACTATAGCAACTAGTCAAGAACAAAAACAGCAGCATGTGAAGGTGGAGCTGCTTTTAATCACTTCATGTACTGACAGCTGCTTCACTCACAATAATATCGTCATGCATCTGCAAAAAGTAACTACAAACTAATCTGTTCATGTAAAGCATAAGTTGCTCTGACTTTCTCTGCTGTTGACTATATTTTTCCAGTGTTATTGCTATTAAAATGCATCATGTGTCAGCATTCAGCACAGAGGAACAAACAAAATACTAAAATTTAATACTTAAAATATCACTACACATATTAAATCTTTTGAAATGTTGTGGCTTTAGCACTACGACAAATGTCTTCTCATTAATTTCTACTAGCTTGGTTAGCCTGAGCAGCCTGAGCCTGCTACGTTCGCTAGCTAGTGTGTGAGAAATGCAGTTTAACGTTATTGTTCTGAATAAAGTCATGTTGCTGCGCAGCCTACCGTGACTGTTTGTAAATCCTACCACCCGAAGAACATGTTTTTAGACAGAAAACACGGTTTTCATAAAGCAGGGAAACAGTTATGTGGCTTCAACGATGCCACCAGTTGTAAACACAAGAACCCGGAAGAACTAAGATATGAAAACAGACAGCGAACATGACGACAACAGCGCCGCCTGGCGTCTGTAGGACATACTGCAGCCTGCAGCGAGTAGAGGCCTATTCATTCAACCACCAAAAGAATTCAGCGAGTTCAGAGACTAAAACCTGAAGATAACATGTCTTAATGACATTATTAGCTACAGTAAACGTTGATTTAGTGTAACAGGTAAGAAAAAAATCACAAGAGATTTCACACAGACACTTTTTAAATAGTGAAGCTGATGCTCAGGTCATCTCTCTATTCTTATTCCTTGTTGTTACTAATATTACTGTAATGTGGAAAGAAAGTACTGTAGATTGAACTAGTCTACTGTACTTGTACATCTGAGGTATTTGTATTTTATGGAGTGTTTCCATTTTATGTAAATTGTATTTTCCTTCAGAAGGAAACATTGTTTCCTTTACTGTCTCGCAGTAACTGTTTATATGAGTCACATGTAAAACAAATTCCCTTCAGCCAGTTCAGTAGTGTTTGAAATAGTTTCTGTTTCGTTTTTCTTTTTTCCATCGCTACCTCTGTTTCAGTTTCTTGGTGAGACACATAAAGTACATTCTAAAGCTTCCAAAGCCTCGACCCGGACTGTTCTCTTATTGGATGTTGTTCCTGGAATCAGGACACTTTTCTACTTTGGGGGAAACTGACACAAGTGTACTGATTACCATGGAGACCACTGTTACCTTCTCCTTCCACATGTTCCACATCTTTTCCAGCTCTTCTCTCTTGGTGTCCTTTGTATTTTTGTAGCTTCTCATGTTCCTTCTTTCTGATGTTTCTATCACTTGGGATTGCTACATCATATTAGATCACTATGGATAGGGATAGATATCCTCTGTTAGTCCTCCATCACTATGTTTGGTTGTTAACCAGTTTGCCAGTCTGTATATGGAAGTCTCACAGGATATTAACTTGCTTCCCAGTGGGACACTCATCAGACAGTTTTTGGATTAAATGACCTTTGTTTCTTTATTTGGACCGTCTTGTCTCTTTACTCACCTGAGTGTTTCTCACTATAGCAGTAATAGAACTATAGACTCTGTAGCCACGTTTCCTCTGCACAAGACAACTGATGGTCTAAAGCACATTAAGAAGGAGAGAAATGTTACAAATGAACTCTTGATAAGTCAATCAGTGAACTGAAAACCATTCCAGGTGACTACCTCATGAATCTGACAGAATGCCATGAGTGTGACAAAGATAAATGTAGCTGCTATATGAAATTATTAAAATATTAATTGTGGCACATTCATATAATAAGTAATTTTCATAATTATTGAATTGTATGTCATAAATAAGACATAACAAATGTCTCCTGTATTACTATACAGTGAAAATAATACAAAGAAAGAAAATCCACTGAAGGTGAAAGAGTGTCCAAACTTTTGACGGGTAGTGTATATACATGAATATGACCCTGTACCCATGTATATGTATGATAAATAGCATCTTGAATATAGGAAAAAATGCTGTAGAGACAGTGGTTATTTCTGCTACAGATCATTTACTGGAAGTGATGTGAGAATACTTTTTAATGATGGTGTCTAAAAATAGAGCTATGATGGTAACCAGACACATCAAGAGAGTTGTCAGCACACACGTGCAGTGTACAGCTAAAAAAACACAATGCAGTTTAGACAGCACCATTATAGTTCGCAGTGGAGCTGAATGTGGTAAACACAGGTCAAATAAGAGAAGTCACCTCCATGGTTCATCAACTGTGCGATGAACCATGGCGGCACCAGGAGTCCTCCTCCTTCTCTTTCACAAACAAAGTCTGCTGCTTCCTCCTGCTGTATTCACCATGTTAGAGCATCAGAGAGAGCATAAGCTCCATGATGCTCTGCAGCTCAAACACTTACTGTGATGATCCACAGCAGTGTATATATGTGTGTGTGTGTGATACACTGTGTGTAAAATATGTCGAGTCACATCCACATGTATTTGAACAGTGATTGTAAAAACAAAACAAGAGTAAGATTAATATTGTTCCTGTTAAATTTAATTATTGTCTTATTATAAAACCAGGTGCATAGATCACCTTGTTTTGAAGGAAGACAGGAACAGTACTGCTGGGGTGGGACTGGTTGGGGGATACTGTCCTGTCTCTGTCTCTGTCTCCATTATGTGCTGTTAATTCAGCTGCAATTCTGTGTGTAATTCTTGGAGACACAGGATTTGATGCATTTAACATAAAATAAAAAGTTGGATAAGTGAAACTTTATGTTTAAGTTTTCATTTTATTCTCACAATTTAAAATGCTTTATTGCTTTATTGCTAATATGTTGTAGATGAATCATGTCATGTAATTAAAATAGCTTCATCTACATAATATATTTTAATGTGGTCAAAAATGCAGTGACCTAACCTTATTGAAGGGGATTTTTTTAATGCGGTGGCATCACCACAACCTGCAGGCAGTAGTTTTGACTGTGGGGGCCAAACATCACACCCACACATTCAGGAATGCACTACAATGTAATATTTATATTTAGCAAATATAAGTGTTATATTATAAGTGCTATACTTTGCTCTGAAATTTAGATTTCAGAGCAAAGTACTGTGAAAGATATTACATATAAAATATACATTATGCTAAACCAGTAAAATATGCTGCATTAATATAAAGTCAGTATCAACCAGCTTAAACATGCTGTTTGAATCAGTAATTGTATCCTCAAACAATCAAAAGACTGACTCACAAATTTAGTCTAATTTTGTTTTTCATAACCTGCCTCTCCGTCTTATTCCTGTGAATGTGATATCTTTGGAACGCCTCAAGGGAATGTCTTCAAACTACAAGGACAATTGCCCACTTGGATTAACTGCTTAGATGTTAGTGGTCAAAGTTCACAGTGACTGTGACCTTTACTGTGTTATATCAAGTTTGCTATTTTATAAGGGAATTTCTTAAAATTTGGTACATTTGTATAAGGTAGAATTCATCTCTCATGTTCAATCTTGAATATATATATAATATATATATATATATATATATATATATAATCGAAATCACAATCAGGGGGCTGTGGTATTATAAATCGTTGAAATTGGAAGCTTGTGACAAGTTTGAAAACCAATTACCTCGAGGTGTTTCTGTATTGTTGCATTCACAGACCTGGGATCAATGACCTTGACCTTTGACCAAATGAGATTAATATTAATTAATATTCACACACACACACACACACCGGCCACTTTATTAGGTACACCTTGCTTGTACTGGGGTGGACCCCCTTTTGCCTTCAGAACTGCCTTAATCCTTCGTGGCATAGATTCAACAAGGTACTGGAAACATTCCTCAG
>JAUYWH010000024.1:1772177-1822930 GCA_034779795.1 Ctenopoma multispine | reverse complement strand
TTTGTAGAGTATTGACTGTTCGAGGGATGCAGAGATGCTACAGAGACACAATGCAGTGGAATCTGAATCCCTACAATTAGCCCCACGACACTGAGAGCAGTGTGCAATAATGTGATAAATCTTTGCCTGTGTCAAGACTTGTTTGTCTTTAAAAATGTGATGAGCTCTGTTGTTTATCTGTATTGATCAGAATCAGACATCAAACTCTGTAGTGTAATAATAATGTTGGAGATGAATTTTTTTTCTATTAAATTTAGAAATGATTATATAAAAAACAACATATTCTGGTTTCTTTACTTTAACAGAGGTTACACATTTAAACAGTGTTGATCACTTTCTGAACTGCTTCTGTTTTAAATTCAAGCTGTGTGTATTTGTTTATGACCACTAGGATTCACAATTTAAAAAAATGTAAAAAACCAGACAAGATACAGCCAAAGATGTGTTATAACAAGATGTGAGCAAGGAAAATGGCCCCTGCCCTCACCTCTCCTATACAGGAACACAGCTTTCGGCTTTTTCAGTTTCTCAGTGGTCAAAAACTCAGATGTTTCTCTCAAATAAAAGAGACAACAGCACTTTGTAGACATATTCTGTTACATCTCTGTGAACAAAGTCTCTGGTTCAGGTGACCCCTGACCTCTTGAAGAGTTATTTCACCTTCCAATAATCACTGAACCTCAAGTGTTACTACAGGCTGAATAGATCATCATGACCAGTGACATCCGAGATGATGAAATAAACAATATGTCTTAACATCTCAAAGTCTCTCAAGCGGGAAAAAAATCTTTAACACACCTTTTAGATAGTATGAACTCATACTTGGAAAAGTCCCAGTGCATTTATTCCACAAATGTCAATGAAACAAATGGAAATTTAACAGGACCACCAGGATCCCGGTTACGCTGAAGGACAGCTGGAACGCTGTGATGGAGAGGTCTGGTCTATTCCACACCATCATCGATATGTGGAGCAGGTTCCTGAAGAACATCACTTAATGTTCTACTTCTGCAGGGCCAGACACAAGCACATTGACTGGAGTGGTGAGCAGATGTTGAAGCAATGTTCCAGCAGAGGATACAGATTTATCCAAAGGAGATCTAAAAGACTTTGTTTTATAGCTTTCAAAAACACTACTACACACTGGACTTTAACTTCACTTTATTTTTTATATATTATATATATATAATAATATATATATTTATTTACAAGTATAGATGCAGCGTGGTGGGGTTCCCTCTTCCTTGGCCAGAAAGGAAAGACCCCTTAACACGAAAGTGAAACACTTTTATACTTCATCAACATCAACATAAGAAACTCCCTTAATACACACAAAACTGCACAGTTAGAGGATGAAAATGTTATGTAAGTGATCACAATCACAGGGAAAGCTCATGAGAAACAACAGTTTTTCCTGTTCACGTCCTGATTTCCCAGAACCTGCTGGAACATTTGGAACAATAAGATTAAATAAGATAAACATTCTGATTTAATGTTGTCAAGTTGTGAAAGTTCACCTTAACTCAAAAACAAGGAGTCATTTCAGGACACAGAGAACCAACTGCACTCAGTTTAAAAAGAACATATTGAGACACATAATTGAAACATATAACATATGGTGATGTGTATGAAATATATAAGACAGTAATATGTAATGTGATGTAATATAATAAAATAATATGTGAACAGGAGAACACATGCAACTACAAGAGCAATGTCATCTCCCAGCTGCTCAGATTTTGTGGTTAGGTAATGTGTCAGTACTGTCATACTTAACTTACACCACATGCTGTCATAAGGATAACTCAGGTTATCCCTCTTTATCTTCATCAGCTGGGAAACATATCCCCCAGTCTCTTCATGAAACACACTGATCACTGATATTTGTACTATGATTTCATCTATATGTTGTATTAATGGCTCTGAAACACACAGTAACATCACACTGTATCAAATATAATATATAAAGTTTGACTAATACAAAACATTTTGCTTACACACACAATCAGACATGTACAGACGGGGGCTCTGGGTGCTCAGTTACCTGCCCTTTACCCCACTTTATTTAAAGTCACAGAAACATTTCTTCCTATCACTGGTGCCTGTGTACTATCTACAAACATTTGACAACTTCAGTTCTGTATAAGTTAAAATTAAGTAACTGATGTCAGTTTTTCTTTTTAAGCGTAACACAGACAGTTTGAGTTTATTTACTGCAGTGATGTCACAGAAACATTACACGACAGAATCAAAAGAAAGAGAGAAATAGATGTTTTAGATTTCTACATTTTTACCTATTTCTTTGTATTTTTATTGATAGACAAACTAGCTACTAGCTACTTACTTAAGATACTTTTCTCATTTTTACAGAATCCTTTCACATTGTAATGAGTTGTTTTTCATGTTATTATGACAAACAGTAGTTTCTTGTTATTACAAGATAAAGTAGTTTTAAGTTATTCACAGACACCAGTTTTGTTTTCATTTTGTCAGAGTGTCATGTGTGTAATCGTTGTGTGAGGATTTTGATTGTCAAGGACTTGGCTACCACTTGACCTGGTGTTGGTACCAGACCACAGGTGATGACATGACAGAAATGAGAACCTGAACTCACACAAACACATCATTGCTAGGCCATATTGTCTTATTAACAATTTCCCCAGGGATCAATAAAGAAAAAAATAAAAAATAATGTTCTAGCAAACACATGATGATAGTGAGAGACTGTCAGCGTAGTAGTAATAGTGATCTTAAAGACTATGTCAAAGTCACATAAACCGTTCTATTTTTATACCTGACACCATGACAGTTTTATTAAGAAACTGAAACTTGCACAGTTTCACTTGAAACATCATTGTATCACATCTACAGCTAACTGACTGAAATGACTTATCAGAGGTAAATCTACTGGGTGGGCACTGACCTCCTTACCATAGAGTTTTCCTCCCAGGTGCCCCGTCATCCCCAAACAGTTCCACCCCACTTATTCAGTTCTTAAAGCTGTAATTGATTATTTTTGATTATAAAAAAATAACTCTTAGTCTCACCAAAACGTAAAAAGCCTTTGGAATAGTTTTTGTTCTTAATTTAAACCTTAAGTATCTTGTACTGTATCGTGTGTGTGTTTCATGTTGGATTGAACTGTGTAAAACTTTAAGCTGTCGTCTTGGTCAAGTCTCCTTAAAAACATCTTTTTACCCCAACTGCATTAACTTTAATAAATAAATGTAAAAAATAAACAGTAAAATAACAACTTAGTTGCTGTTGTACAGCAACAAACACACACAGTGACATTCACTCACAGGAAGTTATTGTCACCTCTGCCCTCAGCCGCCCTGCCACAACGTGCTGCCACATGTGCAGTAAATGTAGTACAATGTATTAATAAATGATGCTTTTCATTTATTCTTGACTCCACCATGGCATTCACAGTCAGTTGAAGTACAGAAAGTAGCATATAAATAAAATGATTTGTTAGTAGAAAGTATTGTGTAACCACACTGAGAGGAACAAGTGAGTCAAGAAACTCAAAGTGTTGCACTTTGTACACACGGAAAGTGACAGCAGTTGTGTGACCACTAAAAAATAGGTTGTTCAAGCTTTGAATGCAAAATTAAATGAGCAACAGTTGTTGAGTATATGTATGGAAGCACAGTTATCATGTTTAATGATGTTTTACTTTATCACTGTGCCCTGCAGTTGGTATCCAGACATGCCATACGCATGTTGTGTTGTTAATTAAGCTGTGAAATGTTGCAGATTTCTGACATATTCACATGTACAGTATGTTAAAATGATTTTTCTCTAATTGTCTGTGGTTGTAGGGAGTGTATGGTTCACCCTTTATATGTGAAGGACAGGAACAGATGCACTGTTTAGTGTGAAGCTTTATTCACAGTGAGTCAATCCTTCAAATACCCTTCTCATGTCTTACAAATAATACCAGTCATCATTATTTCAGGGAGTTTACAAAACACTTAAAACCCAGCAAATATACAGTTAGTCAGAGTAAACAGACAAATATAAGTACAGAAAATAAAAAGAGAAAATAATAGCTCCAGTAATACTAAAAGAATTACTCTCATTTCACCTTCACCCATTTCTACATTAGGTTTTTATTATACCCTCCTGTTTCACATTACTGCTGTAACTCCTAAATGCAATGTTTCATATATATTTAAATAATAACAACATGAAGACTATAACTTACATGACATGCACATGTATTAGTCATTATCCAAAAATCATGGTAATCGATCTGTGTAGCACTGTAACAGTAATGTGTTTACATGCAGGCTTGGACAAGATATAACTTTCAGACATTTCCTGTGCTCATGATTACACCAGGACCTGTCTTTACCAGATGTCTTTGTTCCATATGATTTCTCAAATGTATTCCTTTCATGTTGTTTGTCTCATATTATCCTAGACAGCATATTCTTATTGAGTTGACACTACACAAATACAGAGGGTGAAATGTGTTCAAGGAACTAAAACAAGTTCAGTCCGATTTTTTAAATAACAATAATCTAATTTTGTGGGTTAGAGATACTGTGTAAGAGGATTAGGGCCACCATGAAAAATATATCAGAATCCTGAGAAAAAAGTCCGAACTCGAATAATAATTTTATGGTGGCCCTAATAATCCTCCTCCGTAGTATACTGTGGTATCTACGTTTACTTTTATAGTTTACTTCTAATTGTTATCGTCAGTGGTCATGAAACCATGTCTCCCGAACAGCAGGTGGCAGCGCGTCTTTAAAGTGTACTCACGATCTGCAGCTATTAAACCCAACGAAGAAGAAGGAGGAAGTGGAGACGATGGCCACAGCTGACAGTGGTGTGAAACCTCTTCAAAATGCCATGAAAATGGCCAAAGCAGCGATACAACTGGACGGAGAGAACAAACATAAGGTAGGAGTGTCCTCCACAGCTTGAGTGTGACGATAAGACGGAGTGTTAACCCCTCAGGAAGCAGATAGTGACGATGTAAACAGACGGAGGGGGCGGGAGCAGGGAGTGGGTCAGTCAGCTAACCTGTCACTGCTGTGTGACACCGTCTTCACACTTCAACTGAACATACAGTTTATTTATGTTTATTTGTATATATATTAAATTGTATTAAATATATGCACTGTCCACTGCCTTTTTCCAAACTACTCACTGTTCCTGTACTTAAAGAGTCACCAATGTAATTACAGACGTAACTTGTTATTTTAGACGAAAGTACAAATAAACACAGTTCTTTTATTTTAGACAACAATGAAAATGTTAGGTTACTTTTGAATTAGATTTTTACAACTAGTAAAATAAAAAAGATAAATACGAACCTTTCTAGGAAGGTTAGGTTAATTTCCATCAAATACTAGCTTAATAACACTAGTATAATCACTAAGCATCACAATCATCTCTGTGTTAGAAGTAATACGTATGTTTTTATGTTTTTTAATACACTACCAGTCAAAAGTTTGGACACACATAGGAATGACCATGTTTTTCATGAAAAGATACATGTCTTCAGTTGTGTTACCATCATTGCACATGGTTTTCTAATGATCAGTTCTCCTTTTAAATGTATACATTAACATTAACAAACATAACATGCTATAGGAAGACAGAACTAATGTTTGCAGAATTAAGGCCTCTGTATTTTTCTGTAAATATTCCTTTAAAAAACTGTTGTTTTCAGCTACAATAGTCATTTACAGTATAAACAATGTCTACATTGATTCATTCTGATCAGTTTGATGTTATGAAATCTGCTTTTCTTTACAAACATGCTCAATTCTATGTGTGTCCAAACTTTTGTCTGGTAGCGTATATCAATGCACTGAGAACATTTGACACTAGGGATTAGTACATTTACTGTTACACTGTTTCAGGTTATGGAGGACTAGAGTTCGTTTGTTTAGTTTATAACTTGGAGAGGTCACCAGACTGCAGCTGATCTGAAAGCAGTGACTAACTTGCTGCCTGTTCAGCAGTAACTTGTAAATGCAGATATGTAAATAATGGAGAACTGGAAGAACCGGAAATGTCAGTAAAGATGAAGTCAGCTCTGGCAACTCACAGAACAGTGACTGGTCAGTTTGGGGGTGGTGAATTGACTGAAATGAAAGTTGATATGACCAGACATGCACTCAGTAATGCAACACATAAATGGTCATTTAGACTAGTAAAAGTGCAGCACACTATGTCAGGAGCATCATGGATATGACAGACCAGTCACTTATAATTTCTGACATTTTATTATGCTGCTGAGTTGAGAAGATGCTGTTTGTATAAATATAGGTCTAGTTGGATGTTTTCTCTATGCTCACAAACATCACAGAAAGGTTTTTGATAAACATATTTGTTGGACATTGTATCTATGCCGACTGTGGTTTTATTGATTATTACAGTGCATAATAATCTCTGTGGTATAGTGCATTATTTACTGTCTACATTAATGATACAAAGATGTTATATGCTTATCATCTCTTTCCAGGAAGCCTACTGTGAGTACCTCCGGACAATCAATTACATATCACATGCACTTCTGGAGGAAGCTGGGATGCAACGTAAGATCAGACTTATGTGTGGTGACATGCTTTATGATAAGCTATCTTAATCTCATTATTCTTTTCTCTGTTACTCCTTCAGGATGTTTACTCAGCCTTATGTATTGTTCAGATTTGTCCAGTGGGTCTTCAGTGAGCTCTGGGGAAAATCAAACTTCCTTAACTCAGATATTTGTGTGCATCTCCTCCTGAACATCTTAAATTAAGTAGCTGTCGCAGCAAGTTAAACAGCTGCTAGCGGGCTTGTTAAACTAATCATTATGACTGACAGACAGTGTTGCAAGCCGAGGCCTAGTTCAGGGCAGGGAAAGCTCTTAAATGTTTCACTGTGGGCAGATTGTTTTAGAATTTAAGTACTGTTTGATGATTTCAGCTTTTCAGATTCATCATGCACGTCATCATTCTATAGGTGATATGTACCAATTGAAACACTGTCAGTTGTTTGTTCAGTGTTTTCAGTCTTCAGTGCTTTATGAAAGAACAGAAAGAGAAGAAAAGAAAGGGACAGAGCTGTGTATATCATTTCTTAGAATTTACACTGAATGTCAGGACAACAAGTTAACTGCCACAGGACTCTCTTGTAGAACTCTGCAGTGAAATTGTGGCGAGACTTACATCACTGTGTAAATCCATTTCCCAGGGGACCAGTGACTTCAATTATTGCAAAATGGATGGGATGGTCTGGGAGCTGACACAGAACTCAGTGGTCATTTCAACAGAGTTTCTCTCTTCTGCAGAGATGGGAAAACATGGCAGGAGGCCAATGATTTCAGTTACACTCCATCAATGGCAGCGTTGTTAGACAGATGATTCTTGACTCAAAAGTCATATGAAACCCTGCATGGTGTTTGCTCAATGGCACTTATGACTCAAGTGTCATGAGGGAAAAGGTTCCCTGGTCTGATGAGACATAAATGAAACGTTTTCTGCAGAACACCAGGCACTGCTCATTACCTGCTTAATATCATCCCAGGGTTTTTTTGCACAGCAGCAGGAACACAATAGAAGTCCTTAAAGAAAACCTGTGATCATATGTAGCAGTAATGTAGGTAACTAGTTTCTTAGGCAGTGTTTACATTTCAGCTTGGTGGAATGGTCAGTTTTCTACTAGACCACCATGATGGTCTCAGATGAGGTTTATAAAGGAAGAACAAAAACCTCTGTTTGAACATGAGGCGGTTTATGGATAAGTGAGTGAGACCAGTCCAGACTTGACGACAAGCAGGATACAAACAGCAGCCTCTGCTACTGTAATTACTCATTCTAACCAGTCTTGAGCTAATCACCTTGAATACAGTGGTTGGGTTGTTAGCACCTACTGTAATTGAATCAGTAGTCGTCCAGGAGTGTTGTTCTTAACAAAGTCACTTCTCATAACTCTCTCTGTCGTCTCTTTCTTTCTATCCTGGTCTCAGAGGAGAGGGAGATAAGGGCAGTGGAGGAAGAACGGATGTTGAGGCTAGCTGAGCAGTGTCTGGAGCGAGCCAAGTCATTTATAGGGAAGAACACTGCCCCCCGTGACATCACTGTCCCTGCTTCGCCTTCACCTGGCCAATCAGAGACCCATCAGACTGCTGTCCCACCAGTCGCCACTGCTCCAAACATCGGTGAATACACCCCCTCCAATCACAGACATCTTTTATAAACAAACTCTACAATGACTGCTAATCTGGAGCCTGCTCCAGGGGTCACAGATCAAAACTAGCCAATGCGTAGCCACGTGATTTTTGTTGTGCAAACCAATCATCACGTTGTGTGTCTCTCTGTTTCACCTCTATTGTCACAGTCTCACGAAGTCACACTCCTGCTGAAGCAGCACGCAAAACAACCAGCCCGACAAAGAGTGGCCACCGCAGGGTGTTGTCAGACGGTGGAGGGGAGCTCTCACCTTTTCTGCCTCCTGAAGTCTTCCAAAAACTACAAACAGTTGAGTCACAGGACACTAGCAAAAGGTAAAGGCCACTTTTTATCAAAGTAAATATTGCTCCATTCAGTGTCAGATATTATTTGACGCGAACAACTCAACAACAGAGACTTCAAAGATGTTTTCAGTCACTTCTACATCACATTTCTGAGCAACCAGGTCAAAACATCACACTGATTTTTCTATGTGTTGTTGGTGATTACATGAGCTTTTTAGAATAAGAATGTTAGGCCATGTTAATAGGACGTGTAAGTCTAAACTGTCAAAAAGAATAATTCTGTCAGGGTGACTCTAAATAAAGATTCATTTATGTGACATCTTAAGTATATTTCTTGTTTATATATATATATTTTCTTTGTGTGTGTGTGTGGTGTATGGTTTAGGGAGCTGACACCCATTGAACAGGCATCACGCTTGAATCAGAAGTTAAAAGCCAATTATGAAGCTCGTCTGGCGAGGCTCACACCTGGTCAAGCCTACCAGAAGACGTCTTTGGTAAGTGTGTGTTTGTGTGTGTGCGCATGTGTCTGGAACCACAGATATCACCACATGCTGGATTTGGTCCCTGGTGGTTGACCCAGCCATTTCCAATGTAGTGTAGCATTAGGCTTAATTTAAATCTAAATACTTAAGAATTCGTCCTGCTTCTTATATCACAATCATCAGTAGATACACAAGAACCAGTTTCTTTAGTAACCATGCATGGCCACAAGGTAACACCTCCATCATAATTTGTAGAGGACATGGTACACGTTGAGTCATGTCTTTTTGCAAACTCTAATCTGGTCTTCCAATTTTTGAGGTGTACCTATCATTTACATCTTGTAGTAAACCCTGTGTATTTACTCTGATAAAGTCCTCTCATGATTCTTGACACGTTCATCTACCTTCTGGAGGATGTTCTTGATCAGTTTCCTTTATCAGGTAAATAAATCTTATGTCACCCACTTCAGTGTTATCTTTTTTTGAGTTTGCCAAGCTCACAATCATATAATAAAAAAACAAAACAAATCCCATCAGAGATTTAAGAAAAACACTTCTTTGTTTTGGTTTTTCAGCTTAATGATAGGTGACAGCTCTTTGGACTTCATATTAACACTTAACAACAAGTTCCAAATACAAATGTAACATTTAAAATCAACTCTAGACCTTTGATCTGCTTCCTTTGAAATGAACAAATGAGGGAATAACATAAATAGCCAGCTGTCCAACACGTGTATGGACACAGCCCACCTCACATTTATGAGCAGTGTATAAAAATGGTTTAAGATGTAATAAAGTAAAATGATGATAATTGTCACTTGTTCAACTTGACTGTATTTGCCCAACAATGACAAAAACGTATGTGAACCCTTTATTTCTCGGGATGAAAATGGTAAATAATCACAGTGTTGGTGGAAAAAACCCCAGAGATTTGGATTTGGTAACTGGTTGAACCAAACACAAAGACCAGTTTAGAGTTTGACAAACAACTTCACTTCTCTACAGTGTGAAATTCACTGCACTTATTTCAAACTTTGAACAATGTCAGTGTGAGAAATGTGTCTGATGTCACAGTGTTAAGAGTCCATGTTGACACCATCTCCCCCTGTTCACAGATCTACTGCCTGTTTTTAAAACGTGAGGTTCAGAGAGCAAAGCAATAGTAATGCAAAGTCATACATGTGGTCATTTAGATTATAAAAGACTTTGATGATCCCATAACTTTTTCTTCCTGGTTTCCTTTGATTTAATGAAAGTCCATTGTCACACAAAGGTGGAGGAGCAAGGGGATTTAAAAAAAAAAACGAAAATTATTAGAGATGCACTTTTAACGTAGCCTTCAGGTTTGGTTCCTCAAAGGACATGTTCCAAAGGTTTGGGCATGTATGGGATTGTGCGTCTGATCAGGGACATAAGTGCAGTGTGCTGTACAGACACTGTAGACACAGTATAAGTCAGTATCACCATGCAGACCAGGAAGAGGCATCTTATGTGTCTGTCAGTCAGCACATGCACAGAGCCTCAAATCCCAGAAGAAGAAGATAATACATTTTTAAAACAATAAAGAAATATATAATATGTTGTCTTAAAATGTGTTTTGCCACTGGTAGACTGACGGTCTTTTGAATAATTATTTCACATAAGCAATTATTATGCTTATTATGCTGATCAGCAGATTAGCAGCCAAGTTGATGTACATGTTAGTTTAGTTAACAGGACAGTTGTAATAGTAATCCTGGCTTTGCTAGCTCAGCAGTTTGAAGTTGTTTAAAGCGACACTGAGTGTGGGTTGATTGTGTAATGTTTGTTGTACTTCCGGTGTCGTATCGTTACCCCTGCCTGATGATAAGTGAGCACCTGAGAGCGGGGGGTGTGGGCCGG
Source organism: Ctenopoma multispine (assembly GCA_034779795.1). NCBI lineage: Eukaryota > Metazoa > Chordata > Actinopteri > Anabantiformes > Anabantidae > Ctenopoma > Ctenopoma multispine. The sequence continues at coordinate 1,812,082 of JAUYWH010000024.1, read as the reverse complement.
GTACAGGTCTCTCTACTACATAGGTTGCCGCTGTTTATTGTTAGGTAACGTCTCAGGGTGAAGGACTTTCTTTGCTCCATCTTTTTACTTGAAAAAAGGTCACTGTTTGTGAGGCAGAAACATGATGGTAAGCGAGCCACCGTTACGTTTAATTTGTAGTTTCCTAATCGCCATCGTTATTAAGCCAACTTATTTTCTCCGATATCTATTCTGTGTGCTGTTGAATATTTTAAAAAGTTAAATTAACAATGTTAACTTATTGTTCAGATACGGAAAATTCAGCGTCAAGTGGAGCTCCGTGTTTACTGGAGAAAACTAAAGGCGTTTGTGAAGGTAAAGTCAGATTAGCTCAGGTGGCTAACACGAAGCGACGCTCACAAACCTCACGAGTGGTTAAACTCTGCGTGGTTTTACTTCAAACTACAGGAAATGAGCAGATTTCAAGACTTTTCTTTGACTTCCCCAGTCGAAGAGGGAACATTGTGCTACTAAATAGTTTGTGTGGGTTTTCTGTATCATTCTACAGTGGAGTCGTTTATTTGTTGTGTGTAAATTAATGAGCACATTCACAGTAGACTCAGTCGTTGTTAGGTTTTGTTGTAGTAGTAATACATACAGTCTGGATTTTTTTCTGTTTCACCTGTCTTTATTGTAGTGTAGGTTGTGATTTCCAGTGACAGACGCCTCACTTCCTTTCTTTATGTCTAGATATTGTAGATTTCAGATTTTGAATTGGTAATGGACGATGACCTGGTGTATTCATATATGTTATTTGTTTTTGTATGTATGTAGTATGTTGCTGGCAACTTCCTGACTTCTTGATTCCCCCCTGGCACTACACTATATACAGTATATAATGAGCCTTCTTGTGCTATTCTGATGTGAATACCATTTCTTCTACAGAAACTATTCATTCATCTTAGTGCAGCTTTACATATCATTGATCTCTGTATTTTATGGCATGAATGCATATAGTTAAAGTTACTTTCCCTTTTTTTTTTGCAATGCAGACTCTTTCTCTTCAGCGGCAGATGATGGAGAACCTGATCATAGCCAAAGCCAGGCAAGATGCTGTATCCTTCTGTTGTGTCCTCTCTTCACGCTTTCCTCATCTTTGTGGCGTGAATAGGGGGGCGTTAGCTCTACACTATTCACTACTTTAGTCCCATCTCGTATAATTTGGTAATATGTAGCAAACATCTGTGTCAGGCAAAACATATTTAAAAGAGAAAGAGACTGTTGCACATACCTAGGTATTCAAGCAACTTTTAGTTGTAAAATCAACAGAAGATTCCAGAAACGTACTGTAAATGGTCTTACTGCACTTAAATAGGGCTTCTCTACCAACTACCAACTTGGGGTTCAGTATCTTGCCCATGGACACTTTGACATATGCAGGGAGGAGCCGGGAATCGAACCACTGATTAAAATAGAAAAAAATCTTATGTTTACTTTGTTGAGCAACATATAGGGAAATGCCAGAACATAGTTCATGTGCAGAGATCTAATGTGAAGGGAAAACATTACATTTAACTACAACCAAAGTCTTGCAATGGTGGCAACTTCTTTTACCGTTTGGCTGACTCTCTGAAGTCAGGACACATTCACATTTCTCTGTCCTTTAAATAAGAAATAATGCTGTAATATAAAACTACATGAATATCTTATTTGGGCTTTTGTGACCTGGTGGTCAGTTTGCAAAAGTTGTATTTTGCTGTGGAGTCTCTTCATATAGACTGAAATGTTAATATTTTTATTTAGTTGTAATGATAACCTGCCTAATTTCAACTGAAAGGCACCATCACTTTCAACTGATTTATGTAAGGACTATAATGTTTGGAGATCTCCTTAATAGTTGTTGCGACACTAGCTCCAGCGGAAGATGGAGGAGAGAAGGCTGAGGCTGCAAGAAGAAGCCAACAGGTACCATTTTAAATAGATTTTCTGTCCGTGCCTCTTTTAGCCTAGGTTTGGCATAGTGTTTTTGTTTGTTTGTTTTTTAACCTCAGTCTCATGTTAATTCCTTTACAAACTCATAATTTACTGTGCTTACAAACTAGTGCTCTAAATTGTGTTTGAACGGCTGTCCAAAGAATCTGTAGTATTGTGTGTGTACTTGTTATCTAAGGGTCAAGCACAAGAAAATCTTTAATCTTTAGAAAAAGGAGTTTACTGTCACTTTTTACTCTTTGACCAAAAAGAGAATCTTAAGCATCACAAGACACGGGAAAAACTTTATTGTACATCATCAAATGATTATTATAACACTACCTAAATAAAGTGAGGATGTGAGATATAGTGCATGTGCTGCATGTGGTTTTGGTTTCACAATGAAGACCTCACTGACTCTTGATATTTGTGCATTTACAGAGGAGATACTTCCCAGACAGTATTATGTGTCTATAAGTAGGGATGTATGAACATTTTCTGTTTGTCACTGCAGGAGATTTGCAGCATCTGGGGCAATGACTGCAGAGGAACAAGAGCAACGTACTCTCTACACCAATGTACTGGAATATGAACAAGACCATGTAAGTTGCACTGATCATTGTTTTCATGTCAACATGTTTTTACTAGTTAGATGCAACAGCTATAGGAAAGTGCAGATATGTTTGCCTAGAAATCCCTTTTTTTGATCTCTCTAGGATTGGCCCAAACTATGGAAAGCCAAAATCAAGGAGAATCCAGATAACATCACATTAGTGCTGCATTTAGTTTCCTTCCTGCTCAGGTAACTGACTGTCACATAATCATTTTTACTAAGGTTTTCAATAAGTTACCATTATTGCTTTAGTGAAATCTGGTTGAAAGGGGAATTGTTACGATTGCATCATCATTGTCCATGTTCTCAGTAATACTACACACAATTCGACAGTCATATTTACACATCCTGCAGTATTTATATTTTTAGACACACAACAGATTTTTCTAGATGTGTTCAAAATGTTGACTATGTTGCTTTCTTGTATTGCGTTAGCCTTCCTGTCAATACATGATTAAATGGTGTTATCTTTAGGGATAGCTCCAGTTAGTACTGACTCAAGAGAAGATGTTACAATACACACACAAATAATTATGTAAAGTTTAAACTATAAATGCAAACATTAATCATTCTATAGAAACAGGGCATGCATTTGATTATTGATCTGTTTTGTCTGTCTACAATTGGCTTTTCTGATAAACCACAGCGTTTATTCTGTAAAAAAATGGATCTTCACAGTGTAAACTCAGACTAATGATTAAATATTTCAAATACTCATTACGTAATGACTTTTGTCATTCGATGTGTTTGCCACAGATGTGTTTTTTTATCAGGCTGTCAAAAAGCTGTAATTAAGTAGTTAGTTAAATTTGATCACTTCTAACATGTGTCATGATTTTCTGTTTTAACCTACTCTCATATTTTTTTTAATTGCTCAGTACTGGCTTTTCTCCATCTCTGCTTTTACCTTTTACCCTCCATCTGAATTTCGCACATCACAATAGTCATGTGATTGTAAATTATTTATTATGGTGTCACTTGATGCAGAACTTTAGTCACCTGGTTACCTACGTAGCCCGGAGGTTTTCATTGGGTCATTATGCTGTTGGATAAAAGAGAATAGGAACAGTCATGGATGGGACGGCATGTCAGTGTGGAATATTGTAGTGTCCTTAACTGAAGATTGACTGAAGTGCCTTCAGTTCTAAATAAATCATCACCAGTAAAGCATCGTCACACCTCCTTTACCCTGCTTCATGGGGGGAAACCACACATGCATCTGTTCTGCCAAAAATGGTTGGAATAAAAAAAATTATGATTCTCAGATTACCACTGGGCTGATGTTCATTCCTTGTATTACATGATGCACACAATGCTCTTCTCTTATTAGTATCCTTCAGTTGAACACTTCTCTAAGTTGTATATCTATGGATGCTGTCCTCACAAAGTGGTAAAAGCAAACTCAACAGAGTAGTGTAGTGCCTCGGTAGCCACATGTTTACAGCACATGCCACATAACTGCAGCGTCCCCGGTTCAAGTCCAACTTGGGACCTTTTGCTGCATGTCATAGCCCTTCTCTCTCTCTAGATATACATACAAAAATATTTATAGTGGCCTATAGTGTAGGTCAAATGAGGAGTTGCTAACGTTTGCACTGTGTCCTCAGCCGGTCTGACCACCCTGTGGTGAAACTTTTGAGGAAATACCAGTACCGGATTTACAACAGACTCTACCCCATCGTCAGTAAAGGCCACCCCCAGAGTCCTGTCCTGCCGCTGAGAGCTTCTCGCAGCACTCAGAACCTGCTTCATCCAGGTAGGAAGAGAAAAAGATGTTTGTTGTAGAGGTGTTCACCACACGCACTTGTGAAATGACTGCACTGTATTCTCGTACAGAGACTCAGAGGAAGCCAACCAGGACTGTGAGCAGCAGCGTCCAGAGCTTCAGCACTGAGTCATCGCTCTCCCACTCACTCTCTCATGACCTCCAAGGCAACTATGATGACGAGGATGTAGAGGAGCCTCACACGCAGGTGGCGGTGGATCGGGAGAACTCGTTTGAAGATTTAGAGCAGTTTCTGACCCAGCTGGACTGGGCCCCTCCGCTCATCAGCACAGACGACGCCGGTTCAGATTCAGAGACGACCTGTGATCACTCGATGTTGGACGAGAACCACATCCACGAGCTGGAGATCAGAGCACTGAAAGAACACCTGAAGGCCGTTGTCAAAGATATTCATATAGCACTTGGTGAGCATGATAATAGTGTGTTAATGTTTTAAGGAGGAGTTGACATTAACAATGTTTATACTGATGTGTTTTTTGTTTCAGATCAGCTTCTGTCACTGTGCTTGCTGTCGTTTGAGTGTCTGAACACAGCAAGCTCTAAAGACCTGTGCCTAGCCAGCATAGAAGAAGCCTTCTTCAAGCCTCTGTGGAGTGCCCTGGTGGCTCTGTTCAGGTACTACAGTCTGAACCATGAAGGCCAATTTATACCTTCTGTGCATCATTTATGCTTTTAGTGACATAGACTTTGTCAGCACTTGAGTCTGCTAAGGTCCAAACCGACTGTATGTACATTCGTGTGCAGCTCAAAAAGTTTTGTCTGGATTGTCCACTGTGCATGTGCCTGATAACTAAACTAGATCCTCATCAAATTCGGTTAATGTGAAGCCGTTACACATACTGCTTTAAAGTTGTGCCGTTGTTATTGTCTGGAGCCATCATGCTTTCCAGTGGACATTTGAGGAATGCGTCTACAGCCCCATTTGCAGTTGGTCCATATTAACCATAGGACGTATTTTAAACAGGGAAAGTCTTTTAGTTCTTGGAGCTTACAGAATACTGAGCACAGTTAATTATCAGTGAGACATGCTGAGACATTTGCATTGCTGGATGAAATAATAAGTCAGTCACTAAACTGGTGGGTAATTTGTTGTTGCCACACACGAATACATAATGACTGTTTTGCCATCTCTCAGACTTGATCTTGGCTGATGACCATACACACTCTTGACTTTCAATCAATCTTCCTTGTTGGTGTTTTTCATATTCACAAGTTATGCGGTCGAAATCCTTAATCCTCAATTCTTTGAGTTTACCAAAACATAAACTTGGTGAATATAATAACGGTAGTTTTGTGTTTCTCTTAAAAATCGCTGTTGGGCAACAAATTTATGAGCTCACATGAATTGTTCAACAGGAATGTTGTATTTTACAAACGTCTGTGTCTGGTCTCTCTTTTTAATGCCATAGTGTTGGTTTTTTGCAATTGGGTGTTGTTCTCAAACCAAGTTCTCCAAAAATGGAGAGGAGCAACTCCAATTCAAAAAGCGTTTCAAATGGTGTTTGCCAAGTGTATAATGGAGAAAAGGTGTGTACCTAGTTGTCCGCTGAATTTCAGCAAAACCACGAAGGTTCTATTTAAACTCTCATTGCTCCTATAACATGTCATCCACCAACTTGTCTGTTTTTGCAGTTAAAACAAATACTAGGGTTTAGTTTCCTTTAGTCTTGTTGACCAGCAGGTGTCAGTGCTGCTCTTTGCACAGTGTTACGCTCTCAAGACTCAAATAAAAATACCCTCAGAGTTTATATTATAACTAATGCGTCTTGTACTAAATGTACATTTAGCTCTGACTTTATTTACTGCCACCTGTAAAAGTATCAACCTTTACAGGTGTTTTTTGTATGTCTTGGTTTGACATATAGACATTACTGAAGTCAGGAAGTGTGAGGTGATTTAACTTGTTAGGTGGTTTTGTTTTGTTCTTTCCCAGATAACAGTGGCTCAAATCAAAGTAATGCTATATTAATTTACTTCAGGGCAAATTACCTCATACAGTGCATACTTAATGAGGACAAGTGTGGTGTATAAATAAAATAATAAACTAACTGAACTTGTCCTTTGTTCTTCAGCTAGAGGTCTGAAATATTAGATGATATTAGAAGAATTATTAATAAGGGAGATTTTCAGATTTTAAACAGCTTATTGACTGTTTAAATTTTTGCTTTTCTCTCCTGTACATTTGAAATCTGATGTCCTGCTGCCCATGTCACTGCTAAAAGTCTGGCACAGGAAGTGCGTAGACAAGCTTATGTAACACTTAGGTTCCCAACCAGTTTTCTTCAATGTCTCCATTAACAAACTGAGTGGCGTGTCACCTGTCTTTTTCAGGAAGGTCAACAAGGATAGGGAGCAGGCCTTTGAGGCAGGTATGAAGCTGTATGAGGATGCCTCACCTGGTGATGTTGGTGTCCCTTTGAAACTGTTTCCCCAAGAACCTTGTGTGCAAGATTCCTACCCCTACGAGTCTGCTGTGCAGGAGCTTAAGCTTGTCCTTAAGGACTGCTGTCCGCAGAGGAAGTTGGAGTGTATTGGTGAGTCAGACTTTTTTTTTTTTTTTTTTTCCTCAGGGTGTCTTTTCCAAAAAAGCATAAAAAATATTGAAAATGTAGTCTTACAAAGTTAAGAATGGTTTTGTATTTGTTTTGATTGTTAGAATTACAGTTATCCCCCAAACAATAAAATCAAACCACGGCTTTCCAACTAGAGGTACAGAAATACAATTATCAGTTAATCTCCCAGCGACTTCCCTATATTTGTTAATAAAGCTAACTAATTTAGGTGTACATTACTGAGGTTTTTTTTATATGCACACATTTAAAACATTTAAAAACCTGTGCATTTATGACAAAATTAAAACAAAGGTGCTAAACTACTATGTCTTTAGGGTTATAATACACGTCTAAATCATGTATTATAAACAACTGTTAAATAAAAAATTAATTTAGGTGGCTACATGTGTTTGTTACACACCTTTTGTTCTCTTTTTCTGTCTTTGTACAGAAGGTTACTCATTGGTTTCTTTCATTGCTTCTGCTGTGTTGCAGTTAGGACGTTACGCCAGATCTGTGTCTGTGCTGAGGAGTACAGGTGTCTTCATGAGGCTGACTCTACACCCACAACAGCCGCCATGTGAGTAAATCATCAGCTGAGGCAAGTGCCTGTTATTTGAGGTCTTTGTTTCACTCACTGCAGAAATTGTGAAATCATTCACTGAGGGGTTTTTGCTGTATAGATTATAAAAATACTTTGTTTCTTTGTTTTGTTTTGTTTTTGTTGAAGTCATCCAAAACGCCCCATTAACCTTCAGAAAAAGAGCTTTTACATCATCATGTTCCTACTTACAATAGGTAGAGACGGACCATTCCCAAGTCCATGGAAATACTCAAACATCATTTAATGACTTGGTAGCTGGCCTGTCAGGCCTCATCAGAGCTCATCTAGGACTGGCACAGCAGGGGCTGTCCTAGGTCTGTTGCCCCCCTGTAGAGTGCCTCTCCCTGCCACCCCTAAAAGTGGGTCGTTCTGTCTGGGTTTGGAACAGAGCCACAGCCCAACAAGACAGAGAAAGAAAAGAGATTCGGGTTTGTAGAAACAGTGATGTTGCACAGTCAGACAAAAAGACTCAGCGGGCAGCATCTCTAACAGAGAACATACAGCACTACACTACAGTTTACTGAAACACTCTTCTTATGTGTATCACATCCAACAGAGAGAACACAACGCTGCACATATAATGACCCTCATCACTGCTCATCTTATCCTTCATCTGTGACTCAACATACTGACAATATTGTGGCATCAAAGTTGTACAAGCAAAGGCCGAGAGTTCCAGTGAACACTGTAGCAAACACAGAGCCAATATTTTTTTTCTAGGTGGGTGGGGATGTTAGTCCTAGAATAGAGACTTTACTGGGTGGTTTGGTGAGCTAGTTTTTTAAGGTTAAGGTTAGACACTTTTTAATACAGCTTACAATAACTGACATGAAACCCACTGGGTACGTCATCAACATCTGAAGAGATTTTATTTGCCCCTTTTTTTGGTTTATGTTTAATCCTCTTTAATGTTTAGTGCGACCTACAAACATTCACTTCTTTTTCCTTCTGATATCTTTTTTGTGTTCATACACTCCTGACCTTGTCTCTTCTTCTCTTTGTTGTATCCACTTTCTTTCTTGTTTTAGAATGGCTGACGCCATGTCTCCTGCTCCATATCTGTCTCCTTGTATTGGAGCGTGTGAAGTGATCAGAGACAGTGGAGTAGAATAGTTGACTGGGTACAGCGCTGGTGAAAGGTTTTTGTCTAGAAAACTAGTGACGTTGAAGTGTGTCTGTGTGTGTGTGTGTGTGTGTGTGTGTGTGTGTTCTACACTAAAATATACAGTAACAAAATACACTCATTTTGGAATTTTTGTTACTTGGTAACGGAAGTCAAACATAGCCAAAACACAGGAGGGTTCAGAATCAGCTGTTATTTTTTCTTTGTTTTACAGACCCATCATGTCTTACCTGTCAGGATATAATCCCCATTTTAAAAACATGTGAATCAGAACCAGCACTTCAGAAGAATAAGTGTTTTTGAAGGGTAATCTCTGGCTCTAGCAGCTCAGCACAGGTCCATTCAAATTTTAAAATATGAACCTCCAGGCAGTGGCCACAGGCAATCCACCAGTGCACAAATGTTCAAATAAAGGTTCCCTTTCTGCATGTCAGGAGGGTTTTTGATCAACGCCTGACTCAGTATCTAGAAGTAGATTTCTTACTAACAAAGATGTAAGGACAGACAAGCTCATATTTACTGTATCCTGATAGTTAATGTATTTTTAGCTCTATGTATATTTTTGCCACACACTTGTACTCATTGTCTCCATTCATTTTGTCAGTTCTTTGTCTTTGACCAACTGGGAGTTCGTTCTTTGTGCTTATGTCCACATCCTTTTCTTTTCTCTCTTCTATTGTGCTGATAAATTGGTCACCACCATTCTTCTTTATCCTCACATTCAATTAAAAATGATTTTCCCTTCTGCTCATTTCTGTTTTTTTTTTTTTTTTGTTTTTTTAATCCGGCGCTGAATTGGAATGCAATGCAAGGCAATAATGGAACCTAATCTTCTTCCTGAAATCAGTATTTATGTCAGTGGTCAGCACACATTATATCTCTGGAATGCTGAGACACCAGTTTTCATGTGAGAGGATTGATGTGTGTGTTCACAGTAGTGAACTGAGAAGATTATAATTCAGGGCTGTGATTGTGTGTTTGTGAGGTCCAACTCTGTGTGGTTACATGAGCCTGTCCACACCTTCCAGAACCTGCATAAGGAGAGTATCCAGTTGCATGCAAGCCGTTCTGTCCAGGGCCGGCAGACTACCTTCTCACGCAACTCGCAAGCAAGCAGTTAGACCTGCGTGTGAGTCCTGATAAACAAATGGTCACTGTCTGCACACAAGGAGAATACTATCAGGCTGTCATCATCTCCCAGGCTGCAATTTGTCCTCCCAACAGAACCCTGAGAGGGAAAAAAAGCTTTATCATTTCCATCCCTGAACACGCGTCCCATTAAGAACTACACTCGCTTTTCAATTCCGTCCCCTGGGGAACACATGCCCTCATATTGTAAATGTCAAGCTGTTTTTTTCTCTTCTGCTCTGTATTTATTTGTTTCTGGTTTTCCCTTTTACTTTTTCTTTTTCTTTCTTCTGTCAGCGGTGCAGATGACCTGTTGCCCATCCTGTCCTTCGTGGCTCTGCGGAGCCAGTGTCCCCAGCTGGTGTCTGAATGTGCTGCTTTAGAGGAGTTTATTCATGAAGGGTGAGTCATGATGATAAAAAGATGGTGAATGAAAGTCTCCTTCATTGGCACCAAATACTCAAAAACTAGTTTGAGTAAGTTGTCAGCACAGTTTTTGCATGATACCCCTCCCGCCTTTGCAAATGGCCGTAGACCTGAATGAAATCTCAATTTACAGTACCTGCTACTTACCACAGTAAGTGCAACATTTCAGGACCGGTAAGTTATTAGCCAGTTTAAACTTAGCATTGTATTAATGAACCTACATAAAATCATTACCGACTTTGCTTTTAGCTTTTAGAATCTTGTTTAGCTCATAGCTTTGGTTTTCTTGCTCTCAAACTCTGTTGACAGTCCAATAATCATTTTCTTACCACATGTCAACTTTTTCAGAGTTGGTGCATGAAGTCTTAAAATAGTGTTGTAAGCATAAACATGCCACACTAAGGCTGAACACATGAACATGAACACAAGAAAATATGAAGATATCAGTCAAGTAGGACAGGTGGGGAGTGCTGGTGGTCTGTAGCTAAGATAAAAGGTCATAATGAGGATTGTTGCGTGTGAACTCAGACCAAGAGGTCTGCTCACGCCCATAAAAACAGTGGGTTGTTAAAGCCGGCTGCTGAGATTTGCAGTAACCCAGAGAATGTCGGAATATTTGGAATTTGGTTTTTCTTCGCTATAAAAGTCCAAATTAAGTCCCACTTGATGTTTATGTTTTTTAGTGGGTTGGAAGGGTTTAAGGGAAAGTAGAAGAACAACCAGCACGAGCCAGAGAGCTATGAGAAGGCTGAGTGAGTCGAAGTGTGTAAGTGATGATTGACTGAGTTGGCTGGCAGTCAGCGTATGTGGGATCTTATGTCCTAGCTACAACTGGCATATAAATGGTAAAGGTGCACAGCTTCAAAAAGCTTTCTAGGTGAGATGGGAGTCACATGGTGTGTGATAATGATGACATTTGTAGTATTAAGTAATTTTCCATCCATCATCGTACCCAGGGGAACCACACACACACACACATGCTTACTTTATGCTAAAGGATATCTTGCCTTTCATCCAGTCTGGATTCAAACTGGGGACCTTCTAGCACTAACCACTTTATTTGTACTCTCAGATTCAGATTTGTGGGTGCGGCAGAGGCCTTGTCGAACTTGTATGTTTCACTGTGTCTACAGTTATTCTCATTACTCAAAGTTCATTTATCACTTTTGTCTTTTTGTCAGCTAACACTCTTCTCTGTTTCAGTTATTTGATAGGAGAGGAAGGCTACTGTCTGACCTCCATGCAGAGCGCCTTGGTCTATGTGGAGTCACTACACACAGGAGGAGCTCATCTTCCAGCTCACACGCTCATATGAAAAAGGTAAAGTCCATACCTGACATCCTGATGAGTGGTTTCAAAACACTATTCTTTTTTGCACTTCTTCTAAATATCTTGTGGAGCTGTCAGGTTTCCATTCAGATGTTGTTTAATAACCAGCTACCATAGATTAAACTTTTCGGTTTGTTGTGCTTTTCTTCTTTTTGAAGTCCTGACCTGATGACTCATGTCTCACTAAACTGTTAAGTGGATCTGGTCATTAGAACAGAGTGAAGCACGGGTCACACTCTCAGCAGTTGCACCAGCAGTTATGAGGCGAGATGGGGGAAGAAAGGAGGGAGGGAGTGAAGTAGACTGAGACTGATGCATTACACTGAGCGACGAGTGTGTTGCTGAAGGGCTCGTCTGGTGCCCAAGGTGATGTTTCCACACTGCTACTCGGCAGGACGGGGCGTGATGACACTGTGCGTTATAAATTGTGACATCTTCAACTGGCACTGCCCAAAACTCTCAGTGACACAATGATTGCACTGCAGCTAAATATTTAACTTTGCAGACCACAGAGCTGTCGCTCATTTGCTGGGTCACTGGGTTGAGAAGTGGGAGCATTCTGGTTATTTCATACTGTAGGAGTAGATCAGGTTTTTTGCCTGCTTCGTACAATCTTCTTACTTGTGTGACTTTACACAGCTTCATTGATGGACCATAGATTTTGACCACATTCATTGTGAATTTAAGTTATGCACCATGTACAGGCCCCTCTGAAAGTACTTCAACAACAAGGTTAATTCATTTATTTTTGCTGTAAACTGAAGACATTTGGGTTTCAGATTAAAAGATGAATATGAGACAAAAGTTCAGAATATCAGTGTAGCAGAGCTTAACAGGGTTTCAGGTAAGTATTTGGAATTTGTTTGACATTTTTTCTAGTCAAGAAAAAGTTTGAAAATATAGATATAATGTGTGAGGAGAATAGTTTTGACATTGCTCGTCTTTCTTTTCAGAGTGAATCACAGCTCCACAGCTGCAGCTGAAATTAGGGCCATTCTGTGTTCAGGGACTGAAACTGCTTCAAATGAGTAATAAAACCCAAACACTCTGAACGCCCCACAAAGTTTAAATGATAGTTTAAACAATGATGTCATACAGCGACAGATTCTCCACTTCTTCGACTTACTTATTACTGCTGTGTTGAAAAAAATTGATTATTTGATTCTGATTATCGTTTTGTACGTCCAAAGATCGATTTTACCTTTTAACATTTTCTGCCCTTTTTACAGCTAAAATAGTAAAAAAGGGTTGAGAGGGGACATCAGTCATAAATTTCTTAATTGATTAAAGCTTTTCTTTTTAAGCTGATAAAGGATCCAAACCAGCACTAATGTAACCATTTTGTGTTGTAGGCTGCTGCAGAACTCAACAGTCCATCCTACATTTCCCGCTGCACCACAGACACAACAGAGGCAACAGTTGATCTTCTGTGTGTAGATGCATGTTACGTTGCACGAACATAGCCCTGCTGTATAGATGTAACTGAAGAAATCCCTTTTGCTTTTTTCCAACAACCTAACCAGTGCCTATAAGTCATTTCTAACAAATCAGGGTCTTCTAGTTCAAACTACTAAACTGTAAAGTTTGAACTATCTCCACAGTGAGAGTCTGTTGTATGTGGATAAGATGGTTTGTCTTGGGTTACATTTAGAAGTGGTGCTGCTGATAATGCTAAAAAAAACAAACAGCTTTACTACTGAAGATTTGTATAGAGTGAATTAGATTAACCAGATGTGTGTATGAAAGAATATCTCAGGCTGACGCTGCGTCAGAAAAATGTTTCAACACATGCACAGTGTGACTTTAGAAAAGACGGGTATGATTAAACAGTGTGTGCATGTGTATGTTTGATCGTCAGCTTGGCTGTCATGCTGTTCATGGGTGGGAATATACTGGGTGTGTGTTTGCAGATATTAGACACTGTAAGACACAGCACAGGAAAACTGCTGACAGCTGTGTTGGTTAACGCTTCAGTTAGGCACACAGCCGTATGAATGGGCAGAGGTACCTCTGCACTTTCCGAGTCTGCTCCACTTCTAAAGTGTACGTGTTACCCGTGAGATTGATTGTTTTCAAGTGAAGCCACAGTGACTGCAGTTATATGTTCATTATCTTACCTTTTGCATTTGTGATGTGATCACTGTTCAACACTTTGTTTTTTGCCTCCTGGTCTAAATCATCATTTCCTCTTTTTAACTTGATTTAATTTTTATGCCACATTCAAAATCTAGTAAGTATATGTCACTTATTCCCGGGTTTTAATGTCCTACAGCTGCACAGTGACAGGATGGGAGCAAAATACATATATCTACATAAGAATATAAATTATCCACTTTAAAAGTCTTGGAAAATAAATAAATACATTTAACAATGTTAGAATTTTAAAAAATGCTTTAAGTCCTTTAAGTTGGTTTTAAACACATGTAGACATCAGAGTGAGGTTTTTGTTTTTGTCATTATTTTGCTCACTATTTGCCAGTTCTCTTAAACTGAGTCCCCATTTTCTAAAGCATCTGAAGTATTTTATTGTTCTTTTAAGTCTCCAGTGTGTGTTTGTTCCTTCCAGGTCTTTTATCTCGGTGCACAGATCAACTTGAAATTTGAGAAACACGCTTCGTATTGTTGTGTTATTGTGGTGCATTTTCGTGCCCACATTAAACTCCCAACATCAGAGACTTACAGCAAGGTAGCAACACCACGTCTTTAGACAAAAGTTGTTATGAGGACATAATTGCCAACTTAACGCCAAGCTGGTTTTTTTTGAAGCGTCGTAGAATGAATGGAAACCAATTGCTCCAGGATCACAGCAGTGATTTGTGTTTTAAAGACCTGCCTCCAGTGTCTCCGTTTATTTTCTGATGGGGTGGGGTGGGGGGGAATATAGATTTGTCATTTTATTTAGTTTGCTCGATGAATGTAATATTAAATATTACTTTTACTTTATATGGGTTACACAGATGTGAAAAGAAGCATTTTGGATTTGTTACTGGTGGCGTTGAGACCCAAAAACAGATTGATGAAGTATATGAAATAAATGTTTATGTAATTACAATAAAAATGTCAGGATGCTGCGATGTACAGCAAAGTGGATAAAACCACTACATTTCATGTAAATATTGTACATTATACATTGCATTTGAAACCTAAATAATTGTTACTAAACTGTTTTAAACTGTGAAAACTTGGGGATGTTCTAATGAGACTGAATGTGTGTTTGAGAGTCAATAAAGAGAACAGAGAATTCATTAAGTCACATGTTTTGTTGTGTGCACTTTTATCTTAGTTTGGTTGAGATTTGTTATTTTTCTTCAACTATTTTAAAGTTAGAACAAATACACTGAACAACTACTACTTGCGAGTCATTAGTGCTCCATTGTGTAAACATCAGTTGTGCTTCTTTTAGGCCTCTTTGATTTCATTTATGTAGCTCAGTAAATTTAAGTAACCATAATGGTTATGGTCCATTTGAACAGTTAACTCCTAATAGTGAGAAAAAGAACCATAATAATTTTTCCATAGATCTATTGTACAGGGGTAGATACTGTTTCAGTACCAACCTTTCACATAGTTCTCATTACTGGTCTCAGTTCAGGGTCTACATTGTGAGAAGGATTCAGTCAGTGTTCTCTATGGAGGGATGACCCCTCAGACTGTGAGAAAATGAGACACTCTACAGACGGTCATTCTTTGCATCACCAGCTGTTTCTGTCTAGATTTCAGCAGCTAGCTCAGCTAACATGCTAACGTCACTATGGTCACATCACCTAATGGGAACTATTAGAGTCTTGTCCAAGGACACCTTGACATGGGTGAAATGTGGAATTGAACCACTGAGCCTGGGGCTTGTAGAGTGCTCTACCAACTGAGCTACTGCCGCCCCACTTGTTCAATACTTTCTGTGTAATGCTAAATCCAACCTGAAATATTTCTTGGGAGGAAAAGCCAGGAATTTAAAAAAAGAAAGCTTCCTCTTCACACCTAGGACTAACAGGAACTGATGTGACATGTTTTTTTATTCTGCTGTCAGTTATTAGTGTGTCTGTGTGGGGATGATGCAGGTGGCTGTGATGGGCACATGGCTGAAGCCGCAGAACGTGAAGAAAAAACATGCCACTCTGAATCAGTCAGAGCACCACCCGGCATGTCTTTCTCTTTCTCTTCGTCTCCATGAATGTTCTTTTCTGTGTTTACCTGTCAAAACTACCGTTTTTGAGGTCCTCTGGTTGCCAGCAGTGCCAGGGCCTTCTGCAGTTTTAAAAGTTTGTCAAACAAATCTGGACTAGACTTGTAATCTTATGTTTAAAATATATTGCCTTCATAGTGGAGTATCTTTTTCATCAATCCATCATCTAAACCACTTGTTTAGAGTAGCAGGGGTGCCAGTCTCAGCTGTCACTGGGTGAGAGGCAGGTCACCAGAATATCACAGCGTAGACACATAGAGATGGACACCCATCCTATGTTCAACTTAAAGTCACACATACATGACTTTGGAGTGTAGGAGGAATCCAAAGTACCTCCAAGAAAACCCACACAGGCATGAGGAGAACATGCAGACACATCAGTAAAAGGTGGTTCTGTGGTTGTAGTAGAGCATGTTTGAAGGCAGCTACCTGCATTATTAACAGTGTTCCTGATGAACATGTCCATCATATTCATTACATCACCTGAAAATAGTGTAAATATGAGACCATACATTTGTGTTGATGCATTTGAGTGCTGTCCAAATTTTCCCCAAAAGTCTAGTGATGTCATTTATAGCAAGTGTGCCAGTAGATTACATGCATTCATTAGTTAAACTGATGACATAACAAGCCTGAACTGTTAGAAAGACAATAGACCTTTTAACAGCAGAAACGTTGACTTGTCATAGCAGGAAAACACAATCAATGGCTCGGTTCCAGGGGCAGGTCTAGAAGGGAATTGGGAAGGTGAGTACACATTCAGATTTCTTCAAACAGTTCTTGTTAGAGATGATAATTATTCATAATAAAAGTATTTGCTTGCTGTAAGAGAAGTCTCTAAATTATTAATATTATTATTATTAATAAACGAATTATTTAGTGATGTGCCATATCAACACCACCAGTAAGCAATTTTATGTGATAAAGTGTAATTTAGTAATATCAGTGATGCGATTCAACGATCAAATATAACGCATTAACATTGTCTAGCACACGACAACAACACAAGCACGTCTAGGAGCGAAAGCAGTGTGTTGGCCTCTAAAAAGGGAGCTGTATGGAAGCTTTATAGTAAGTTTTGTCCAGGTAGATTTCTTCTGGAAAGTGCATATGCATAACAAATGGCTGCAAACATCAGAATGGGGGAGAGATCATTACAGATCAATGTCTCCAATGCCTCAATGTCCAACTGAAAATGAGGGGGCTGGCGTTCAGATGATCAGGTTTATTTTGTTCTTAGCAAAAGGTAAGGAATCTCACTGGCTGGTATAAGCATGTTTTGACATGTTTTCTGTGGTATTTTTCATCGCATTTAAAAAAAATGTAAACTCTCCATGTTTTGCAAAAGATTACGTGGAGGGAAATGGAAAAAAACAACATAAAATTTACCGAAAATATTCCATGCAGCTGAAATTTTTTTTTTTTTTTTGCAGACCTGTGTAATTTATAATTAATTTATTTCAGTCTCAAATTTGATCAGTTCTCCTTGTGCTGATGCTTCTGCATTTATTTTGAACTAGAAGCCAAGTAAGCCAATGGCAGGCCAATAACATTTTTTCTCCTCGGTTCTATTGAAGGGGCCACGTAAAAGAGTCAGCCATAACTAATTTTAATTTTGAGTAAAAACATAAAAACATCCTCTGTGGGTTCATATAATCTAACATAATGTTAAAAAAAAGTTTAACATATTATGAAACATCCTGGTTTGCAACACTCATCTCATGGTTAAATTCATTATATGAAGCCTTTAGCGCAACACAGAATCACACAAAGTAAGATATGAGTGGCTTTTATCCCATGATAAGTGGTAACAAAGCATTTTTTACTTGACTGGCCTGATATGTGCAGAAAGCAGCAACTCCTCTATTTGTGTGCTACCAAACATGGCCCCTGTAGTAACATGTTCTCTCCCCCTGTTGTCACACTTAGGCCCTAAACCTCTTTACAGACCCACATTTTAAACCAATTAGTTCTTAATTAAGTTAGTTTGTGGGACATTCTGGCAAATGTCTGTGTTTACTAGTGTGTTTTTGCTGCAGTGTCTGTGAGTGTGTGTCCCATTAGCTTGGTGGGACACACCCCGGTGGAGATAGCGTGACTTGAGAGTTCTGAATCTGTGCCTCCCTGACCTCAGAGCTGGCTGCTGATATGAGGCAGACCTCTGGAGTGTGGAAGACTATATCAGTCATGTTCAAAGCAGGAAGCATGCTGGCAGCTGTCATTAAATCTACACAGCATTTATGGGCAGATCACCCATGTGTCCTCTTTCCCACAGTGCATGATTCCTAGTGAAGAGGCCAAGGTATGGTGCTACCTCAGTGGGGACCACACACATAGCCTCCGACTTTGTGCCTTGTCTCTCCAGCAAAACTGTCAATCAGCCTGTCTGACCGGGTCTTGTGGTGCTGCCTGGTGAGTCAGCGTGTGTTTTGTGAGCGCTTGCTGCTCTCTCACGAAAGTCAGAGCATCAAACATTTTTTTCCATCTTGTTCCAAATTTTAATCCATGTCATCTCAGCCATTCCAGTTTTTAATCAGTTGCAGAGAAGCATTTTGGCAGCCGCCTCTCAACTGTTGAACTGTTCTTCATCCCTCGTTGCTCAAACAATAATCTCTTGTATCATCAGGTACAGGGCAGGGCACAACCACCAACATGCCTCCATCCCTCAAGAGTCTACATGTTCTGTGAGCTAAACAACAGCATCATACTCACAGTAACAATATCACCTTTGTTTTGTGTATTACTAGGCTTTCCTACAGTATATAATGATCCCGTACAGGGTCATGGGGTTGATGGAGCCAGATGACATTGGACGAGGAGAAATGTTCATCCTGGACATGTGGCCAGGACTGACATACTGTATATAGAGAGACAGTACATCACAGTCACATTCACAGACCCATTAGCATGCTAATACACACAGTACACACCTGAGACAGGTGAGAGTGCTGTCAGGTCATAAACCAAACTACTACACAACAATTTCTCATGTAAATTACATATAAATATGTAAATGTAAATAAAAACAATATTGACATTTCACTTTTTCTGTGTCATAAACACACTGTGTGTGTTTTGTGCTGGAAAAAAACACATGAACGCATGAATCACTTGCTTGTAACTTACAGAACTCGATTTGACAAATGTTTATATACTTAGAGCAGAGGCATCAGTGATATGAAGAAAAAAATAGCTACTGTTTACGGGCACCTTTCATTAATTTGGGGGCAGGGGCTTGAGCCCCCAGAGCCACCCGCTCTACATGTACCTGATCTCTACCAAGTCGTCTAATAGTCCATGTTGAAATATTTCACTGGAGAGGTGAAACCTCTGACTTACTGTTGTCACTACAGGAAAAATCAGAGAAGACCAAAGCCATTGATGTACCAGACTACATGACAAGCTGATAGTTGTTAAGACATAGTAATGTTGTGTAACCTAACACTTCATTTCAGTCTGGGCTGACATTCTGTTAGCGCAGCTAAACTGACTGACCCTCAGTCTGTTAAGCATCATTGAGTTGTGACCCCTTGTTCCCTCTTAAACAAAAGCCACTTTTCTTTTCCTGCTGAAACGGGGTGACTCATCATCAGGGGGTGAATGTTTGTGTGGGTGTGTTTGTCTCACAGGGAGGGAAAAGGAGGAGGAGATAAAGAAAAAGTGGGGCCCACAGGGTTCTCTGTTGAATTATAAATTATAATTTGGCCTAATTGATTTGTCAGCCAGCAAGTTCAAAACAAAAACTGACTATCCCCCCCCCCAAAACTGCTACTACTCTTGCCTTCCCTCTGCTTTCTTGTCCAATCCCAGTTATCAACCCAAATCTTGCACTGCCATGACAAACAAGGAGGCATCATGCACACATGAACAATACAGAACAATGAGGCAGTTAAAACAAGATGGTCTACAAAATAACAATGACCTCACTGACACGCCGTCTGCTGCGGCGTCTAGACTTCTCTTTAGTGTATCTAAAGGACACGGTGCCCCAAATAACGAGTGGCAGATAAAGGGGCCCGTAGGGGGTCAGTGCTGATGCTTGTGAACGGGATGGAGAAGTCACGCTACGGTGATGTAAAGCTCAACCTACTGTTCTGTCAACTGCATCAATTTGACGTCTGCAGTCTCACAGAAAAAATCAGCCCATCATTAACACTGCTAAATAAATACACTCCTGGTCAAAGTGAACACACAGCAGGACTGTTTCAGGAAGAAAGCATCATTTATTGGTGTTTGAACACCCCCCAAAGCACTGCACATTTAAGCTTTACAGAGAGGCTAAAATGGGCCGAGGCCGGCTGTGTGACCTGTGTTTCACTTTCAGTATTCAGAGCCATGATCTCCATCCATTTGCTTCAAACAAAGTGCTTGTTCTGACAAAAGTAACCATTTCAATCTGGTATTTAGCTGGTTTAGCTGCGGTCAGATCACACGTCGTATAAATTATGTCTGAAGATTGAGTCATGGCAATGATTCAGAGTAACCTGATCAGATGGAAAAAGTTCTGTGGATGCAGAATGAAACGTCTCTACCTTAAAGAAAGAAGTCCAGTTGCCATGACTCAATCTTCAGACAACTTCACCTGGATGACTGAGAATCTTCAGACGTCGTATGAATTAGTTCTTTCCAAGCATAATACCCATAATAGGGGACAGAACATGAAATTAATTCTTCTCTTTTATTTCAGTTTCCTCAGTAAAATGTATTCTGACATTTTTATTTAAGAAGGCATCTAGTCTGCAACATCCCCAATCCCCAAGACTTTAAGAGTCAAAGTCCTAAACATCTCTGGTCACTTGGCTTTAAAATCTGCATTATTTACATAAATGTTTGCTAGCAAGCAGTCCTCAGCCGTGCCTTTAACCTGCACATTTCTTGGCACATACTGCCCTCTGTTCAGCAGTGGGATAGCATAAAGCTTTCATGCATGTGCGTACAGGGCTGTTACAAGTCCTCTGTCGCACCACTAGTGGTCAAAAACTGCACGTGGCATCTTTAATTCCAGGTTTGTAGACATAGACGATCTACAACCAAACACGTCTTCTTTTTTGACCAGTTTTTGAAATGCCAGCAAAGAGCTTGGCCAACTTGGACTTCTCCCTGTGCCCCAGTCTTGTTCTGTGCAACGGTTTGCCATGACGGTTCTAGTTTCATATGAAATATATATGTAAGATCCGTGGAGAGATATTTGTGTAGAAGCAGGGAACAATGTGTGTTTTTTTTACACATATCACACAAAAGTGCATGCAGAGTAACCAGTGGCTAATGATGTGAGAACATACAGAGTGAACAGAGAATAAGTTGTGCAAGAACAGGAGAAGTTGTTACAGAAGCAAAATGGACCAAAGACACTGCAATTGTGTTTCTGGAGATTTCAGAATAAGAGCGGAAGATAAATATCTCAGTGACAAAAAAAATTGTGCTGGAGGAAGGGTTTCTCAAGGTTAAAGGTTCTTCTCCAGAAGGATGTTCTTCACGTCTGCAGGACAGTTGATGGGGAAGACGGTGTGGGAGGCGTTTCGTCTTTCCACCAGGGTGGCTACACCCTCGCCCAAGTCCAGGTGATTCAGGTAACCGGGTGCCATGCGCTCTGGTGTGGCTACCCCTGCATCAATCTTCACCTGGCAGCACCAACCAATAATAGGTAAGCAAATAATAAGACTTTGATTAAGTATTTGAATGAAGGACACCATGAGATTTATCTGTTCATTTGCTTTGACTTTCACAGCATAAGTTTGACCTCTGTCCAGAACACGACGACATCCCAACAGTAAATCCTAACAGGATTCAAGAAGTCAGATTTAAATGCTACATCCAATGTTGTATGTAGCAGGTAAAACCTGCCTGATCATCTTTCAGCTTGTTTCTTGCCCCATAAAACTTCTTTTTTTTTGCAATATTTTCATGCTCCCAGAGACATGTTCTTAATTTGGTATTAAGTAGCAAAGACCCAAAGAAACAAGCCTTTAATTATTTAGACATCAAACACTCTGGAGTAGGTAAGCAGTGATGACTTATTCTTACATCAACCGATACCTTTGTAGGCGTGGGAGAAAAAAGTGACTCATGTGAGAACTGTATTTCTTGTCCATTGGTAATTTCATCATTCTCATACAGGCAAAAGACTTCTTTTCATTAACTCTCAAATTGTTATTAACTCTCATACTAAGCAGGGGAGCACTCGCTGAACTGAGGTTACAACAGTGAGGTCAGGTAGAAATCCTGAATCAGCTTGGGTTCCTTTTTAATTGACGTCTCACCTGATTGAGTTTGCAGGGCACCTCGGGGTACTCCTCTCGTAGTACCTGGCAGAAGGCCAGGGTGCTGGCAGCTCCCACAGTCAGGAAGCCGGTACCAGGCATCAGCAGCTTTTCTCCTGCTCCTCCTATGGCACAGAACAGCACAGGGCAAAGAGGTATACAAACACTTGAGTTATTCATTTTCTGGTTCAGTGGTTATGTACAAGCGTTGCACACACAAATGAAAATAAAAGTAGATTAAGGACTCACCAGTGATGAAAGTGTAGGTAGAGTTGGAGTCGTCTCTCACCAAAGGGAAGAAGGCCTTCCACGACACAAATGTGCTGAAAAGCAACGTCTCAATTACCTGAGGAGAGTCGAAGAGAGAACAAACCTGACGAGATGAGAACAGGAATCACAGTTTGATTCTGCAACATTCAGTGTGTGCTCACCCAGTGCAGGTCTTTGACAGACTGGGTGTGTGGAGGTCCTCCCTGCCACCAGCTGAAGCCCAAGGAGGAAACTATGTCTGTCACCTTGCCCACTGCCTTCAGCAGGGCCTGCTTTGCCTGCTCTGCTCCCTCCTCTGACCCTGAAACATAGAGATTCAGTAGTAGAAAGGCTTCCAGGTTATGGGGAAGAAGAAACAGCGATTCAGACCAATGTGTGTGACTACAGGTGGTTTAATAGGTCTTGTTAGTATAGGTCTGAAAGGCTGTTATGTTTTACCAGAATGATTTTATGATGACCTATGACCTTTCATCTAGCAACCCCTGTCAGAAAAATGTCCTCTTGGTGTACACGTTAGTCTATGACAAAGTAATGTACACACAGATGACATTCTGACCTTTAATGAGCTCTTGATGCTCTGGCATCTATGGTTCGGCCAGGTGCCTCTCTGTGTGGCACCAGTAGAAACGGCATGTTTTCCCGTGTCTCCTGGTACTCCAACTTCCTCCCACCAACTAACGACATGCAGTTAGTAAACTGGTGACTTTAATGTCTGTCTGTTTCTATAATGTCAGTCCTGTGATAGACTGTCAACTTGTTCAGGGTGTACCCTGCCCTGGGATAGGCTCCAGCACTCCCACGATCCCTAAGATGAATAGTGGTTAGAATAATAGATGGATGGGTAACCAAGAAATAAACTGTGATGTATGATTACAGATTAAAATAAGATGTTACTGATCCCTAAAGGTATATAAAGTATTTCCGACCTTTACCAGCTGCAGCATTAAAGTGATGTACACACTGATGCATCAATCATTATTATACTGTATTTCTAATAGGAAAGCTTCAAATAATGTAAATTTCCAGAATTATCTGTAATGACGCTCATCTAGTCAGTCGGACTGACTGGGTGTGACAAACAAATCGCACCTCTCCACCCAAAGGAGAGACTGCACATGTGCTGGCTTTAGTGGATAGATGAATGGAAGGACCCCAACTCACCCACATCCCCCACTATAGTAGTGAGGTTATCCTTAGTGGTGGGGGAGATGAATGAGCGCAGCTTCTCCAGTCGGCTGTTGTCCCTGGAGATTACTGCCACTTTGAAACCTTCAAACACAAACACACACACACTTTCTGCTCATTGTAAATCCATTGTATCCTTGTTCATGCACAGCAGTATAAATAACTTTTTAGAGGGTCTTAAACACCCTCTAAACTTGATTTACAACATACCAAAACTCAGACTACACTCAGCTACCTCCAACCACAAAATATTATTTATTATTGATGGCTGGGATATGATGCTGGCGTTCAGATCAACTGATTTGTTGATGGCAGCCATGAGACTTTTTGATCACCAGATAAATCCCTATAATGAAACTGAAATCACAGAGATGCATATTTTTTGTGTGTTAAGATATAAGTTTTGTGTTTTGCTGTAAAATAAAATGTAGCTATCCGACGCCATGTTCCTTTCACTCAAATGTAATACTGGATATTGTAGATGTTTTATAGCCTGTGTATTATTTTGTTTTACATTTATCCAAATAAAGGACCCGGCAGGTTTTTGCAAACTTCATTATCTACATTATCTAATATTTTGACGCGTTCAGAATGTGTTGACGTACAGGGGATAAGTTGCTAAATGTAAATCACAGTGTCTTTAACAAATGCAGCATTACTGGATCTGTCACTGACGCGCATTACGCACGCAGATGCGTCACTAACATCTGGTTACTAGTCACAAAGTATATCATTTAAAGCCAGAAAATGCTCCTAAAGTACGAAAAAAACACAAAACTAATGTTTACACTGCAGTTTCTCAAGATTCCACCTGAGACAACAATTGTTCCAGTGCGTAACCGGTCTAAACCGTGCGTAAAACGGTTTAGACAATCTCCAAATTAATTGGGATGTCAGAGTTAACGTAGAAAATACAAAATAATTAAAGAGTGTAGTTTTCTAAATGTCATTTAGCTGCAGAGAAAAAATATTTTATGTCTCCAAGTGGCCCCTACCTTTATCCAGCAGTGCTTTGACAATCCCAGAGCCCACTGTCCCTGCTCCTCCCAGAGCTAAAACAACCCTTTCCGAGTTTGGCATGCTGGCTGCCGCTGCACAGATCTGCTGGAGGATGGAAGATGACGCTTTCTGACAGCCTGCGATGAAGTTGAGGTTTTGTGCAGATCATTTTTGCGGACCCGGCAGGTTTTAAGCTAAACTCAGGGGCTGCTGTTCCGCCCTTCTACCGGTGTCACTGAAACCACGCCCTCAGGTCAACAGCAAAAGTTCATCACTGTCTTCACCCCACAATTCTCTCTCTGGCTCTCTCTCTTTCATTTTCTCTCTCTCTCTCTGCTGGTTTCAGGTGGAGGTGGGTGCAGAATGCCGCCATCTAGTGGATGAAGCGGATGTGGATGATAAATAATACGTCTTATTTGTCCATTTATTACTGTGAATAAACTATTCTATGACACCTGGATGTAGGGATCACTCACGATAACATGACTTCCTGTTCACCATTAACACTTTTTCCTCAAATCTTCTCATCAACATAAGTCACCAAATCTGCTGGTGCACCAGTGCAATGGTAATAATTGTAATAATATGCAATAATGGTTTTTCAATAGTTAATTAAGTTTTTTATGAACTGCTTGCCAGAAAAAATGTCAAATGTCTGATAACGATACTGATTTGATTCTGTTGTAAAATGTATTTTTTCCCTTCTAAATCCTGCTTTTCCCGGTGGATCTGAACCAGCTCAGCTCCGGGAATTATTCCAGGTTGCGTGAATCACGTGACCCTCTGTCGTATTTGAGCCCTCGCTGTCGCAACTCTTCCGCCTCTCGCGCTCTGGATCCTCCTACCGCGCGCCTCTGTCCGACGCTGGGAAAAATCGTGCCACGTGACAGTGTTTACCTTGCCCCGGACAATCAAGCAGGTTTCAGCCACACTGTGACGGCCGTGGCTGCTGGAAATGTTTAGTTACTGTTAAACATCTGAATCTAAGTGGCAGGCAGAGGTACGTTTGTGTGTCTGTAGTGCGTCAATCAAAGCTTTTGACCCGACTCCGGGTGTCACAGTAGAGACGTTAGCTGCGACGTAGCGTTAGTTCAGCTTCGACACGAGCATTTCTCTCTTCGCTGGAGGTGTCGTTTGGAAGTTTAGTAATTTATTATTATCTTAAGTATCGACAATATAACACAATTATAACGTTGTGAATAAACCGTTCTCTGACTGAACAGCAGTCGGGTTTTAACTCGGCGTGTGTCCAAAACAACACACAGCTCCGCTTCGTTTGACACTTTTCTGGCGTTTCCTCGGGGGGATTTTCCCCGCAGATGAACCTATACACGATGGTATTGTTCTCTTTAAAAAAGTAGATAGTTTTACATTTGATGGATTGAATGTAAACGGAATTGAATTACAGGCTCCACATTAATTTAAGAGCTTCGGGTGGTATTTTACGACACATACGTTTAAGTAAAATAAAAAGCAACGGAGTATTAAATTAGCACACATTGGTAAGAGATTTGATTCTCGCTATTAAAACGTACAGCACAGTGCAAAACTAGCTAACTTAGTGAGGAAGCAGGTTAAGCTAATGCTAACATCGAGCTGAACTGCAGTCGAGTTTTTGTTTGTCACTGACTTAACGTTAAATTCAACTAGTTTGCTGGTTACGGAAATGACCAAAAAAAAAGTTTCATTTAGGCCTGTATGCCATACGTTTCAGTTTCGGTTATAAACAAGTTTAATAGTCCTCGTACCAAAAAATAGCTAACATACTTTGTAATATTCCACATAGCTGAAAGTTGTATATTTAATATTTCCTGTGGTCCAGGTCTGTAAGTGTGTGTTACACCAACACTACACATCACGGCAAATCTCAGTAATTTACTGAAAGCCAAGCAGCATTAGAGATGTATTTTTATTATGTATTTCTATTGAAGTTCTATTTGTATTCACAAAGTTTGCACTAAATAAACTAAATAAAAAAACGATACATCCATCAAAAATAATAATCATGGCGTCTCATCGTCCTCCTAATGTCATAAAATAAAAATATAAATTTTGTTTATATGTTATCAGAAGAGAAGAAATGGGATCGTCTCACTTCGACATCTTGTTTGTCTCCCTCACAGCAGAGATGAGCAACTCCAGGCAGACATTCAGAGACGTCGTGGCCGCCTACGATCACAGTTTGGAGCAGCAGATTGTGGGACGAGGCTCCAACCTGGTGTGTAGGGACCAGGAGTTGTGGAATCAGGTGGAGGGGCTTATGAAGGATGGAGATGCTAAGGAGACACACTGCCTGGGTCTGGATCCACTGAGGGTGATGGAGGAGTCTCTCATAGCAGCAGCAGCAGCAGCAGCAGCAGCAGCAGCAGCAGCATCAGCACCCAATGGTGGGCAAGTCGAAGCCAGAGGGGGACTGCAAGGCCTGGCTAAAGCTTTTGAAGTCCTTGAACAAGCAGCCCTGAACCTGTACCTCGGCCCCTGGAGGGCAGAGTATAAAGTTGTCAAGGTTGGCTGAAAAAAATAGGTTAAAATGATGAAGGCTGATGTTACATTTCTGATTTAGTAGATCATGTGGTCTCTTTTGAGAAAAAACATTTAGATCAACACACATGCTTAAACCAAAAATGTAAATAAATATGTTGGTAAAAACCTAATATATTTTATCAGTATTTGATTTATTTCCCTTTCCCCACATTTGTGTCTCAGATGTACTCCGGTATATTCACTCATTACATCAAACCAGTGCTTTCAATGCCACAAATTGAGAATGTGTTCAGCCTGTTGGGATACCAGCCCAGCTCGTCTCGGCAGGAGCAGCTCTGTCTCCAGTTGTCCAGAACCAACCCTGCCTCTTTGGGCGACTTCCTCCGCCTGTCTTGTGCCTTCTTTCTGGCCCGCTGCGAGTGTTGCCTCCTTGCAACGGCCCTGGGAAGTCATGTTGGTGAGGCAGAGTGGGAGCTGAGTGTGGTGAGGGAGAGGCAGAAAGGACACAGCGTTCAGGTAAGGTAATCAGTCAAATGCAGAGTTGGATCACCTCTCTTGTGGAGAGGGGGCACGTCTGTGTGCAAAAAACTATTTGAATATATTTTATACAGTAATAATAATAATATTGTCTCCCTCTGTTTCAGAACAGTTAATCACTGAACTGAGCATCCATAAGATGTAATCTTAGTGAAGAGTAAAAGACATGCATATATCTCAACAGGTTGCCTTAGAAAACACAATGAAGACGTTGAGGGCCAACCAGCCAGTGGTGGAGCCGACTAATACAGAACTGGATGAGGATCTGTACACAGATGAGCAGGTTAACAGGGGGCAAAATGAGGAGGGTGTTGTAGACGAGGGTCCCCGCTCTTTAACCTGGGTGACTCAAAGCTGCACATCTCCCGGGGCAGTGAAGATGCTCAGTAATGGCATGTCGTCCCTGCCCTCCCCGTCCACCTCCCAGCCCATCAGAGAGCACACCCGCATCTCTACGCTCAACTGCCAGCTGACCAAGACGTCACCCGGAGAGCCGGACCCTCCCAGAAGCTCCTCAGCCAGCAAAAGACAAGGCAGGCGTCTCTGCGAGGAGTCGACGTTTGACAGAGCGGATGTCCACCTGCAGTCAAGCAGTCTGCAGGAGCTCAGCAGGAGGGAGGCTGAAGCCGACCAGTTATGCAGCTGTCTCCAATCTCCTCACTATTTTCGTAAACACTGTGTTGAATGCAAAACCTTCCACAATATGAGCTGTGCCTTGGTCGAGCAATGTTTTAGGGAGGGCCACAATGTGGTAATTTCTGACAAATTGAATGGATCGGGCTCAGTGTCACCACTGGGAGAAAGCCTCAGAGTGAATGAAACCCTCACCAGCAGCAGCACAGCGGTGTCCTCATTACCTCTGTGTGACGGCCCTAAATCGATAATTCCAGCTTGCCAGCCGATCACCTACCATAACTGCTGCAACCTCGCTCAGCTGGACCCTCAGGTCCTGTGCGTCAGCTGCTCTGTCTTCCACTCTCACTCCTGCAGAGATCTGCGAGATTACTGCCAGGTTCAGCACACAGTCAAACATCTGGGAGTGTGTGAGTGTGGGAAACAGTGCTCCAGAAAGCCTCTGGTTCTGTGCAGATATTGTGGGAATGAGTATTGTAATGATTGTTGGTACAGGAATCCTGTTACATGTGTATGTGGCCAAACGTTTGACCAGTCATCCTCTGTGTAATTTGTATTTGAAACATTTTGCATTAACGAGGCACAACTAGCAAAATCACACTGCCTTAAATCTGTGTGCAAATAAGAGATTTTTTTTAAATCAAAAATGCAAATGTTGCCTTGACATGGTGCTGAAATGCAGTATTACATGCACTCCTTTCTTTCTTTCTGAAACTTTGATTACATTGGACTCCAGTTATTTTGTAAGTGGCCGTTGTCAACATTTAAAAAAGAAAAAAAGTTGTGCTCACAGTTCGCGTTCTTTGTAGAAATGGGCAGATGATATCAACGCTTGTTTCAAAGCTTTAAACATCACAGTTGCGTTGTTGATTTAGAAAATTTTGCAGCAGCAAAATAAAATCATGTTACAGTAATAAGTAATATAAAAATCAGACAATCTTTGTCCAATCACATTCCATTATTATATTATATAATGGAGTGTGAAGAAAATCTCCTCTGGATGACATCATCAGGAGAGAGAGATTTAATATACAGAAGGGAAGTTAAGAACACAGTGACCCAAGACACTAATTAAGTGCTTTAATGTTTAGTGGCACTTAAATATTTTGTCAGAGCTTTTTGAAGAATGTATTTATTGTATTCACTTTATACCTCTAAGGGCAACTTCACTAATTTTCAGCTAGCTGAACCAAGACCAAAACCGTGTCACACAAATCTATGCTTTATGCTATAAATCACACCTGCTGCCAGCTTGTTGGAGACATCCCACCTCTATTGTGATGCAGTCACCCACTTATTTATACTTACCAGAATTTAAAACGGCATCCTGGATATGTGACATTTCTTGTTGTAAGACTTGCCTTTGTGAACATAAAAATAAGTCTTAAAAGAAGCATAGAACTAGTCATTGAATTAATAGTATTAGCAGCAACCAGATGACATCATGTGAACTGAAAAAATCCTCCTGATGACATCATCTGGAGGGGTTTTTCAGATAAATGTAGAAAGATATTTAATATAAGGAAGTTTAATATCTTTCATATACATATATTCTCTAAAATGTAAAATTGGGAAGTAATTTGAAAATGAGTGAAGTTACCCTTTAACATCTTCTGTTAAGTATAATAGACTTAATAACACACAGGTTTCTTGAACATTTTTTACCAGACTTGAGACTAAAACTTGTTTTGGCTCCAGACTTGGAGGCCTGCTGCAGATGTCACTGTTTGGATCTTTTTTCGCACCAAAGCTTCACAAGTCTTCATCTGCCCATCACCAGCTCGAGGGTCACTTAAATGTAACTTGGCGCAAAGCACAATCAGCCTTCATCTGTATTTAATGCCTGAACACCAACTGGAGCAACAAAAAAAAAGGTCAATGATGCACTTGTTTATGTTAAATGTCTGCTTTATAATACATGTCACATGTCACGTGAGTAACTAGCACCTGGAAAATGAGTGATCACATTTAACATTTGTTTCTGTCACGACTAACTGAATTAAACTAAAATACTGATATTCAGCTGTTTGAAGTGCCTCTGTCTTTCCTGGGCATGCTCACTCATGTCCCACACACGTTCTAGGTCATCAACATTTTCATTTTCTGGTCCTGTGAAGTGTCAACAGAATTAGTTTTTTACTGTAAAAAATGTGGAACATTTTTGACTTGTGATCAAACCAGAGGACAGGTTTCAACTTTGCCTGATTCTACCTTTAACTCAAATTTCTGGATACCGAGACAAACCGTGTTTTGTGCCTGTCCCCATGCAGTGATCTTCACTCAGAATCGTGTTTTTAATGCAGCACCATCTGGGGGACTGAACATCACAGAGTTTTTGGAGTTTATTTTTAAATTGCATTCTAATATATTTTTTGCATCTCAGCATCTTCATACCATGGAAAATGTGATTCACTCATTTTATCATGACCAGCCTCTTTATTTAAACATTGTCCTTCAGGTTTATGCAGTTCAACTTGAAACTGCTTTGAGATTTCTTCTGCTGCCTCTAATCACTGCACTTGCAGTGAACTAGTGGTTTTCACTTGAAGCAGTTCATGGTGATCCTGATACTGAGCTCTCGTACCATCCAGAACCAGAAACCAGAAACTCATCAACCATCAGTAAATGATTCTGTTGTGTCCTGAAGATTCGTCTGTTTTCTATTTGTTCTACGTCTGCCACTTGATGTTAATGAAGGTCTTGCTGTCCATGCGGTCGATGTAGAGCATCCCATCCAGGTGGTCCATCTCGTGTTGGAGGATGCGAGCCGGCCAGCCACTGGCCTTCCACATTGCTGCTTCACCCTTTTCATTCAGACCTGCAGGATGAGTGTGCAGTAGGACCAGAATATGCAGAACTTATTAGCAATTTGTCTTGAATAAGATGACAGAGAAGTTAATATCACATGTGAAACGTTGTGTGCTATCAGCATCCTTTAAAGACAACATTGTAGAGGAAATATTATTATTATTATTAATATTAAGGTAGAAACGTGCATACCAGACACTTCTACAGACACGTAGCGAGGAACTGAGGCAGAAAAGCCTGAGATGCTTTCACATGCTTCCTGAAAGAGCACAGTCCGTCCATCCAGCACCCTCAGCTGAGGGTTCACAAAGATCCTGAGGGGCTGGACTGAGAGACCACGGGCCTCCCTCGATGCAAGCGAACTCTCTTCCAACATCTTCTGGGGATATTCCAGAGCCAAGATGCGGAGAGGCACTCCAATCTGGGGCGCACTAAGCCCCACACACTCAAATTTCCGCATTACTTTCACCATAGTGTTGATGACCTTTTGGATCTCAGGGCCTGTTATAGTGGCAGGATCAACAGCAGCTGCATGTGCACGCAGCACAGGGTCCCCCACCTGGCACACGTGACTGTACGGAGGACTGGGGGAGGAGATCACCTTGCGTTTCAGGTACTGAAGATAGGAGCGCACCTTGATGTTGCTGCAGTAAGAGCGTCTGCCAGGCACAGGTGAGGTTTTTGAAAGACAATTGGAAGTCACGGTTGTTAAACTCAAAAGAGTGGTACCACACAGAGGGGCTCCAGATGTGGAAAGTCTGAGCCCTGTCCTGGAGAACTGGAGCAGGGAGAAGCATGATTTGGGGATCATGGTGGAGCTGCAGCTGGGATGATCCTTCACAAGTCAGGTGGGTGGCACACAGTGCTGCAGAGAAATTGTACAAAAGATGCAGACTTAATCAAAAATCTAGAAGCTACAACATGCAACTTTCAGCTTTTACATACTTTTGGCAACAAGGTCTCCCCCAATTAAGGTGTATATACACACGTGGAAGAGGTATGAATGTCTTATTAATGCACATGTTGTTTTGTACACTTGAGCCACTTCACCTGGCTGTACAGTAACGTTACGTCAAACACCGCCGACCGGGTGAACAGGTGAGGAAACAGGCGCACCCGTTCAACAGCAGGCTCGGGAGTAGATAGAGGTCACCGGCGAGGGTGAGGCTAGGGGTCACGTTAAGTACCATAAAACACACGAGTTAAGGTTAGGTTCAGATTTACGTAAGGGGAAACATCTACTCCAAAGGTTTTGACACCACCAAGTAGCTAGCATGTGAATGCAGGTTAATTAGTCACATTTAAAACAAACTGTTTCAGCGAAGTGTTCGCACATTTAAAGACGCTGTCTGTCTCCGTTACCTACCGATGTGCGCCGACGTTTATTTCATTTAGTAACGTATTTGTAAAGAATAAGAGAAGCTAAAGTTGCCGGAGCTTGTGTCAAATGAAGAAAACCACGTGACCGATGACGTCTATCGCGTCACCGCGGGTTTTGCTGTTGGGCTAAGTAATTTTTTTGTTTTGTTTTTGTTTTGTTTTTTTGTAAGTCGGGCAAATGCAAGAATTAAAGGGAAATACTACAAAGACATTATCATAAGTATGAACATTTCTACCGGATACCAAATAGAATAATCTAATCATTCTTGATGACGTGTTTATTAACGACATATTTATTTATTTTATGCCAAGTAAAATTTCACAGTAAAATCTACTTTTAAATTTTAAACAAAAGTAGTATAAAATTATAAAAACTTTTGTATTACGACTTGTCAAACTAGTTCCGGGTCAACAACGTCACACGGTACAGTTGAATTCACAATAAAAGTCTTGGTGCAAAAGACTCTTGGACGTATCGTAGAACAATTTTGAAAGCTTTCATTTTGACGACAGCAATGAGTTGACACGGAAGTAATTTGCAACGTTTTCAAATGGAAATGAGCTACTGCGGGGGTGTTCTGGGGGGTCTTCATCACTAACTTGCCGGTACATGCCCGGGTGGGTGAACGTATCCCGTTCATGAATGGGACTTCATAAAAGATAAGATCCAGCTGGTCGTCGTACCGGTGTTATCACTGAGTAACGTCACTGATGGAAGAAAGAGAGCTGCAGGCTGACAACAGGTTTCCGGTGTGGATCATAGAGTATGTCTGGGCTCACAAGATGATGGATATACAAGAAGGTTGGTTTGAATTTATTCTAATTAGAGCAATTACTAGGGATAATAGCAGTACACTTCATTACATTGCACTGCAGCAGTAATGTTATCTGTTAAACTCTTACTGAAATCCGAACCTGCCCTTTAAATTTAAATTGTAGATTTAAGAGAATGTGACTGCAAAACAGTGGTGACAGAAGTACACAAACCCCAAAAAGTGCATCTTCAAACTCAAGTTACTCAAGTTGAAGTAAAAGTTGAAGTATTGCTAAGTACTTTTTTAAAGAATTAAGTGGGGGAAAAGTACTCCTATCATGTTCTTACCCATACTCTGTAAATGTTACTTAAGTAAAAGTACAATGCTTATTAGCTTAAAAAATACCAAAAATAAAAGCAGATTGGCTCATTTTACTAATGTTACAAATGTATGTGTACAGGTAATGAATCCATAAAAATACATCATCATTTATTAGCTGATTATATTTAGCTTTAAGAATCTGCATCTGCAAAGTAACAAAAACTGTCAAATAAATGTAGTGAAGTAGAAAAAGTACAATATTTATCCTATTAGTTGTAGTGGATCTTAAAATGATGCACTAGTAAAAGTAGATTACTTGAACCATGTATGTGACGCTTTGTGTTTTTTTCCTCACAGTTGTGGATCCTTCCCACTGGCCAGACATGGACTCGCAGCCTCTAAACCTTGAAGATACGTGGAGGCTACGCGTTGCTTCTGCCCAGGTGTATTCTATTGTGAAGAACAGGGATGTGGAAAACTTTAAAAGAGTAATAGGCTTTCTGGAAGCCACTTACAGACTTTTACCTGGACTGGTGGCTCCCATAAAACACATGAAGATCATGTTTGGCCTCAAAACTATGGTAGGGAAATGAGCGCTGGCAGCGTTCACTCATTCACCGAATATGCTAACTCGTGTTTTTTACATTTAAATGTTACCTTCTGTTGTCTCTCCTTCCAGGTCATTATGTGGATGCTCAGGACGGGCAGAGGAATGTTGGAGACTGTGTTTAAAATCATCAAGTTCTTCCCGAGTAAACTACCTCAATATCAAGATCAGTGTGTAAGTGTCCTGCAGTGGAACTGCATATTTGTAAGTCTTTGAAACAGTTAAAGATGCTCTGACTCAGACACACAAATAAGAAGATAAGTTAAAAGTAGATTTTCCTATACATCTAAAACCCTACCTTTTCATTTAGGGATGAACTTAATATTTACTTTGCTTTGTTAAGAGACACAAAATAAAAACAGAGCTATGCAAAGTTATAATAAATACACAAACATTGGCCACAGAGAGAGAAAAAGACTAATAACACACACAATGTAACTACACATAGCTGGAAAAATAACCAACATTACATACTAAATGACTAGTTAAGACTGCACTTATATTTGTCCCATGTACATTAGATTCTGGTATGTCAGGTTATTTTTATTTATTAGTTAAAAAGAAAAAAACATATTTTTCTTAAAATCTTAGTTTATGGCTAAATCTAAACAAAATTAATGGACCCAGCAGTGATTTCATTCTAGTTTTATGTCCTGTTTTTTGCACAGAGCCAACGTGACATGTTCCTGATGAGGAAGAATCATCTGGACTTTAAGACTCTGGCACAAGCTCTCGCTACAGACAAGAAGAAACTTGATGATTATATGAAGGTTAGTTTATTTCGTTTACTGGATTAACCACTAGGCATGTTTGTACGTTTAACAAAAGTTTTATTTTTTCATACAGAAAAACATGCATAGCACAGGTTTCTCTCTGCCCCTTTTCCTATCCAGCAGGGTGTACTATAGAACTACATTTAAAAGTAAATCACTACTGTATGTCTACCATACTGTGCACTAATCAGATATACCAAGTTTTTGCATTGTTGGTTCTTCTTGTGGTCAACCAGGTCTAGCAAACTCTAGACCCTGTGGGCAAACATGCTAGAAGTTCTTCATTTATTGTTTGCTGGAGTAAGCGACTGGAACTTTGGTATTAAAGTTCAGGAAGTCAGACAGTACTCAGCATGTTAACATGACATGATGTATGCTGTGTGTCTTTCAGAAACATGTGGAGGAGCATTATGGTGAACATTATGCACAGAAAGTAGAGGACAGACTGTTGCACTATCTACACAAACTGGAGACTCTGTTACCAGGAGATACTTACATTGATAAGGTGTGTGTGTGTGTGTGTGTGTGTGTGTGTGTGTGGGTGTGTGTGTGTGTGTGTGTGTGTGTTGTCGAAAACATTACTTTTATATTTAATATTTTAAAAAGCTCTTTTCTGTGTCATTTATAAGCCTACATACAATGTAACATTTTTCAGGCAGTTGTATAAATATGAGAACTTTCCTGTTTCCTGTATTTCAGAGAATTGCTGTGAATTCATTATATGTAAAGCAAACTAAGTACACAAGATGTGTTTCTCTATATTAAATAGTTTAAGTTAGTTGGGAAGTTCTTGTAGTATAGTGTAGAAGATAAACAATTCAGTTCAACAGTTCCACTTGTGGTCAAGAACTCCATATAGTGTCATTAAGTCGACCATAAGAGAATGTGGAGAACCATAAAAACAACAGCACGTGATCAATTGCATTTTTGGCATATGTGTGAATTAGATACTAAAGAAATCAAGTCCAGTGACTGAAGAGGAGAAGCTGCTGTTGGAAGTGGTTACCTGTGACTCCATGAGCATATCAACGAATCTAAAGAAACTGCTGCACTGTGGTAAGATATACCAAAAAAAAAATACAATTTCACCTTCAGTATTTTTACAGTTTTACTGTGATTGTTATTGTCATGGCAATTATATTCAAATGTTTACTTTTTTTAGGTTAGGTTAGTGTGATTCTATATACTTTACAGATGAGGAGAAGTGGATGATAAGGCTGCATGGGCAAACAGCAAAACAAAATGAAATCAATGTAAATGAAAATAACAAAATTAATATAATAAAACCAATAAAAGACAATAAAAACTAAGAACTAAAAAACTACAATATATTACAATACATTTTAAAATTGATAAACATTGACCATAAAACATTTTAATGAAATGCCAGGAATGCCTTCCTTTCAGTCTCAGCACTACAATGATTTGACTAAACTTACACACAATGGATCTTGCTCACCAGGAAACTCCACTCCACTACCACCACACCCACAGACTGTAAAAGATTTACTTTTTGCTTAGACCATATTCTGATACTAATTAAAATGCACTTTGTGTCCATTCCCTTAGATTTTGCGTCCTGTCGTCAGGCCAGGATTCCTCAACCATCAGAAAACGGAGACAATAACATAGAAAACTCACAGTTGTCTGCTCTGCATGGCAGCTCCTCAAAAGATGTTCTCAAGCCAGTTGGTAAAGCTCCACTAGATGTTTTTAGGAGAAGAGAGGACCAAGAAGTGTCCAAAGTAAGCACAGATGTTTGGGGACATCAACAAACAACGGAGGGTGGTGATGTAGTAAAGAGGGTGGAGGAAGAAAGCAGTGACAAAAGAAAGGAGGAAATCAGTGAGAGAAGCAGGGAACCTGCCTCCTCTCCTCATTTCTGTTCAAAACACCAGCGATGGGTGAAGAGCATCCTGCAGGAGTGTCATGATGAGTGCTCAGAGGAGCTGCTGCTTCAGGCCAATGTTTCTTTTTCTCCTCCGCTGTTCCAGTCGTCATCATCCACCTCTTCACCAGAGGACCTCACCCCGTCTGACCTCATCCCATGTCCCCCTGAACAGCAGCCACCTTCACAGACCATTACCCAGCTTCAGACAGCAGCCCAGGCATCTGAACAAACACACCCTGAGGACAAGCGCACTTCTGGATCAGCAAGTGATACCTCACAAAAGGAACCTCTTCCTCAGCCGTCTTCATCCAGAGATACTCCTCTGCCTGCTCTGTTGTCCCCAGTGGTTCGACTGATTGACATTGCTTATGTCACAAGCAGCTTTTCTACCATTAAACCCTATGACAAATCTCAAGCTCATTTGACAATGTCCTCTAACAAACAGGCAGCTTCCTCCTCCACTCCCCAGGTACTAACCTCTGTGTCATGTCAACCAGATAGTGTTGATCTCTTTAATGTAGCAAATAAATTGCAAACAGCTCCTACATTTACCAGCTGTCAGCCAACAACTCTACGGACTTTTTCTAGACTTTCAAGAAAGTATAGACGGACTTGCACCAACACCACCAACAGATATTCACAAACGTTGGATGGATTTAGTCAAAACACTTTGGGTGAGCAGTCCACAAATGCCCCAGCAGTACTTCCGAAGACTTGTCCATCCTTGGAGGATTTTGTTGTTTCTGGGCCTCCTACACATGAGGGTTCTACCTCTACTTCTCAATCGGTTCAGTCAGGGACTCTGTCCTTAGTCTGCGCTGCCAACCAAATCCCTTCATCTATCAAATCATCTCGACAAACTATCCCCCCAGACTTCCTCAAGCCTCTTCCTCAGATGCACAACACCACATTTTTTAAATTAAATACACTACCATCCTCCACTGTTGTCTCCACTGCCTCTAACTCTGATCGTTTGGCTATCAAGCTTGATACCAGGATGAGATCACTGCAGAGACAGGGTGCGCTGCCGGAGTCCATGGTGCCACAGCCCTACGTGAGTATTAATAGGCTGAGCTCTCGTGACTGTTACCGAATTACCAACGGGAGATGTTCAGCCAGGTGTTTAGAGCCTGTGTTACAAGGCAGAAATCATGAGGAAGATGAAGATGCCAATTCTTCTTTTGATCCAAACACTCTTTACTCCAGTCATTCTTCATGCAGTGACAGCGAGGACTCGACTGATCATGACCCTGACTACAAACCTTGTATTAAAAAGAAGAGACTACTCTTGGAGTATGAGGCTGCTCAGATCTTGAACCATATATGAAAACATTTAAACAAAAGATGTGTAGCTCAAGCTATACTGTGGGCTTGAGACAAATACATATTATGATATTTGGAGGGCTAAAAAATCCAATAATATTGTTGCTCAGGAGTATATGTTTCTAGATCTTCAAAAATAGATTTCTCAATCAGCAACCATAAAATTAGGTTTTTACTCTGGCCTTTGTAAAAATGAACTTCTTTACAACTTTACAAGACTGTGACAAAAAAGTGAGTAATTTTTAGCTTGTTCTGGAGCAATTTTAAAAGAGATTAGTAATGCATTAAAATAAACATTCAAACTTGATATGTTGCTTCGTCTTGATCAGAAAAGGGTTTTAGCAAATGTTTATATGATGCTGAATGTTATTTTAATTTTTGTAGCATCATTTGTATCAAATGTCTCTCAGATGTTTGACTGTTTTGTTAACACAACAATGTTTTCTCAGTGTAGATTTATTTGCTAAATTTGAATAAATAACTTACCTGGGTTAGAACTTACCTGGGTTAGCCCTGTGACGTGGCTTGAATCATTCAGCTGGTCCAACACTTGGACCTGGGCTAAAAAAATGAACCTGGATTGGGAGCTGGTTCCACAGGAGAGGAGCTTGATAGCTAAAGGCTCGACCTCCCAGTCTACACTTGGAAACTCTAGGAACCACAAGTAGACCAGCACTCTGAGAGCAAAGTGCCCTGCTGGGATAATAAGGTTCTATGAGGTCTTTAAGATAAGTTGAGGCCTGATCATTTAGGGCTTTATAAGTGAGGAGCAGGATTTTAAACTAGATTAACTGGAGGCTGCGGCTCTCAGCATCAATTTGATGCTTGTATGAATTAAGGAGTAGAAAATTACAGGACATGCAAGCCTTTATGTCTGCATGCAACGATCGAACAAAAGGTGAAGTTGGTGAGCCAAGTAGGTGAGTGGTTGGCAGCAGGCTGATGGGTAATCCAGCCAAAAGAGACAAGCAAATGGCAAAGTCCAGCAGCAAGTACGAGGTCGTAAACAGGCAGACAAAAACAGGTTAGAAGGCTGGAAAGTTACTGCTGGGATGGCACAATAGACAAAAAAAAGTATGTGACTTGAAGAAAAGTCTACAGAATTTGTTTGTGGGGAGGAATTGTTAATTAAGTGACCTATTTTCACTCCTGCTTTAAGAAATCAGCAGGCAAAAAATGAACATGTTTAGAAGTATAAGATAAATTCACTCAGATGTTATTAAGGTAATAGGGGTGTCATCTGATGTTAGTCATATACCACAACTCCTCCCACGAAGAGTCATCTACATCTTCTTTGGCCAGTTGGGTGCTTGTGTGTCCCCCAAATCAGCCAATCATCTCTGTGGAAGTTCTATATGGCGGGGCATCCAGTGGCACAACACAGGAACAGCTGTCTAAATGATGATAAATTGTGTCTACAAAAATGTTACGTGAGTGGCAAGTCACTGAGGGTCAGCACTGAAGTCAACAGCAGCCCTGCTGTTTGCATATCTGTGTTCGCACTGTGCTAAAAGAGAGAAAAATAGATAGACCCGGCCTCTGTGGTAGCGGAAAGATGAAGACACTGTTTACTGAGTTTTGACCTGAGGATTGATTCGTTAAAATGCCCAGAAAGTTAAGCACAGAATAAGTATAGAAAGACGGTCCTCCACTGGATCTCCATGTGGGACTTTTCTTACTGGGAAAACTATTTTGAGGTCTGAGCAGTGAGTCAAAGAACTGAGATTTACAGTAAAATGAACCTGCAGTAAATTTGAGTCTGGTAGCTTCAGTTTCATTTTAAGGTGTTCTGTGAAAGCAGGATAATGGAAAAAATGGGTTTCCATGGACCAATTATTTAAAATGCTAGAAGAAAAAAAAAAGTGTGGAGCTATCACAAAAACATTTTACGCTCAATTGAAAGCAGGTGAAAGCAAAATTCAATTCAACTTCAATTCAACTTTATTTATATAGCGCCAATTTACAACATAAGTCATCTCAGGGCACTTCACAGTGTAAGGTTTAAG
>JAUYWH010000024.1:1727707-1771898 GCA_034779795.1 Ctenopoma multispine | reverse complement strand
TTACTTGTAAAGAAGTTCAAGAAGTCATTGCTGCTGAGAGATAAGGGAATCATAGGTTCAACAGAGCTATGACTCTTTGTCAGCCTGTAGCCAGGCTGACAAAGCCTGTAGCCTGTAGCCTGTAGCCAGGCTGACAAAGAGTCATAGCTACTAATTATGTAGTATTGTACTTGACTGTACAATTTTGAGGTACTTGCACTTTACTGGAGTACTTCCATTTTATGTCATTTTCACTTTTACTCCACTGCATTCATTTTAATGCCATTAGTTACTGTTTGCAGGATTATATTCTTATAAAATCATTAATAAATGCTGATGTATTATTTATGGATTATGGATTGATGTTTTAAAATCAGCTCCACCTTTTGTCAAACAAACCTGGACTAAACCTCATTTATGTTTTCAACAGCATCAAAGACTACATTGTTTAAAATTCACTGTTAGATGTGTGCTTTTAATTTTGTACTACATGTAACATTTACTTTAATACTTTTACTTGGGTAGAAAAATTTGAAAAAGATTAGAAAAATTTGGTACTTCTATTTGTAGTGGAGTTTTTTCTAGGCAAGTACTTGCACTTTTACTTGAATATTGAGCTGGTTTACTTCATACACCTGCTGGTGGACCTCCCACATTACACTGAGCTCCTCTCCTCCTTCTCTCTCTCTGTCCACTTTTATGTCATCATTGCATGTTATCAACTTTCTCTCCCCTAGTTGTGCTTCCTCTTCTCTCTCTCACTCTCTCTGTATCTTTCTGCAGGTATCCTCAACCTTGGAGCAGTAGTCACTGGTCCTAACAACCTGACCAGTGTCTCGTCTGCTGCTCCTTGTTGTTGTTGTATTGGTCTCTGTTGCCTGTTGTTCTTTCCTCTCTCCTCTTTCCACTCACCCCAGCCGGTCGAGGCAGATGGCCGCCCACCATGAGCCTGGTTCTGCCGGAGGTTTCTTCCATTAAAGGGAGTTTTTCCTCTCCACTGTTGGCTAGTGCTTACTTCAGTGGGACTGTTGGGTTTTCTACAGATATTCTGTGTATATATGTATATATATTTTGTGTAAGGTCTTAAACCTTACACTGTAAAGTGCCTTGAGATTACTTATGTTGTGATTTGCTATATAAATAAAGTTGAATTGAATTGAATTGGTCACACTTTAATTATTAAGATCATCAAACAAATTTAAATGTTAGGCAAAAATAACCAAACAAACACAAAATGCAGTTTTTAAGTGATGATTTTATTTATTAAGGAAGAAAACCTATCCAATCTACATGGCTGTATGTGAATAAGTGATTGCCCCCAAAACCTATTTACCTGTGCCACCCTTGACAGCAACATCTGCAATCAAGCATTTGCAATAACAGGCAATGAGTCTTTCAAATCGCTGTGGAATAATTCTTGGCTGAGTCTGGACTTTGATTAGGCCACTCACAAACCTTCATTTTGTTTTGTTTTTTTGAGGTTTTAGTCAGAGATTGAATTGCTGGTGTGTTTTGGATCATTGTCTTGCTGCAGATCCCGAGTGTACTTCAGCTTGAGGTCACAAACTAATGGCTGCACATTCCTATTCAGGATTTTTTGGTAGAGAGCAGAATTCATGGTTCCATCAATAGGGTTAGGGGTTAACAAGCCTTCCAGGTCCTGTGGCAGCAAAACAGCCCCAGACCATCACACTACCACCACCATGTTTGATTGTTGGTATGATGTGATGATGGGATCATCAATATGTAATTTGTGAGACAAGTTGTTATGTTCTTGTCACTTCACTGACCTCAGCTGAGGCAAGTAAGGCCTGAAGTTCTTCAGATGTTCTTTTAGGTTCTTCTGTGACCCATTCGATGAATCATTGCTGTGCTCTTGGGGTAATTTTTGTAGGCCTGCCACTTCTGGGAACATTCCCCACTGGATAGTTTTTTTCCTTAATAATCACAATTATATATAGTACATACATGTATGTGACAAATAAATATTTGTCATATTTGTGGCAAAAAAGTAAAACATCAGCAAGGGGGCAAACACTTTTTCACACCACTGGTATGTCACACAATGTCCATCTGTGATGTTTTGTACTAAGGAGATTACTAAAAGTGCTGTTTGCTCATGTTCATTCATCTTTGTTTCTAGTGCTTTGTTCCTTGTACCTGTGATTTTGTTTATCCACATGTGCCGCCGCCAACAGCAAGACACAAAACAGCCTCTTTGCAAAGCAACAAAGTGCTGGTGAGCTAAGTACAAAGTGCAAAGGAAGGGACACATAGTGTGCGTATTGATTCATGATGCAAACGCCTGTTAAGAGAAAAATTCCCCATAGAATTTACCAATTCGTCATATAATTCGTATAATGACATTGACAGTTTTTTAGAAAACTTTAGAAAAAGTTTCTATATGACCACACATAGTCAAGATAGAAGTATCAACCAACACCATGTTTGCACTGAGGTCTGCACAGGTCTGAGTCACTAGCATTGTGGACACATACATTTTTATTTGAGCCACAAAGATTTCAAATTCATCAAGAAATTTTGACCCAAAAATAAAATTGGCCATAGATTTTTGCTCGAAGCCTTGTATTTGCTTTATCTCAGCTCTGTACTAACTGCGAATGTTTACTGCATTTGTCCTTGTATAATATTGCATCAGACACATATGATGTTGCATGTTTGGGCCATGAGGCTAAAGAGCAGTGCATGACTCAAGTAATACTGAAAATATCTCTATCTAGCATATTTTATAATATTTAAATTATTTTTAGGATTACAACATAGTGCTCTTTTTGTCTATTTCTGAGTTTGGACCTTTGAGATGTGATAGGTTGTGGCATGTTTAACTATCACTAGGAGATGCCAAAGTTAGAAGTTTTCAACAGAATGGGGCTTTGACCTGTAATATTGACGGTAATCCTCTATATATAGTAATGTCCTGACATTATTTGATGTTGGGATTTTTCTAATACAGTAGGCATTGTATGAACTGTTGCTCCACCACGTTGGTGATAATCAGGTTGAGTTTTTTCATGATCAGGAATTCAGATAATGTTATCTGGAGACGTTTTGGAAAGGTATGTTGACAAAAGAAATGCAAGTGCCTGCCATAGTATGACAAATCTGAACATCTGAAAACACCTCTACATCATCTTCAGGTGTTTCAGCTCAGCTCAGCCTAGCTCTCAGCCAGGAAGAGACAGGTATTTTAAAATAGGTACGGGCCCAGTGGATAAAAGTCCTCCAACTTAAATCTTTAAGATCTTAGACTATCTTTATGAGAGCCTAGTGGTAACAGGCATGCTGGACCTTCATTAGTGAAACAACCATAATGGCTTGTTTTTGATTGTTTGATTATAGAAACATCATATCCAGGGTTTGGCTACATTGTGGCTTAAAAACAGCATGGCCAGGTTTAAGAAAGAGATAGTGTTTTGTTTTTTGTACCATTTTAATACATTCCCACTCTCAAACATCTGTCATTGCTTGATTTAATTATGATTTTTCTTTTCCTCTTAAATTAGATACTGCTGGAAACATCAGACACTGGGTTGCTCTGTTGGGGTTTATGGATAATGTATCATGTAGACTATAATAATATATGTCATACCGCTTACAAGAAAAGGTCGATGTAAACCAACATACAAAATGCGACATTAAATGCAAAAGAAAATTCTACAAAACTTCCCTGTGGAGAAGCGCTGTCAGCAGTGCAGAGAAACGTGCTTACAGATATTTTTTAGTGAGGCTCTCCCTTCTAACCAATCAGAGAACTTCGGTTAGACAAGGTTGATAAGTTTTAAATCCATATGTTTTTTCTAAGGTGATAATATGCGAAGGACTGTGCAGAGGACTGGGTGAAGCAGAGCAGATTGACTTGAGGTTTGGAGGCAGGCTTAAGTTGTGTACTGTAGCATTAATGTTACACAATGTTACATTTAAGCACACAATATTCTCTTTTATAGCTTTTACCTTTCCTTTTTCAAGATGGTTTGCATGGTTTCTTCTTGCTTTCCCCTTCAGTCTCTCATCTGATTTCTTCACCTACTTTAACTACACCAGTGTGTCAGTCAGTGTGATTTATTCCAGACACTAGTCATAAGGTCACATCCCCCTCCTCATCCACTAAAGTGAATTGTGGGACTTGAGTAGTCTCCCCCACTTTATTTTTCCAGACAATGACTTTGCAGTTTTGGATCCAGGTCAAACCAGTCAAGCAGCCAGAACATTCTCTCACAACTTCAACTCTTTTTCTCATCTGTTCAGGAAATACCATTTGACTTATATATTCCCAGACCTGTTTTGTATTTGTTTGTTGTGAGATGTTTTAAAAAAATAAAAAGGTCATTAAAACATATATCTCAAATGAATATGAAAATGAACTGTCTGGTGTTAGCATGAGAGTACGTCAGCACCTGTAGAAATATGTCTTTAGAACAGGACAATCTGTCATTAAAGGTCCCAATGACCTCTGTGAGTTCTTACAGAACAATTTCACATGACATAACATTAATGTATTACAAATGACATATATATGTGTGTATAGGAACGATATGTAAGTCTCACTTTGATGATAATTAATCTGATGAAATTGATTCATTTAAATACTTTAAGGTGTAAAATGCAGCACAGGGACATAAGTAACTCACTATGAACTTCACACATGCTTCAAAAAACGTTTCTGTCATATTATTCTGTCTAAAACCTTTGTAGACCAGAGAGAGCGTGTTTGTTGTGTTCCTTGTTTCTGGAGGGCTGGACCCAGTACATATATTGTCTATGTATATATATATGTATATATGTGTGTATATATA
Organism: Ctenopoma multispine; assembly: GCA_034779795.1. Taxonomy (NCBI): domain Eukaryota; kingdom Metazoa; phylum Chordata; class Actinopteri; order Anabantiformes; family Anabantidae; genus Ctenopoma; species Ctenopoma multispine. The sequence goes on along the minus strand of JAUYWH010000024.1, from coordinate 1,767,105 downwards.
TGTATATATATGTATACCATTACATGGAAAAGATGTTTTCAGTTATTTCACCTTTATTTGTTAAGTACATAACTCCACATGTGTTTATTCATAGTTTTGATGCCTTCAGTGAGAATCTACCAATGTAAATGGTCATGAAAATAAAATAAACAACATTGAATGAATTGAATGTGTCCAAACTTTTGGCCTGTACTGTATATGTATGTATATATATGCTGTCATGTTGACGGACCCGCAGTTGCATGATCTGTTTTCACGCCTGTTGTGCGCACGACGCACTCCTGCAAGAGAGCTGTCCCGCTGCGTGCGTCAAAGCTGCCCCTCCGCCTCCCCACCTCCCTCAGTAATTGGTGCCGTTAAGGGGCTGAGGTAGTATGGATCTGCTTAGTGATGTAAGAGGGGTGTAATGGCACAACCCTCAGCCTCCACCAATGGAAATATGTGCAGAGTCCAACACCCATGGTGGGGGATCTTGCTATAAAACCGGATTAATCCATTGTGCACTGTCCGTTTTATGTAAACTCAGAGTAATTAACCAGCACTTCTGCTTTTCTGGAAACTGTTGAACATACAATGAGGTGAGTAAAGAGTACTAGCTTTATCATTTTTATGAATGTGCTGTGAGAGATGAATGAATGAATTGGAATAATTGATTCAGAATATTGAACCTCACATTTACACATGATGCGCGCGTTATATGAAGTGACTGCAGCCGCCCAGCATCTTGATGGTGTCAGGCATCATCGACACGAGCTCCTGGGACTTATCAGACTGTTTCATCTGTTTTTTCACGTTGTGAAAGATAAACGATTCGATTTCTTCAAGTTGACTTATTTTTTTATACGATAATAACTGAGCTGTGAAATGTAATGTAATGTAAAACCTGAGAACATGAAGTTGCGTTCATAATGTAGATGAAGGTGTTTAAGACATCATAAGCTTCATTTGTATATGAAAAGGTAGAATTAGCTAAATCTGTGGCAATCCTGCAGTGTTAAGCAGAAGAAGGAGATCTGCTCTATGGGTTAAATAATTGGATAACTAATGAATAATGACTGAACACAAAATGTGCTTTTTATTTAGAGGTTGTGAAGTCAACATAGTTCAGACTTGTTTGCGCTTAAGAAGAATAAGAAGCATTCAGATCCTCTAATTAAGTAAAAGAAGAAATCCCAAAGTAAAATGCCTGCAATAGAAATGAGTAAAAAAATATTTTATATGTAAAATATGTGCAATATTATTATTTCGTTATGCATTTTATAGGTTGTTATAGGATTTTTATTAATATGTAAGGGACATAACATACCACTTTTATTATGTGGTGTTAGGTAGTACAGGACATTTTGAGTCAAATATTTTATGGTCAAATGCTTCTAAGTCAAATATTTAAAAGTGTTATGTAACTAGTAACTAGTTCTGGCAAATTAATGCAGTGGTGTTAAAAATAAAAAGTATAAAAAAGTTAAAAATTAAAGAGTATATAGTAGTTAAACTCAAAAAATTAAACTGAGTTTTCAGGTTCCACAAAAATGAAGGATTTCAGTTGCCTTTAATTAATAAAATGTCAAAAAGTCAATACAATTAATTAGTCAAAGTTTCATTTTTTGTCTGCACTTAAAACACTTAAAGATTAAACCTAATAAAATACGGCACCATGGTGGTGTTCTAACACTCATTGTCCATCATAATTATCAGTTCCAGGATGGAGAACAAGTCTTACTTGGTTCAGATGAACGGGAACGTCCACGGCAAACCTGCCGTCAACACTAAAAGCCTGAATGGGACCGGAGTCAATGGGAAGGGAGTGCACAGCAACAGCATCCACCACGTCAGCGTGAACAGCAGCTTGTACCCAGCCAAAGCCAAGAGCCGCAGGCTGAGGTGGGACGTGAAGCCTTCAGACATGGCCAACAACACCCTCAATCCCATCAGGGCCATCGTGGATGGCATGAAACTCACACCGAACCAGGACAAACCCATGATCGCACTGTCTATAGGTGAGGAAGATGTGGATGAGTCAGCTGGTGACTGAACAACATCTGGAGATACAACTTTGTTGCTTACATACAATCTAGTGATTCTTTATCAGTTCATTTATTACAAGACAGTAAGACAGTCTTCACATAAGCACTTTTCAGACTAAAGCTGCTTTATCAACAGTTTAGCATTTATAATACCTTTCCTACAAAATGCAACCCTCTACATTCCATGACTTTTATTTTTATCATGTCCGCAGGGTTCTTGGCTTTTTATGTTTGCTTAACGTTTCTTTAATCTCTGTTTCATCACACTGTGTTGACTGATTGTTAACTGCCACGTCCGCTCAATCAGGGGACCCCACTGTGTTTGGAAACCTGCCCACAAATGAAGCAGTGCTCCAGGCAATGAAAGACGCAATTGACTCCCAAAAGTTCAACGGCTACGCTCCTTCTGTTGGTGAGTCCCACTAACCACAACATCTCTGATGAGAGATGTTACAGCTACATTACATACTTTATTGTCACCTTTAACATGTGTTGAGATGTATTGGGATACAGTACAGATCTATTGCACTGAATCTGTATGCACACTTTCTTTGTGTCCACTGTCAGGTTACCTGAAGAGCCGACAAGCTGTGGCCAACTTTTACAGCTGCCCCGAGGCTCCACTAGATGCAGAGGTGTTTACTCCTCGTATGCTTCATATCTTTGCAGACACATACCTTTATTCATACTCATCAACATTTTCTCATATTCTTAGTATAGAACATTTTAAGTGTATTGTAACTACTTTGTGCACTTTTTTATTTTACAGTACTTGCAATATGACGTTCTTGCTAAATAAGTCTATAATCAGCTTCTAATACATCATGTGTGGGAAGTTCCACCACTTGTCTCAGTGACTTTATTCGAGTCATAGAGTAGACATTGTATGTGTTGGCATGGATGGAGACATGTATGACTTTGGTTCCCCCCTTCCAGGATGTGATCTTGACCAGCGGCTGCAGTCAGGCCATTGAACTGGCTATTGGTGTCCTGTGCAACCCAGGGGACAACATCCTGGTCCCATGCCCAGGCTTCTCCTTATATAAGACCCTGGCTGTCTCTATGGGCATCAAGGTCAAACTCTATAACCTGCTGGTAAGTTGAAACAGGTACAACAAATAAACCCCAGTGTTCGCACTAAAAAAGTCGATTCAGCTATTTTTAAAGGAGCTGAGTGACAAACTTCTACAAACACATACAGACATACGAAAGTACTGTAGCTACTTCAGGCTGCAAGGTTAACACAAACCAGGCTCAACAACTACATAAAGTTTAGTCAGTTTGTCTTCTCTACACGTTGAGCAGGTTTCTATTTTGACATAAAGTGCATGGAAAGTGTTTAAAACGTGATAAAAGATGTTCAGGACCAACTTTCCAGCCCCCAGATTGGAAACAGATCTCAAGCTTTTAATTAAAGCCAAACTTGAGAAAAAAATTGTACCACATAATGATACAGTAAGAAGCTGACCATCAAACCCATGAAAGTTTTAATGGGTTTGATGAAGTAAATTAATGTTTGTGATGAGGCCGTTTCAGTTTCTCTAACAAATATCCGTCATATTAAAGTGGGTGCAGGCCCACAACCAGCAGACTCAGGCTAAACAGACATCACAGGTGGATGTGGATCAGGAAGAGGATGTGGGCTCCCTGTTCTTAGTGAAGGGGCACAGGAACCATGCTCCAGCTGTAACAGTTACGACTGTTTGGCTGTCGAGGACATGCTGTACCCATGGATGGATTCATGAACGAGGCTACTGGATCCAAAGGGGAGCCCTGTATGACGTGATGTTACTTTTGATTTAAAGACAAACTGGGACATATGGTGGACTCAAACAACACTAAACCTGAACAGGAAGATGTTCATCCTCATACTGACACATACCCATGTTTGATTTGCAGCCTGAGAAGTCATGGGAGATTGACCTGCAACACATGGAGAGCCTGATCGACGAGAGGACATCCTGTCTGATTGTTACCAATCCATCCAACCCGTGTGGCTCAGTCTTCAGCAGGGAACACCTACAGAAGATCCTCAAAGGTTAGCTGCACATTTGCAGAACTGAGCTTCAGTAGAAATTCTTTTAATTGGCATCACAGCAGCAAACATTTGCTCCACCTTGGTGAAACAATGAAACAAGTTTACTCTTGCTTTTTCAGTGGCCTCCAGACAATGTGTTCCCATCCTGGCAGATGAAATCTACAGTGATATGGTGAGTGTAACTCCACAGCAACACAGGTCACATCTGAGTATAGGTTGGCAGGTGTGCTTGGCCCTCTGTAAAACCAGCGAGGCACATTTTTCACCACAGTGACAGCAGAGGTTGTATTTCATTTGGGGGTATTTGCCCTGGCTCTGCATGGCTAGTGTACAATCCCACATCAGCACAGGGGGGATTAGGGCCTGTGTGTTGGAAATAGGGCCTGGAAGCAGCAACCAGTAAAGCCACCCACTGCTAACATAATGATGAGTTTGTTGGAGTAGAGTTCTGTGGTCAATGGTCCATTTGAAATGCAACATTTCAGGAAATTCAATCCAAAGCGTTGGTGTAAGCGTCAGCCTTGAAACGTTTACACTGGTTGAAGGTCATGCAAATACACGCATAGCCTGCTGTACACACAGACAGACGTGGTCCAGTGGTCTAGTAGTTTTCCACTTATATGCCATTCTGATAAGGTGCAGATAATGGGTAATGTTTAAAGGTCAGTGTCATTATGGAAGACTGCACCAATCTTCATGTCTTTGATGGCTCCTGCTGAAGAAAACAGTAGTAGTGTGAAAGAGGTAAAGATGAAGTCCGTACCTGGAGGTAAACACAACTACAATAACAGTTCAATACCTTTCAGCAAAGGTCTGTATGGTCACCGCGTGTTTAGTGATCACTGCTTTCAAACACAGTTTCTGGCTGCTTGTAATTATGCAGTCTAAGGTGAGTAGCAACATTACTACCGCAGTCTTTAGGACACTGTCAGTGAGTAATATTCAGATAGCTTTGCTATAGATAGCTAACTCATATCATGGACAATATTTATTGTGTCAGCCAAGATAATGAAATTGTGAATCAGATGTTGCGTCAGTACTGTTTGCCTTCATTGAACCATTTGGTGAACAGAGAGTCAAGGAAGGTAAGGTAAACCAGATTACCTCACTGTAGTTGAAGAGGTGAACCGTTGTTGACCTGTAGGAACTAGTATACAGTGGTATGGATCACATTGCATACATTATTTCTGTCTGAATCAGAGAATGTGGTGACAGAACCCTCTAGTATGGCTCGTGCGTCCCGCTTGCTTAGCTTGCCGTGTGTGTATTTGTGTGGTGTAATCATATGCACTGTAATCATGCCTTTAGTCCTAAAGTTTGACCTGCCTGACAAAACCCTACCTGAACCCTCAGACACCAACTGTTCCCGTCTGGTTTGGTTTGCGTATCCGCCCACTAGTGGGAACCAGAATTTTGTATGTTTATTCATCAAATTATGAGGTTTATTACGACAAACACTTAAAGAGAGCAAAGATATAGACTTAATATATAGATGAAGATAGAAGAACAGGAGATAGTAACACAGAAACTTTACTTTGCTTGGCAGACGCTTCAAAGCGTCTTACAAGGAGCTAGCAGTAGTGTCTTGCTCAAGGACACACCTGGTATGGGGGAATGGGCTGGGATTCGATTGTGCCACCTTCTGCATCCCAGTGTGATGCTTATTCCTTTGAGCTACCAGGCCACCAGAAACCAGCTTTCTCTCACAGCTGCTAACTAAAATGAGCTTTCCGTCAGAGCTGTGTGTTTTTATTGTGTTGTGAGTGGAAACATTTACAGTCGGGGTTACTGGGTGCATCCACAGACCCCCACCACCACCACCCTCTGACCATTTCACTTTGAACACAAGCAGGCCAGAATGACTCTGCACTTTTTTGGCTGCATGTGTTTGCAATCAATGCAGATGTCAGTCGGGTTTTGGAGCAGCAGAAACAGTGGAGGAATCCGAAGGCGTGTGCGTTGTTTGTGGGGTCTGTGTGTGTGTTGGGGAGCAGGGTGCCTGTTGGTGAGACCTTATTTTTATGGCTTGACTATCTGGAAGGGCCGGGACGCCTTTGAACTGCACCAGCTGAACAAGGTTCAACCAGTGGGGCATCACCCCCCCTGCCCCTCTCCTCAGCCAATAAAATATGTGTTTTTAAACATGCACTGCACAGTCTTTTGCTCCAGTATTATAATAAACGTGAAGAATGAAGTTTGCTTTTTATTAGTATTATTAATACTTCACTAATGGTTTGGGCCCTCTCCATTCTGATCATAAGGTTTTAACTTACTCTTACTCACATTTGATTTGAGAGAGTAGAAGGGAGAGGGTTCCTCTCAAATTTTGGCTTGTGGCTGTCTAAGCCACAAAATTTTGCTTTAATCTGCCGAGCTACACAGGCACGTTTCACGTTGCAAAATCAAACTTTGCTGTTATATCATCCACAGCGAGTTGGCCAATAGGACGCGGGGCAGATCCCCACTCAGTGTCAGAGATACTGTACGGCTTTAATGAGAGCCAGCTTTCTGTGGGCGGAGCGGAGCTCACAGTTACTGTACCATCACCCTGCCCACCCTGGATTCTTTTATTCTCGCTCCTCTTATTCTTCTCATGATTAATCCTATGAAAACTTTATTATAACAATCAGAAAAGATTAAACTAGATTTGTTTTAATCCATGAGTTGGAACAAAGTTTATTAATGCTGTTTTAACCACAGTTCTTGAATCGGCTGCTGCCAACATGGTTTGTTGTCACTTTTCTATGTGTTGTCACTACAGAAACACCTTGAAGAATGAAGGCCAAGAATGAACTAATTAAATTTTGGTGGTCAGAGGTCAAAGGTCAATGTCACTGTGACCTTATCACAGACAACCACTTGGACACCCACAGATTAGATTGTGGTGGTTAAAGGTCAGAGGTCAAAATTGTTCGACTAGTTGGAGAAAGCATTCAACCAGCCAGTTCATGTAGCTGATAAGGTGTATTGGTTGTGTTGATTGTGCTCATGTATCTATTTGGAAGCATCCAGTGTCAAGTTCATGGATAGTTACGTATGGTGGTACTTTTTCATAGGCTGGTGTCCATGGAAGTAATGTTTGATTTTACTACTCAAGTTATGACTTGAAGGCTCACGCAGGCATATGACCTTTATGTGAGTCAGTATTATCTGAGCTACACATATGTGAATTACAGACCCACATCATCTGAACACTGTGTGAATTTCACTTTCCCTGTGCTCCTGTCTTTAGGTTTTCCCAGGCTGCAGTTGTCCTTCTATGGCGTCTCTTAGCAGTGATGTTCCTGTCCTTTCTTGCGGTGGCTTGGCCAAACGCTGGCTGGTCCCTGGTTGGAGGATGGGGTGGATCCTCATCCATGACCGGAATGATATATTTGGATCTGAGGTATGCCTTCTTTTGTGTAGTCTTTTGTCAGAAAACGAAACAAACCAATAGATAACCATTATACTGACACGTCTCTTTCTCAGATCCGTCAGGGTCTGGTGAAACTGACCCAACGCATTCTGGGAGCCTGCACTGTTGTCCAAGGTGCACTGGAGAGCATCCTCAATAACACACCTCAGAGCTTCTATAACAACACCATCAGCTTCCTCAAGGTAAACAGGAGATGACGCATTGGGATTGATTTACACATTCTGTCTGACACATTCTGCTCCACTAGGTTTTAAACTTTCTTTTGCTTTTTCTGTTGTTACTTAATGTGTTTTTTCTTCAAACTCAAATAATGCTAATTTGATAATTTATCTTTTTTTTCTCTCAGTCCAATTCAGAGATTTGTTTCAATGTGCTGTCCACTGTCCCCGGCCTGAACCCTGTGAGGCCTTCAGGAGCCATGTACCTCATGGTCAGTGGTAACAGTCTGTGTGCTTTATTCTAAATATAAATATAGACATATGCAAATATTTGTATTGCAATGACAGTGGTTTTTGTGCAGAGTCTATGATGAGGGAATGCTTTTGATATATTTGCAGTTAGCACAAGTATTGATGTAACATACAGTCAGACTGGAATAAGTAAAGAACAAATGAATAAATATATGTTTTTGTCAAAGATGTCAGGAAGTGGTTGCCACTGTAAAATATCCCATTTATTTTATTAATTACAAAAAAAGTACAAGTTACAATTTAGTATCTCAAAATATCTATAAATTAAAGCTACAGCATGATCTTTAAATAAAATATTGTTTTAGTAAAAATATGTCCCAAAACGTAAGTCTGCCGGTGCAGTTTTTTTATTTGTGTGCACATTTGTCTAGGTGGGGATCGACATGGATCACTTCCCAGACTTTAAGAACGATGTGGATTTCACTGAGCGGCTGGTGACTGAGCAGTCCGTCTTCTGTCTTCCTGCCTCTGTAAGACACTTATCATTACACTACATCTGTCTTACATTTTAAGCAAAACATGAGTGCTGAACAATATTGATGTCCTATCACCTCCCAGGCTTTTGAATATCCAAACTTCTTCCGCATTGTGGTGACGGTCCCGGAGGAGATGATGGTGGAAGCTTGTGGTCGGATCAGGGAGTTTTGTCAGCGCCACTACCGGCCCCGCAGCTGTGACAGCAATGATCTAGACCAGTGATGGAGCAGAGCTGGATCAGCCTGGTGGATGGAAACCCGTCCCTCTAGTCACACTAGCTAACTCGGTTTTAATGCTTTCCACTATTTCATGAAGTTAGACATGCCAAAACCTGTTGTCATCACCATGGCAACAGATATGTAAGCCACATATCTGACAGTTCACTGATGTGTGTATGTATAATTTTCGATGTAAACCACGTGGAATAAGCAGATCTAATATTTATATTTTATACAGGCAACTTATGTTAACCTATACTTGTATGTGTGTATTTATATAATTTGTTTAATGCTTTGTGTGTAATGTCCGATATTAACTGTAGGATCATAGACTACACATACTACACACACCAGCTTCTGTACTATGACAGTTTGGTACTCTCTGCCTGTTCCTTATTTGCTGAATATTCATTTTTATATGTATGATACATTGGTAATCTTCTGCATTATTTCCCTCATAGTTTATGGGGCTTGTCTGTGTACTTTTTGTATGTTAATTGTGTGTATTATTGAATATTGAATCATTTATATGTATTTTTACAGACTACTTTATGCTGTAGTTTTCTTTTGCTGATTCCTATAAAAAACAATTGGATCATCAGCTTTAGAAGAGTAATAATAAATTTGTAGATTCTTGAATGAGACTCTCAGAATATAGCATGAAGAACATAAAACATGGCAAACCACAAGAAGACTGTACAGTACAAACAACAGTAAGAAAATGCCACATGAACATGTTTTGTATTTGTACACTGTCAAAGGATAGTTACCTACCTAAAAAAATGAAGACATATTTTGTACACATCTTATATATTTAGGCTATATGCTACATCTATAAAGTTAAACTAGACTAATTAGTCCAGCTGTTTTGACCCGAAATCATTTAAATTGACCCAATTAATTCAATGCTGTGGTGACATTAAGTGGTTAAATTACTTTGACTAAGTTACTGTAACTCTATTTTACAGTCATCCTATGCAAAAACACACAAAATAAATAACCCAGTGCTAAGACCAATAGAACACACAGCTTTTTCTAACTGATTTAACTGTTTTATTGTAAAACTATTTTTAACCACAAAGTATTTTCCAATCCATCAGTACTATCAGCATTAGATGTTTTAGTTGCCTGCTATAAAGAAAAGGCTCACAATTCTTCAAGTCTCTCTGGACAACAGAGAAGACACAAAGTTAATAATTTAATAACATGCAATGATGACAGACTGTCAGTACATGTAACAGAGAGGCACATTTCATGGACTGCCTCAGCAGAGCTTATTCCCATACATATTTCTGACAATCATCTTACCACAATCCGAAGGACACACACTACATTTTGAGGCATTTGGGGCCACAAAGAGGCTGTTGGCTTCAAATTCCACACGAAAATACTCGAATCAAACCACAGCTAAGCATTTTATCCTTCAAAATAACAGTATCAAAACATTTTAATTTGCAGGAAACTCAAGCTGGTCCACAGACCTACAAGTTCATTAAGGCCACCATAGAGTCAGTTTCCAAAATTAGTACCCACTTTTTCAAATCTGTGTTTTAGTGTAAAAACAAAATAAAAAGCACCTGAATCATGGAGGGTACTTAGCTATACCCACATGTTTTTTGCTTTTTGGTTTTATTTTTGTTAAATAAGTAATGGTACAGTGAGAAAGGTTTTATGTGGTCATCATCTGACATTGAATTTGGTCGTTACTATGACTGAATGATCTTTATTATGTTTGTACAAAAAAAAAAACACGGAATTAAGAGAGAGGGTCCTAACGTTGGAATATGTACATATGCAAAGACCATTACAAGGACAAGTGGTTAAGATAATGAATGGATGGATACTGGATATTCATCTTTCCCCCAACAATTCAACAACATTTGTACTACAGCTGCAATTTGCTGACAATATCACCATCTAATGTTGAACTGGAAATATTACAGCAGAGTTGTGATCCTGCATGTGTGCATGTGTGTGTGTGTGTGTGTGTGTCTGTGTCTGTGTGTGGACTGTTAACCCTATTTTCTGAGCTGAGTGACCTTTGCAACATGCTCCTCCTCACTCACTGAGTATACACATAAATACTTCACAGCTGTAAAGTACTTTGTGTGTTATTCAATAATTAACTAGTGGCCTGATAAGGTGGAAGAGAGAGAAGTGGTGAGAGAGGAAGAAAAAGAGGGAAGAGAAGAAAAGAAAGTTATGTGCTAAGAGAAGCAGAGTCAGCAAAGAAAAAGGAAGGACATTGACTCAGCAGTTGCAGTGTGGGGGGGGGGTGAAGAGGAAGCTCTGAAAGTGTACGAGTATTGTGCTTCTCACTGTGTTGATTTTCTCTGCCACAGGTTACATGTATTCCATGGAAGGCACACAGGTGGCCAGGACTATAGAGCTGAGTGACGGCACACGCATGCCGGTTCTGGGTCTGGGGACGTGGAAGGTAGCTTCAACACTCACTATATCTGCTTTATACTGCTAATCATCCAGCTGTCGTCCACTCGTCTTCTTCATACTATTTAAGAGAAACGTTCTTAGTAATGTTTGTTAAAAATGTGTTTATTTTATTAACCCATCTCATTTACTAAAGGAGTAGTTTGCCTTTTTCGTAAATGAACTTATTTTGCTTTCTGCAGAGAGTTAGTGACACGCTCACATTTGTGCATTGGCTGTGGAGTTTAGTTCACCAGTGCTGATCTGTGTAGCCCAACACAATTAAAGATTCCTGCAGGTTTCATTTGAATAAATGAGAACAGTTACAACATTGTGGTTGTTTGCCTCTGCCTGAGCAGTGAAGTTGTTGTTTCTATGCATGTCTGCCCAGGTTCATATTTGAATAGGTTTATCCAAGTGGACATTTGCACCACATGTAATGAAATTCCCTCTGGGTGTTTCGAGAGAATGGAACATACATGAGGTCACGGCAGTGACCTTTGACCACCAAAATCATTCAAAAGAATAAAATGAAGAGAGGAATCGACATTTGTTAATTGCCCTAAATGCCCCATAACATTGTACAATGATATGGCAACAGCTGTATGCACACTGACATTACCTTGATCTGCATTTGAAAACACAGTGGTTAACTGAAGGCACCAGGATTATCCACAGCATCTGCTGCTCCTGTCGTGTCTGACTCAAAGACGTATGCTCACTCATACAACAAGATTATCTTCACTGAAAATGCCCACGTATGAGAATGGTATCGATCATCTCATCTACGTTTTTACGCAGAGCACAAATAAGTGCCTAGAAAGTATTCATTTTATAGTTGAGAACTAAAAATGTGTGTAATCTGACCTTTTTGGCGTTATACAGATGAGATTACTTCATCTATCTCCATGTTGTTTCTTTCTAATGTTCATATAATGCTTTTGATTGCAGGTTTCATGTGGTGCTGTGACTGTAGGGTGTAGCTGTAGTGACAAAGCTCTTCTGTATTAAGAGGACCTCGCTTAACTTAGTCTTGATCTTATCATAACAGTTTAACATTTCAGGAAACACTTTATTTGATTTCTTTATTTGGCAAGTGTTGAATGAGAAAATCCATATCTCATGCTAGTCCAACAAATGTGAAGCTTAACATAAACATGGAAACTAGCTTGACTTGTTATTCACCTGTCATATTATTCCAAACGCTAAATACATTATATCTGATCTATTCAGTCAGTGCAGAAACAACTAGATGATACCAGTCATGTTGCAGTTTACACACGTCAGTTAATCCTTGACCCCAAATGACCATTTGTGTCAAATTTGAAAAAATTCCCTCAACAGATTCCTGAGTTCACAAAGACAGGATGAAAGTGAGGTCACTACGACCTTGACCTCTGACCACCAAAACATGAATCTGTTCATCATTGACTCCAATAGAACAGTTGTGCTAAATTTGAAGGAAGTCTCTCCAGGCGCTCCTTAGAAAACATCAAACCTCTGGCCCTGGCTGTCACTGGTGGGGAGGCGTAAACCTGTAAAAACGATGAATGATGTTTTAAGAGCAGTACGTCCAGGTCAGATCGGATAAAGATTCCCCGGAAGAAAAACAGAAGTTTTAATAAGTCTCACGGTGGTGGAGAGACTCATTCTAAACTAGTTTTACTTGTTGCAGTCGTCCCGTCTTCCCCGCACATCAGTCCAGGGCGCAGTAGAGACAGCCATCGCTGCTGGCTACCGCCACATAGACACTGCATACAGCTACTGCAATGAGGTGGACATTGGGAAAGCTCTGCGCTCCAAGATGCAGCAAGGCATCATCAAGCGCCAGGACATGTTCATCGTCAGTAAGGTGGGTGCTGAAGAGAACAGCTGCTCCAGGGTGCAACACGAGGATGGGAAATCACATTTGATGCTTCAATAAGTGTTTAGTCTGTCTATGCTGGAGATGCTGCCTTACATTCTGTGGGTGGCGTTTTGTTTTTCTCTGTAGCTGTGGTGTACCCACCATGCCCCAGATGACATCCCTGTGTGCCTCAACAAATCCCTGAATGACCTGCAGCTGGACTACCTGGATCTTTACCTTGTGCATTTCCCTGTTGGCCTCCAGGTTGGACATAAACACTCATGTCAGAAGTCTTTGCCTTAGACTGGAGCTGTGTCTCTAAATGCGTGTCTTTATACATTTCTCCCTAGAAAATAGGTGAAGAGCTTTTCCCAAAGAAGGATGGAAAGATTCTGACCTCTGACATAGATTATGTCGATGTATGGAGGGTAAGAGCACATTCACTCTTTCAGTTTGCATTTGTATTTGTGTGTTTCCACCTGCTTTTAATCTGCAGTAAAACAATGATTCATATCACTGTGTGTTGCAGGGGATGGAAGTCCTGAAAGCTTCGGGGAAGGTGAAGAGCATTGGTGTGTCTAACTTTAGCATCCTGCAGCTGGAGAGACTTCTTGCCCTGTGCAGGGTGCCTCCTGCTGTCAATCAGGTCCTGCACACTTGGTTCCTGTTCATTCAAATTCCCTTACTTTCACACTTTATTGTGCTGATCTCAGGTGGATGTTCTGATGAACTGATGGCCTGTCTCTTAAAGGTTACATTAACATACGCTCTGTCTTGCCTTTTATAAGCACCAGAGACAAAAAGCAGACACAGACAAATGGAAACTGGTCTTATACTCCATTTCTGTGCAAGACTGAAATGTAGCTTCATAAGCAAAGATGAACAAACAATCTGGGACTGGGCCTTTATGTTAGATTACATTTGAGTGCCTGAAAAACACAGAAGAGAAAAAATAGGACTGATAAGTTCATAAAATATTTCTGTAAGACTTTAAATAGGTAAAAGATAAGGGTATCATGATGGCTTATAAAACAAGCATCCACCAGAGATAGGTCATGGTTCACCACTTTGTGCCAAGCGTTTGTCAGAAAGAATATTTCTCAACACAAGATTGCTGAGTACCATGAGGAATGTAGCCACATGGGAGCGGGAGTACTTTACCTGAGCTCTGAAAGACAGTGGAAACATATTCTGTGTTTAGATGAGATGCAGGTTTCAGCTTGTTTTCAAAAAGCTGAACCAAAGGTGAAAAAGATCCAGACTATTATCAGAGAAAGGTGCAAAAGTGACAATCGGGACTCAGAACATTTCAAACTCAAATGTGTGACTACAACAAAGTTCACCTTTGTAGCAAAGCTTGGCAACCTAATGCAAGTCAAAGTCCAGGCAGGTAATCCAGGCGAAGGCAATGTGAGTAGGTGAAAGTCCACAAAAACAGGAGGTCAAAAACAGACAAGCAAAACTACATCAAAGCCAGAAAGCTGCAACTGGTAAGACCCCTTGTCATGGTGCAAGTAGAGAGTCATTGCACAATCTCATCAACATAAATTTGACAGTATGACATCTTTTCCATCACAGATTCTGTGCTGTGGAGATCAGCATCCATATGTGCTCACCTGTTGTTTGGCTTTATCTCACCCATAGGTGGAGCTCCATCCTTACCTGGTGCAGACAGACTTGATAGAGTTCTGTAAATCTAAAAACATCGCCCTGACCGCCTACAGCCCTTTTGGTTCACCTGCGAGACCCCCGGAGCTGTAAGACACACAGCATCACTCTCTCACTCCACTGACTCAGACTAATGACTAAAATGATTCGAGCACCTGGGTGAGTGTCAGGGTGTGATCACTCTGATTCACCGGGTGTCTCTGATGTTTTGGAGTGTGCCGGACCCGTCACACCTGCTGATTCCTCACCTGTGTTTAGGTTAAGAGGAGACACTGATCCACATAAGCTCCTGCAGGAGCCAGTTGTTGCAGATATAGCCAAGAAGCACAGACACAGCCCTGCACAGGTCAGTGTGAGTGTATGTACAACAGACTGTGCGAGTGTGTGTGCTTTCCTCTGTCAGTAACAGCTGCACTCTCACAGGTATTGCTGAGGTACCATGTGCAGCAGGGTGTTGCAGTCATCCCGAAGAGTGACAAACCTCATCACATTCTTGAAAACACAAAGGTACGTACAGATGTCATTCGTTTTGCAGCTATTTAGACTGATCAAGTCCACTGCTACACTCACACGGCTCTTGCTGCCACATGGAGCCAAAGCTGCTGGTACCTCACCTTCACCCAGCATAGTAGTAGAATTAAGTTACTGGTCACTTCCCATTCCATGCTAGGGTTTCCCTGTGCCGAGTGATGAATCCAGAGACTGAGCTTCTAAATAAATATGGATATTCTAATATTTGCTTTATTAAGCAATGTCCTCTTGCTGAGTGTTAAGATTGTGGTTCTACTCAAGTGATAAGATGCAATGTTAGCACCACAATTTAAACCAAAAGGTACAAATTAGACAAGCAGTGAGTGACAATAAATCCTTATTACGTCATGATCAAATAAGTAGTGTTTACTCTCACCTGCCACACACACCCAGTATCAAGCTGCTATTGGCATCATTACAAAGTAGAGGAGTCTGTTGCACAAACCATGTAAAGATTGTATTTGAAGCCACTGTGTTGTGTATGAGTTGTGTGTATAAACTGTGATCCTTCATGTTACTGTGTGTAAAACGCTCTGTAGATCTTTGACTTCAGTCTGACTGAAGAAGACATGAGAGCACTGAGAGGACTGGACTGTGGGTGGAAGGCCTGCACGCTCGACGAGTAAGTCAACACACAAACGTTGAAGTATTTCTACAAGATGCATCTGCTGTAATCTCCACCGTTTGTTGTTCTGCTTTTCAGGACCAAGAGTCATCCGTACTACCCCTTTGAATGAGGCTGCCACTGGACCACTGACAGCGTCACACACTGTGATTCATCAGTGACTTGTTCACCTGATAATGATGAAATGTGAAGACAGTTTCCAAATGTGAATGATGTTGATAAGCTTGTTTCTGTTGTGCTAAAAACTGAGATGCTAACTTTTTCTATCTTCCTGTGATGAATAATAAATGTATGTTTCTGTTTATACATCAGTACATTAAAAAGAAAATTAAAACCCACTGAAGTTTGTATACATTTGTGAGTGTGTGTGTGTTCAGGTAGGCACTGCTGAACGTCTCTACTGTCTGTAGATCAGTTTAAATCTAAAATTGAATTAAATTTAAAATTATTTAAAAACTCACACAGAAGTGCACTAGACTCCTACATTAAGTGCTGTAAGACAGAGGATTACTACACCACTACAGTTTATTGCAAATGTGATCAACATGTAACACATCAGCTGTGTCTGTACAGTGGGTTAAGAAACTTTAGCTCTTGAAGAAAGAAATTAAAGCATAGTTACTCGTAATGATGATTTTCTGATATAATGCTGTAATCAATTCTGCTGTTTATATGTATAAAGACATCGCTTCTCTGACTGTTGCTTTAAGACAGACTTGAAAAATAGTGGACCTGTCCTTTATAAAGACAGAATGTTACAACAACCCTCAGTATTCAAATGATGCTGCTGTTGTCAGGCTGCATGTAGGTGAATGCACAGTGCACACTCGTGTGTGTCCATCATGATGTAAAGAGTGAAGAAACTGTGCTAACTCAGCGCTTTGCACTGTGTGATTCTCTCTTTCAGCCAAATCCAAAGAGAAAGTCCTTTATCTGTGGGGTGATCTCCCCTTGTCTCTGTGTCCCATCTTCTTCTTCTCTGGGGAGGGTGATGGTTGTGAGGGCTTTACAGTGCACACACACGCTGAGGCCCCTGCAATGCGTTTCAGTAAGTCAGGCCCTTTGGACCACATGTCTTTGTCTGGATCGTACACCTGAGTGGCCCTGGAGAAAGCCATGCCCTCCCAGCTGTAGCCTCCAAGCACATAGATCCTCCCTGCCCAGACTGCGAGGCCCGCCTCGCTGTTGGGCAGCAGCAAAGAGGCCACCCGGGTCCACTGGTTGCTGCGTGGGTCGTACGACTCCACCTGCAGGATGTCGAAGCGCTCGGTCGTGTCCTCGTGGTCGTCGCTACCCCCAATGGAGTAGATCAGGTGGTGGAGGGAGGCCATGCAGTGCCAGCCCCGGGCCAGAGACATGGCCTGCCGCTCTACCCACATATCGCTTTCCCCTGATGGATCATAACTCAGGACATCTCTGCGGTATGGGCCGATCTGATAATCATGTCCGCCTGAGATGTAGACCACACCGCGATGCACTGTCCCAGCATGGCCGTAAGTAAACCTACAAAAACCAAAATGCCAAATATCACTCTGCTCTGGGACTGTGAGTTTGAATATCAATAGTAGTAAGTTGAGTTCCTACCTGGGCAGTCCTGCCACATAAGACCAGCAGTCCTCAGCGGGGCAGTAAACCTCCACAGACGACAAAGCTCCGGTGTCATTTCTCCCACCCACGGCGATCAGGCACTCTCCCACTGCCCCCAGGTAAAAATCCACTCGCCGCTGGTTCATTGGAGCCCCCTGGAAAAACATCACACTGTGTCCGTGTCTGAGATTCAAAATCATGTGAAAGAATAAATACAGGCTGCTAGAGGGTGGGGAGCTGCTGAATTTTTGTTGTGCTTGATCTTCTGTGTATTCTTCAGTAGGTAGCATTCAGTGTAAACTTCACATGTAAACTGAAACCATTGGGTAAGAAGGACAGAACCGGCTCTTTGCTACAGTACCCTGGTCCACTGGTTGTGGCGCGGGTCGTATCTGTACAGCAGGTTACAGGCAGCGTCTCCACCGTTGTCCCTCGATGAGCTGCCGCCAGCAGTGAAGATGAAGCCCCCCAGTACTGCCAGGCAGTGGTGGCTTCGCTGGGCTGGCAGTTCAGTTTCCACCTCCCAGGTTCCCGTTTCATTGTCCAGCCGACAAACATTGGCGCTCAGCTCCTCTCCAAATTCTGACACCTTGAGAAGGTAACGTTAGCAGAGGAGCTCACAGAAACCTGATGATCTTTAGTTCCAGACAGGTTTAAACTGCTTCATGTAACTTATCATGATCAAAAGTCAAATCATCATCACCAGTGTTTACCTCTCCTCCAATCAGCAGTAGCTGCTCCACTCCCCCCCTCAGCATGGTTCTCTGTGTTTGCAGTAGGGGCTGTGCACTGGGCCTGGCATGGTACTCCAGAGCTTCTTCCACCAGGGCTTCACCACCACACTCCTCTGGCAGTAGGGCTTGCATCGCTGGTAGCACCTGGCCCATGAGCTCCTCCACTGGCATCAGAGGGAAGTGGATGTAGGAGAGGAGCTGCATGGCGTTGGCCGTCCGCTCGGGAGTTTGGCTAAGCCACTGCAGGGCAGCCTGGAGAAGAGCCCGCTCACTGTCATGCTGAACCTGATGATAAAGAGACGAGCTCCAAGATTACTGATGGGAGTGTTGTATGACCTCACAACACATCTCAGAGTCACATTCTGTCAGACATTTTTAAACAGAAGTACACTCTGTCATCACTGACCCGGCCACAGGAGAGGTAGGAGGTGAGTTTGTGTAAAGAAATGTTGTGAAGAAATTCCGGGGTGAAAGACAGCGCGGAGAAGCGTGTGATAATGAAGTGATCGATGAAGGTGTCCAATCGCTCAAGACTGTAGAGCAGAGCCAGTTCCTGCAGGTACAGGTAGTTGTCCTCACTCACCTCCTGCTCCAGGTACTGGCAACAGAAGTCCACCACTCGCCAAACCTGAAAGAGAAAATCAGTATTGATCACTGATGATCAGTGGTAGAAAGAAAAGTTCCAGAAAAGTTGTAATTCTTCTGAAATAAGAAGTAAAATCTGTGATTTGTTAAATAGCTTAAACCTTTATTTATCTGACAAAAGTACAAACAAATATTTTCAGTGTTTTCACTAATCAGCTAAATTGAATTTTGTAAAAATGCAAAGAAGCTACATTTTTTAGATCTGGGGTTGTAAGCACATTTAGAATTAGATGTCTGTATAACATGTTGATTGCAATAATTAGGATTTACCATTATTAATGTTATTTAATTATCAGTGCAATTATTAATGTAGCTTAGCATTAGCATCAGTACAATTGCTTTTGCAGTAGATCCATATCTAACTATTGTTCTTTCCATGTGGGACAGAAATTGGCTGGTTTCATACCTGCAGAAGGTGAGCAGCTTCCAGCACATAGTCAATGTTTCCTCCATCCAACGGCAGCTCTCCACTGTACAGAAAGTCCACTATGGTGTTCAGCCCAACGTGGGAGATGCCAACCAGCTCCACCTGCAAACAGGAAGATGACAGACCATCTACAGTCCGCTGGTATTCCATGTCCAGGGTGTTTTCTTTCTTATGTCCTACATACCTCTTCCTGGTGTTCCTCCCTCATACCCAAGGTGAACATAGCATGGAAGTATGGGCTGGAGATGGCCAGCAGGGCTCTGTGAGCAGGGACGCGCTGGTCATCGGCCACCAGAACCACATCGCAGAACTGGTTGTGCTGTCGCTGCTCGTTAAGACCCTGCAACAACTCTGCAGCTTGTTCTGCACAGTGAAACACCTGCAAACACAACGGCTCAAGCTCTCACTGCCATTTGTACTGAGCATGATAGGGAAACATTTATGTCTTGCTTTTCAAAATCCTGCTTTTAGAGTTTGATTCATTTTAAAGACCACTAATCTGAGAGATTTTGCCACAGAGCTGCGAGCTGCCCTGCTGTATGTCTGGATAGAAACATCTCCAGACTTTTATCATTTACAGATACTAGGAGACAGACATCATGTATTTAGTTGAAAAGGTCTTTTGGACAAACATATTTGTATTAGACAATAGTGTCACACAGTGTTAAGCATCTTACATTAGATCATTTAATTAGAAAACACTAAGAATATACGGGGGTGAACAAGCTGACTCTTCCCTGTGTTTGACCTCTCACAGACACACACTGACCTTGGCAGACTCACTGATCCGCTGGGGCCGACACACACGGCTCGGTTTGCCGTTGTCCATTATGTCCCCTCATGCAGTCATCATCTAAAGTACACACACATACACACAGAGTCACGTTTCCATCACTCCAGAGGACATTACATTGATTCACATTCACTTCCTGGACAGAATCACTACTTTCTTAACCCAGAACTGTGATTGTAAACTGTTCATAAAATGCTTCATTTAGCTTTTATATATTTTAAAACCACCTATAAATACGTCGTTATTTTAAATTGAGCGGTACTAACATTTGGACGTACAGTAGAGCAGCACACATCTGGTTACACCGTGGTACAGTCAACATTAGCTCTGGTTACCGCTGTTCAGCACAAGGAGAAAAAGCAGCTGCATTTCAGGAGGTGAACGAACGACGACACAAACGGAACCGCTTCCTGAGGTTCAGATTTCTTTTAACCCAGTCTCTTCTTACAAAAAAGTACTCCGAATGTGAGGAGACGTTGTTTCTTAGAGCGCAGAAAGAGCGGTGCTGTGTAGCATAACGCCAGCTAGCACGGATAAACACATACACTTCCGCTATATCGCTATCAAAATAAATGTATCTGTCGTGTGGCTACTAAAACGTTAGCTAAATCATCTGAATTATAATATCATAGTATAATTTTAAATATTACTGTAAAATATATCAAACTACAAAACTTGACATTCGTATATTATTTAAAATTTTCTGTGAGAGTAATGTAGAGAGTTTAAATATTTGAAGATTTGTTATAAAATGCAGCTGTAAAAACTGCAATCATACCAGTAACATGGCTATGAAAAAAAACGCTGATAGAGGTGGATAGGTGGATTAAATTAGTATCTCATATCTTTTTTATATTATTATTTTAATATTGAACTACAAACTTTCCACCCGATGTTGTGACCGAAACTGGTTTAAAAAAGTCAGGAAATAAAATAAACCTAATTTGACCAATCACAGTCAGTCCTGTGCGAGTACGTTCAAGAGTGGCAATGTCCCAAAGCGTTTTAAACACAACTGATTAATGCTGATGAGTAGGCAGTGTTGGAAACTAAGCACATTTTATCAGGTATTGTACTTTTGTACATTATGTAGTTAGTAGGCAGTTGCACTTTGAGTATTTCACTTTTACTTTAACTCCACCAAATAAGAGTCCAATACATCTATTACTAGTTACTTTACAAATTCAGATTCTTAAAGCAAAGTATAATCAGCTAATAAGTATTATTTAGTAGTATTATTTACCCGCTGGTTAAGATTTTCTTGTGTTTACACATTTGTGCATGAATAACCATTATCCATCAATATTATATTTTTTATAAAGATTAATTTTACTCATGGTAAAGGAAAAGAGAGAAGAGCAGGTCAGTCTATTAATGGAGGTCCCCCAGCAGACTAAATCTATTGCAGCATATCTAAGAGATGGTTTAGGCTCTGCCTCCTATTCTACATTTAGAAACTCTAGAAACCACAAGTAGACCAGCAATATGTTCTACTGGGACAATAAAGTTCTATGAGGTCTTTAAGATACGATGGATCTTGGTTATTCATTCATTCATTATTGTGTTGTGAGGAGAAGGATTTTAAATTCTATTCTAGATTTAACAGGGAGCCAACCGAGAGAAACTTATGTAGGATAAATATGATCTCTCTTGTTAATTCCAGTCAGAACTAACATATTGGATTAACTGAAGGCTTTTTAATGAGTTATTGGGACATCCTATTAGAAGGGAGTTACAGTAGTCCAGTCTAGAAGTAACAAATGCATGGACTAGTTTTTCAGGATCACATTAATACAGGATGTATATCATTTTAGTGATATTCCTCAGGTGGTTATGTACAAGATAAAGAAGATTTTCTGGTCAAAGATAACTCTGAGATTCCTCAGTAGTACATGAGGGGGTAGAAATATGATTAGATAACATGTCTCTTTAGGGCAAAACAGAATAATCAGGGTTTTTTTCTGAATTGAGAAATTACAAGACATCCAGACATTTGTCTGTTAAACAAGCTTGAAGTCTGACTAATTGAGTTGTTTCATCTGGTTTCATAGATAAATATAGCTGGATGTCATCTCCGTACCAATGGAAATGTATAGTGTTTCCTTTTAATATTGTGTAAGGGAGACATGTATACAGTAAAAATAATCCATCCAAGCACAGAACCCTGTGGAACTCCATAACTAACTTGACTGTGCATGGAAGACTTATCATTAACATGAACAAATTGGAATTTATCTGAACACTAGTTAGTTTTGAGCATGAGTGATGGGATGTTGGTGGACCAGCAGGTGGCGGCTTGATGCAGCAGCAGACAGCCGAGAGAGAAGGGGAGAAGGGACTCCCAGGAGGACAGAAGGGACCTTTGACCCCTGTGATGTTTGACCCATGGTTGTATTAGGTCTGACCACTACAGCATGATGTTTTCATCACTGAGCTTTGTGTAGGCATGCAAACATGCAAACCTTGTCCCTTGTCACACATATCACACTGTATTGTGTAGATGTTAATTTGGCCTCAAGCAGCAAATTATTACTAATTATTAGTTATAATGAACTGAAACGAAGCCATTGAAACAACATCAACACATTTTAATACCTTTGCACTGAGCTTGTCTATCAAGTTACACAACTCAGTAAAGAAATTCCGGAAGTCATTATTTTGCCTTCAGAATAAAATCATGAATGAAACGTATCAGTGAAAAAAGGATTTTTTTTTCTGGAATTAAAAAAAACAAATACAACAGACGAACCTCCTGCTATCCTAGCTATCAAATGTTATGTATTGCTACGGCTCCTATTCCTGCTTCAGGTGTCTTTTCGGTTTTAGTTGTTATGTCCCCTGAACACCCTGTTTGTTTTCCTGCATTTTGTGTGCATATATAAATCCAACAAAAAGAAATTACAAAATGATAATTCAGTCATGCTGCACAAATGAAGTATCCTTGACTATATGTGTTTGATGTTGTTTGTGTTGCCTGATTTCCAGTATACTTTGTGTGTGAAATCAGAAACATGTAGAAACAGAATAATGACAGCGTATTAGGACTCATTCTTCACAGTGGATTCACTAAAAGACTCAAAGTGTACTGAATGGCACTGAACTAAAATGTATAAAGTTTTGTGTAGTATATTGTGGTCTCTTCATTAGTTTTGCATGATGATCAGCGATTAGGAACCACAAACATTTATCCACATCCCACCTTTAGAAGGAATTACTTATACATGTAGCTAAATGCTAACTGTTTTGTTGCCATTTATATACAGTGCTATTACCCAACACATATCACAACAGTGTTTCGAAACCCAGTGTTTCGCTACATTTTTAAACTTTACCTTAAAATCCTTAGCGGAAGATGTACTTGTATGTTGTGGCTGACTTGACAACAAGTGACCACTCGCTAGGAGGAGGTGAATGCAGCGTCTGAAGCATTTTTCACAGTGACTGCTGGCAACCTGATTGACTAACATCACCAACGCCCCTGAAGTGATATTATCCAGGAAATGAACCGAGCTGCTACAAGAAGACACGTCTTTTTCCGTTAAGTCTGGTGCGGCGGTCGTGATTTGGGAGTACCGCTATAGGTTCTAGTCATCTGACGTGTAGCATCAACTGTATAACTTAGCTGCTTTATTACCGTGTAGCTAGCTGTCTCCGCTTTGGACTGATACAACTGCAGATTTCGACTGTTTTACTCCCGTCCACTCGAAAAATGGCAACTCAGATCGATAAAGAGGCTTGCAGAGAGGCTTACAACCAAGTCAGAGACGATACCACGGATATCATTTGGTGAGTGTGCGGACATGGTAACACATGCAAACTCCGTTAAAGAAAAAAACTACTGTGTAATATCACGTTTATTAGCAAAATTTCACGTGTCATAAATAAAACGCAGTATCTCTTCCGATTAGTCACTTACTATTATTGACTTCGGCGAGGATATAATGCTGCAAACACTATGTTATTTGATTTAATTTCAATTAAAATATTAATTCGCTTCGTCCGTTGCCGCCCCCTGCGTCGTCTCGTCGGTGGAGACAGGTGCGAAAATAAGAAGCGGACCTTTAATAAAAGTCGGTATTTTATTGAAATAAGCATCGTTTTGCTAACTTGATACGCGCCGATTTAAGGACAGACCTTCAGAGAAGTCGAAAATGTAAAGGACTGTATTGTGTGCTACGTGGATTTTCGCAGATAGCCAAATTAACGTTAAATTGTACCTTATTTAAAGGTGGTTCCACCTGCTCACCGTGAAAACGCGCAAAAACAGCACAATGGGCTTTTACCCGCAACTAAGACCTGCATTTGTTTCACACTTGCGAAAACCAGGTTCCAGGCTTCGTAGTTATAACGTCACTGACTAAATTACAGACAGCGTTTAGTGCTACGAGCCTCTGATCTGTTTTCTGGCTGTTCTGGCGGCCGCACACTGCACAGTTATCTGGCCCAGCGGGGCATAAATAATTTCCTTTGTCCTGAATTCAGAGAGGATAACGTTGTAGCAGTGACACTGACACATGGCTGACACACAGCTGCCACTTTGCGTCGGCGTCTTGGGCATTTAGTGCATTGCTTCAATATGCAAAATGGCTGTGATGTGCACATAAGGCCGTGAATTAACAGTTCATCATGTGACCTGATGAAGTCTGTTGCAATAACAAATGACGAATTCTGCACCTTCCAGGGCTGCGTTTAAATATGAGGGCTCCAGGATTGTGCCGGCAGGACAGGGGACTGACTATGAGGACTTCAAGAAGATGTGCACAGGTAAAAAGCACGTCCCTTCACAGGTGCTTCCCCCCCCATGTAATGTATGACTGAAACCTCTCTCCCTGCTGGTGAATAGAATAGGTTTTGTGGTGTGTGTGTGTGTGGTCTGTGCACGCTCCATCTGTGAATGGGTTAAACAGCCTATATGCCACACAGCTTGACTTTGCAGGACACTCACTAATCTTTTAAGACTCTGTGCTGTGTCACCCATTGGCTTCGAGTTCTGTAACTGTGCTGTCAGAGCACTTAATGTAAAACTGTATTCATTGCATAATCTGTTCTATATCCTGTGTCCGTTTTTTTTGTGAGGAAAAACATTTTAGGTGTGCACAGGGGTGAATAGCAGTTATTTCCTGAATTACAGTACAACATGACAATGCTCTTCTTCTTGTGTCTCCAACTAGTTGGCATTCATGCAAGTTTCATTTTCACCCCTCACTCCCAGTAATGTCTTTCATACTAAAAGACTCCTACAGAAGCACCTGCACACATCTGAATTAAAAGAAATACATAGTTATAAACGTCTTGTTTGGGAATCACAGGAGAGAAGACGTAGCTGATGTAGCTTCCCTCTGCTCAGATGTTGGGTGTGGTTATTCCTGATGCTTGCTCTTGTTGTCTTTAAAGCTTGCAGCCTCAGGGGTGTACTCTTTTTTTCTGACATTTCAGAGCTCACATTCCTATGTTGAAATAAGTCATTTATCACCGTGCTTTACACCAGCTGAGCTCGTTCCTGTTCAGAGATGACACACATTATTGGACAGCTCTCTGTCTGTGGGCTTGTTGTCCTTATTTAGCAGTGAAGTTGTATGTCTGCACAAAAGCCCTGTGAGTGTAGGAGGAGCTGATGCAGTCTGATAGACTTGTTTTGAATAAAGGCGTGTAACTTATCCAGCTGCAGGAAGTAAAAATAGCATGAATTGTGGTGTGTACAACCTGAATCATTGTCAGTCAATTATCTGTCTCATTTAATGTAATTGCTACTGACAAAATATAGCAACAAATGAATTGCTTAGTTGGGTGGCTTACAGTGAATAATTTATGACAAACTACCAGCTTAAGGGAAATTTAATGTTGAATGTCCCCTGTAGGGAACACATTTCTCATGTTTGAAGTCCTCCAACATAGATTTCTGTTACTTGGTCCCTACATTTTTGTTCAGACTGAAATTGCTCATCAGATGTATATGAATTTTGAGCAGACCTTTGTTGAACTCAGAGGATGAATCCTACTGACTTTAATTATCTTTGGATGGATCCTCTCACATTATCAGCAGGTCAAAGTCTTCTTTACTTATGTGTTGAAGTATCTACAGTGGGTAAACAATCACAGACTGATTAATGACTACTGACTGTTCCTCTAGTGCCAACATAATGTTGTCATTTCAAGCTCCCCAGAGGACGAATTCGCAAACCTGATTTTTCCATCTAGCAGCACCAGCACACAAGACTTTATAGTTATTCAATGAATTATCACAACTTGTACTTGATGAATTGGCACAAAGCAGTTTCAGACACTCGTGGTTCCCTGATGATGTAACCTGGTTTCACGGAGTCCTGGACTTTTTGTAGAACGACTATGAGGTTGATTATTCTGGTTCAGACTGAAGTATCTTGGTAACTCTTTGATGGACTATTGTAAATGTGGTAGAAACATTCATGTTCCCCTTAGGATGACTCATAGTAATGTTGAGCCCTTTTCAGCTGGCACCATCAAAAGACTGATGATTTTGATTCCAGGTGAATTACCTCAATAACTGTGCAAACATTCATTCCTTCTTTGCAGTATAAATAGTAATAATGTGATTGGGATGTTAGCAGAAGTGGTGCTCTTGAATGGCATAATGTTATACTAAGAAGTGTCTCTATTATTGTGTCCAACCTATCAATGTATGTTGGCTAAATAACTCCCAACTTCAGTGTACCTCATATTTAAGGTTCGTACTTTGTTCGGACATCATTGTGTGGATCCAAAAATACTGTAGAACCCACTCATCTTCCATGTCTGGTGACAGATGAAAATGTTGTCATGTTATTGTTGAAGTTATGACACATGACAGATACAGTTGTTATGAATTTAGTAGGATTCATTCTTTGGGGAATAGCACTAAATTAATTTGACTGATGTCACTCCCCTCAGTTTTTCTCTATGCTGCTAGCAGAGACAAAAAAATGAGCAAATTTGGACACAGTTAATGTTATTGTAACACTGCTCCTCGTCAAACCCTCCACCATCCACAGGAGAGGGCTCTGGTTTCCAGACTGTGTCGCAGAGGGACAGAGCGGGGGCTAAAATGAAGCCTATTTATGCAGAACGTTGTCTCTCCCAAAAAAACTTTTTATCTTTTCCTGCTGTCTCATCATTGTTGTAGTTTCAGTGCAGTTTTCTCTGCGGTACGAAGGGAGAGGCAGGCTGAGTCAGCAGTGCTTGGATGAGAAAGGAGGATGTGTGGGGATGTGGGTGAGCTCCAGCTTGGGGTTGTGGGGTATTTGTCTGTACTAGTTCCTCTTACAACAGATCACATGATTAATACATAACTATAAAGACCTATTGTGTTTTGTGAAGGTGAATAACCTCAAATTGGAATTAACTCACTTGTGTGTGTGTGTGTGTGTGTGTGTGTGTGTGTGTGTGTGTGTGTGTGTGTGTGTGTGTGTGTGTGTGCCTGTGCATTGCACCCAGCAAGGTGTTGAAACGAGTGATGTCCTTTGCGGTCTCAGCGATAAGAGTCTTTACAGAGGCTGCTCCCGTTTATGGTGTGGTTGGTCTGATTTCAGAACAGTGCTGCCAGGAAAGTTTCTTTTTATCAGCTGCTTCAACAGCTACATAAAGATAAAGCAGGTGTAACAGCTCCTAATGCACTTGAATAAAGCAAAGTGCCCTTTGAGTAGTTACTTTCTCTTTAATTAGCTTGTTACCACCTGCTGAACCAATCCTGACTTTATCATCTGAAATCTAAGTGTGAGCATAGTAGCATGTTGCCAGTATGAACTGCACTTAAGTTAGCTTGAGTTCAGACAACAACTAATAACATACTGTAAATCATTAACTGGAGATGTTCCAATCACATGTATTTATCTTCTATCTTCATTCTAAGTATCTAGTGCAATATTCAGTCTTAAATTCTTAAATGCACCTAAATAGTTTGCACTATATGTGCGTGCAAAAATTAAAAGCTCTTTTTAAATACTTTAAATAACCAACCTCGCTAATGGTAGAAAACAGAATTTAGTCACTTTTGCTTTTATAAATCAACTTAGTACTAAAAATGTGCTGACAGTGGTTGCTATGGTTGCCACAACATATCAAAACAAGGTCTGTCTCATCACGATTAGGGAGGGGCCAGAGATACCAAACTGATCAATCTGACCAAAAAATACGCTTCTGCACAAAATATGAATTGTTGTGTCCACATCAACATGTGTATATAATATAAAAACTAATCTCTCTGTAATTATCTGTGCATTAAGTGATTTAATTCCAGACTGAAATACTGTGAGTCACCGATCTCTGGGTGCTGATGTTTTGGTCTGCAGCTCATAGAGTACACACTGAGATTGAGTCAGTAACACAGAGGCAGCATCTGCATGAAAAGAATCAGTAATCTGTTAATGTGTACTGTCAAACACTGCATTCATGGCTTCACCAAAATTAATAACAGTGAAAGTACGAACATGTTATTTTGTTAGCACTGGATACATTTGACACATGATAGTCCCATTGAAACTATAAATGGTTCAAAGCTGTAAAGGTTCAGATCCCAGTAGCTGTACTATAGTATTATGTGGTGATATTCAAGCTCTGTCATTGTTGTAGTTGTTGTAGACGCTTCTTTTCCATGAAGCAAATCAAATATCTATCATATATATCACATAAATCATTAATGATATATATTTATATATGTATATATATCTCCTATATGTTGTGTATAGGGATGTAGGGTGATGTTGCCTGTCGACATATTTTCATTTAAATGGGAGTTGTACTTACAAACCTAGGACCCTAACAGTGACAGGCGTGGTCAGTGGAAGATTTGTCATACAACTGCAAGACTCACAAAAGATTTTACTCGTTTAGTCTACTGACCTGAATACTTCATTGTCGCACACACACACGCAGACACTCCACAAAGCTTCACTGTAGTTTTAGGGGTGTATTTGTGGAGTGGAACGCCAAAAAGCAGAACCTTTCATTTGATTGCTCTGCAACACTTAAGACTTTTTTCTCACTTTTAATGTGTCCTTCACACCCACACAGACACGCATGTATGTATACTGAGTGATGACAATAAAATGAAGCAACTGTATAAATTTTGACTGTGTTTGCAGATAGCATTAATTATGATCCATTATAACTCCAAGAGATAACATAACTGTTTAAATGTGCAATTGCAGAATTTTTCTATGAGTAGACAGAAATCCAGAGCATGACCTCACCAGGTCTAGTCTAATGTAACAACAGCTGTGTCTAATCACGCAAAAGAACGACTGTGTGAGGGTGTGTGTGTCTCAACTCTTATGCATCTTCACTCTGTACATTCAGTCTTACATAGGGTCTTTAATCATCTTCCCTCAGATGACTCCCGTCTGTTCGGCTTCATCCGGATCACCACAGGAGACGCCATGAGTAAACGAGCTAAGTTCACCTTTATCACTTGGATCGGCGAGTGCATCAGCGGGCTGCAGCGTGCCAAGATCAGCACGGACAAGACGCTGGTCAAAGATGTTGTGCAGGTCAGGGGCTCCGTGGTGAAAATAGCACTTATGAGAGTGAAACAGTATTGCAACAAGATGAAGGATGAGACATGAGGGAAGAAATAAGAAACAGAACATAGAGAGTAAAAATCATGAACCAATGAAACAGGAGTAAAACAGATTGACATGGAAACAAGTGTAAAATGACTTATATATGTAACATTTGTAAAGCAACTCATAACCAGGCAGTGATTCTGTTCTATCCTTCACCTGGCAGATGACATAAAAAAACTCTTAAGCTGGACCATTTAAATGTTCTTTGTTCCCCAGAAGTGTTGTAAATATCAAGAAGCATTTTTATCTGCCTGTTAAGTGATGACGTATCACCTTAGAGATAATTTTGTTTCCGGGTCCAAACTTCGATTCATTGTCCTCCTCAGTTGAATTTGCCACTGTGTAAAAAAAACAACAGAAACAGCTATGGTTGATTAATTTATTTCTGTAATGTGCCTCATTGGCTGGCTAGTTAGCATAAAGCTAATATAAATGCTATATGCTTAATGCTTAATGTGCATCCAAGCAAAGTTTAGATTGAGTGGGTACCAGCTAACACTCGCTACCTGACAGTCTCGTCATGTAAGCTAACATTAGCCTGATTTAATGTTACAAGCTTAAGTCCTAACACTGATACAAATGCTGTTTTAGACTTACAGACTAGTTACATTTGAAGTTATAGGAGCCCTGCGCAGTTTAAATGTGTGTGGTGTGAACTTCCCTAAACACATCAACCTCATAAATCCTAGATGTTGTGCTAAACATATTTTTTCTCTGTGCCTAGCAGCTTATTTGAACCACACTGGTTTAGTACCACATACATGTATCCTTTGCTGTTATTTTTATCTTCTTCACTTCAGCACGTTTTGTTTCTGCAGAACTATGCTAAGGAGTTCATGGTCAGCGATCCAAGGGAGCTGGAGGAGGACTACATACGCCACGAGCTAAAGAAAGCAGGTGGAGCCAACTACGACGCTCAGACTGAGTAGAGAAGTGCCACAGTCCACTGGAAGGGTCCAGGGTGGGGAGGCTGTGGGTGGGGTGGGGTGGGGTGAGGTTTTGTGCAGGGCTGGGTGGAGCGGAATAAGTGGGGGTGGGGAGTGTTGAGGGCAGAGCTGCTACCTCTTGGGGACAGGGCGAGGCGGGATGGAGAGGGCATTTGACGCAAGGGCACTGCACGCACTATCAACGCACATTTTACTTTCAAAGTTAGGCTTTGCAAGGAGACCACAAGATGAGCAATTTGTTCATTTGCAAGAGCACAGGTACACATAAACAAAGCAGAGGTGTGCCAGGAGCAGTTTGTCTTTCACATAACCAAACACTGCTTGTACTGTCAAATCAGAGCTTATTATGAAACAGCACATTCTCTTTAAGTCGTCCTTTGTTTCACACATTGTTTAACATAAGCTTTTTTTTTAGTTAATGAGTGTGATGAGAGTGGGGTATGGGGATGTATACTGGCACACATGCTGGCAGCAGAGATGCTGTCGGTGTACCTCTAAAATGATGACATCAGCATTAGGACATTTACTGTGTATACTTGACTTGTATGAGTGTATGCTTGAGCTGCAGTTTCATATACTTTCTTCAGTTGGTTTGTGTATCTGGATGGTTTGAAAAGAACATTGACAACAAAGCAAAGCTAAACTCTCCTAGTCTGACAACAAGACGTTATAGAATAGTCCTTACAGTGTCGTACAGGAATAAAAGAGAAGATTGATATCACTTTAGCGTAGCTTAGCTTTGCACAAAGACTGGGAACAGAGTAAGTGCTGGCCTGGTTCTGTTCAAAGGTACCATAACAAAATCTGCCTTTAAATGTCGTTTCATTCGTACAAAAATGACACAGGAGCAGTTGCCAGGCAACTATCAGAGATTCCAGGAAGCCATTGCTCCTGTGCTACAAATAGTCCCTAGTAAACCTAAAATAAAATGGCAAATTTACACCATGTTTTCAGTCCTTACGCAAAGCTAAGCTAACCATCTGCTCGCTGTAACTTCAGATTGACTGAGCAGAGACCGTAGTGGTAACAATTTTCTCCTTTATTTCTTAAATTTTGAACAGTTTGAAATGGATGCTAACCACGGCCATAACATGGGTGTTACTACATCGATCGTCTGCATACACTAACCTGTCCGTTGATTTCTGAGGATGCACACACCTAGAGCTCTAAAGCGAAACACAATATGCGAGGTAGCCTTCACACACATAAATACATAGTTGAGAGCAAGCCTACAAGCACAAACTGCCTTCTCTCCTCTCCTACTCTCTGCCCTCTCCCCAGTCAGCTCATGGTTGGTTGTCTACTGTACTGTGCATTGTCATCTCAAAATCATTGTCAAGTTGCACCCAGGTTTCAGCGCTGTTTGCCAGGAATTTTCATGTTACTGAAGATGTGAAAAACTGAAGGGCTTCATCGTGTTGTAGATTGAACTAGTTCAGTGACAGAGACAGATGTGTCATTTTTGAAGTGAAACCCTTCTCTTGCAAACATGTGGTTGACACCGGAACATGCTCTTAGTCATGATACACTGTATCTCCACGAGGAAAAGATCTCCATTTTCTAACAACGTCCTTGGTGATGGTGAGCAGCCTGCTTTGGCTGAACCTGAGTCATACTGCTAAGTACACATTTAGCCACCTCTTCATCTCTCACCAGACAGCTGTGTTTGGATTACATCCTCAGCAATTATGTCTTGTCCAGAGACCGATATTCCTGTCATTCATTATCCTGTCTTCAACTCATGCCTTGTGCTGTAAATCCCTTTTATCACCAGTACAGATGTTTCATTTTGGGAGGAATCCTTGTACATGTACAATTTGTACAAGAGAACGTGGTCACGCTCTTGCTGTAGAAGGAAACTGCTGTCCACATGGGATTTTGTCTGTAGACATTTTACCACAGAAATACATAGAAACACCCAGTATACTGATCCCTCAGCAGCGCCTGTAGTCAAGTATTGTATCAAGAGTGTTCCCCACTCTTAGAGAGTTTTGAGAGTGCAGATCTTTTCCTCTGGTGTTTCATCTCATGATGTACCACTTAAAGGTATCCATGCATACTGTAAGCTACTGTGTTTGACTGCCTTAGTTGCCCATGAAAGAGAAAGGCATCATGGGAGTTTGTGGACACTACACTGTGATTGGCTATCTTCCTTACATCAGGAGGCAGGACTTTGATCAGCTCATCACACGGGTATCATCCCAGTCCAGAAGGAGTCATTTCTGTGTTGTAGCATCTCTCTTTTTATCCCCATCCCTCCTCCACCCTGCAAAAGAAAACAAAAATTGGATTTTTTCATGTACTTTTTTCTTTTTGAGATGAATTTTATTTTCTCTGAAGAGTTTAACCTTTTGATTTTATTTTTGAGTGTTGTTGTCTTGGAGATTGGTCGAAAGCATAAAAAAAAAGGGAAAGAAAACTAAATGGGCACAAGATCAATCATTTCAAAATAAAAGTTGATGTTTTTTTCCAAAGTCTGCCTCTTAAAGTCTCTTTTGTGTGTCTGTGAAGTTAACATTACCATGATTACAAATGTCTTTTGGTAAATTTTGGTTGTTCAGCTGCTATTCCAGAATTCCTCCTTGTGACATAATGTGAACTTAAAATCTCTTCCAAGTGATATCATCTGGAGGAGCTCTTCAACTAGAAGCAGAGAGATATTAGAATATAGGGAAGGCAGAGGGAAATGTAAAACCATTGATTATCATGTACTCATCCAACTAGAACCACTGGAAGCCAAGTTGAAAATCAGTGGAGTAGCAGCAGGTTGTTTTCAGTATTAGTTCTTTTATATCTTTTTTTGGTGTTGGTGTAGGTGTGACAAAAATATAAATACACCTTATACATGTATGTGCATTCATAACTTCACATATAATTTATTTTTGATTATTTACAATAAAAATATTTTAATAGTCAAATTAAGTCAATTCTTCTTCTGCTGAATGTTCCTTCAGTCAGTTATACTAATAAGCCCCATAAGTACCTGGCAGCTTTTGACTCTGTGCCACCGTCATTGTTTAGTGGGTAATGAAAGTGTGTTCTGTTTATAGAGTTTGTCATTTAGGTCCTCATTGAACTATGTACTTAAACCATCCTCCTAGATATTAAATTACATTTGATAGACCCATGTATAAAATTTATACATAACTTATTAAATGTTAGCTATAAAAAACATGCTATTCCCTTACTCATTAATAATCAGGAACTGTGATAGTGTTTAGCAGAGCAACTGTGTTTCTGCTACACTAACACTGTCCTTTCTGTGTAGAATCAAGCTGTACTGTCCAGTGAGTTTTTCTGTACATTAATAGTTGTTCCCTATATTGTGTAGGTCCTGTAAATATGTCACATGTCAGTACAGTGTGTTACCACTGAGCACTGCTACCTAATGACTTAATCCACAGTCAGTAAACCTCTGGCACTCTATATTCTCATCATGGTCATGTGAGTCCACAGAGGCCGCTGATGGTTAGTAAACTAATCGATGGCCAGACACTGCTTTGCAATGAAGAGACCTCATTCATTTGTTCTCCTGTTGCTTTCGATGCAGGGTTTTCAATGTGACTGACAGCTGCTAGTCTGTATCAGGTCAAGTCGATGAGTACCAGCTGTTCCAGCCCAGACACTATTGGTGTGTGTGTGTGTGTGTGTTTGTTATTCTGGTCCAGCTGTCAGATGAATGGATTAATGGTTGCATGACTCAGCCACTGTTCAAACATGACCTCAGCAGAATGAATGTGTGTGTGAGTGTGTGTATCTATCTGGAAGAGACACTGGGTGGTTGTGATCTGCGAGGACTAATTGCAGGTTGCATAATGACAGAGCTGGGCTATCGCTCACTGTGGCTTTAAGTAAGCTGTAAGGAGGTGAATAGTGGAGGATGCAGTTTAAGCTCATGTTGCATAGTGTGAATGTGTGTGGGAGTTGAGGCAAGTTGAAACAAGTGAGACTGTTTTAAGAAACCATATTAATAAGGTTAAAGTCTTTGTGTGTCATTTTTTTGAGTTCATGAGTTCGGAGCACATGGAGACCTAATTATAATTATATTAATTATTTTGTTTTATTCGTTTTTTTGTTGTTGTTGTTTTTTTTCTAATAAATCGGCAGATGAAGTGAAATGATGATGAAACGCTCCAACAATCCAGTGTGTTCTGTCCTTTAACGCTGAATATTAAAGGACATTTAGGGTTTATATTTTATTCTGGGGTCTCTTTATGCAACAGCTCCTCCAGTCTTGAGACTGTACACGCTCTTTTAAGCTTTGTGTCTTTAAGGTCTGTCTTCCCCCCATCCCACTGTTCTGATTAGCCAGCTTGTGGAAGTCTTCCTGGGGCCCCATTATCACACTATATTGCAAAAAAAGGTACAATTCTAATTCACGCTTCAGTCCACTAATGGAAACACAAGATATAATTAGAAGTGCTTAGTAAACTTCATTTCCTGCAATAATACTTTTCATCCTCCTGTTGTGGTTGTTGCTCTCTCACACCCACCCACAGCATGTCCTGGGTATTGCCAAAGGTAAATGTAAGCAGCAACACTAGTGTGGCAATAAAGAAAGTGAGGGAGGGAGAGATGTTAGCATACAGGGCGTGTAATAGTGTCAAAGCAACAATCAGATCCGTTCCAGCAGAGCGATACCACTCAGATCCTTCCTGCATTCCTCAGACCTCCTCAGTGCAGCAGCATATTTTACAGCCCACAGCAAGTCATGTGCCTTGTCCGAGCATGTACGTGTATGAGGGCAAGAGAGAGAAAGGCAACAATTGTCCTTTAACCATCCAGTGATTCCAAATGTTTGCGTGATGACGTTCTTGTATTTTTATCCATCAAAGTGCCCTCACACAGACATGATGATGATAGACTTGAGACTTGATTTTAGGGTTAGGATTGGTATTCATTTGAAGTTCTGTCAGCTAGTGAAAGTGATCTTATAGCAAAGCCTGCTCCACTTCAAACATCTCTATTTCACCAATCAAATGTTTTTTTTCTTTAATCAGTATGATTCTCCTCCATGGATACACAGACATTTGGTTTCAATTTCGAAATGAAAGCCTTTCAAACGTGCTTCCTTTCACTTCCAGTGTGCGACTCTGTCACCACTGTCTGACTGATTCAACACTTGGTTAGTCACAGCTCAGCTGGGGTCCTAAATCCAAACGGACCGGCGTAGCTCTGAGTCGTGTTTGTGTGAGCGAGTGATGTTAAACAACCCCTCACTCTGGGAATGAGCTCACAACGTCTCAGAGAAGAGGCCCTCGGGTGTGTGTATGTTTGTGTGGGGGGTGTATCTACTTGATGACTTTGTCTTCTCAAGAAAGACAAGTATCCATTGTATCTCCTGCCAAAGTGGAGAATGCATGTCTTTCCTACACTTTTAAAACTTTTAAAGTGCCCAGCCATTAATTAGTCATTGTTGGCTCTTGTAAAATTAATCAATATATCTTATTACCAGCTGATTCGAGATAACATTACCACACTGATTAAGATTTTATCATTTGAAATAACCTGTGTAATCCATTCCTTCTCATTTACTCATAAGTCTGACTTGAGTTTAGGTTTAAAGCTGCTATAAACAATCAATGACAGTGTGTATTATGAACTGTGTCACCAGCTGGTTAGTTCCCTTTAACCGAGCCTTCCAGAATCTTTGTTCTGGTGTTGTGGTCCAGAATTCTCCAGAATTTTGGGGAGACTCTGATTTTAGGGACAACGGCAGAGAGAGAGGAGGGAGAGTGGTTGGTGAGTGGAGAAAGAGGGGGCCTAGAAATTGAAATTTGCACAACTGAGCAAAGCAAATGTGGGTGAGAGGTGGGGTGGGTGTCTTTTCACATTCTTTCAGGCTATGTGAATAGGGAAGACAGAGTGACACAGAGGGAATGTGAGTGTGAATGGGGAAGCTCTCGGTACCCCTGTATGCCAGAGCTGCACAGTGTTGGCACAGTGATGCCATTGTCAGAGACTAACGAGCTGAGGGCCACTTCACTCTCCCACCCCAAATGAGCATCTGTTTGACTGAGTTTACTGACTGAGTCTACCCTCTAAATACAAAGTGACAGTGGGACGTCTGTTTGCTGCGATGTCAATTTGTTACTGGTTTGCTGTCACTACTGAGTTATTCACACTCATGTGAAAGCCAATACTGTTTGAATGATGTTTATCTCAAAGTTACTGCAGGGTAGTGTTGCTTAATGTATGTTATACATTACTTACGAAAATGAGAGGAGAGTGCATTTATCGAGAACTACTGTATCTTCACTGCCATTAATATTAGATTAATATTTGTTTCTCTAGAGAGTATTTCTGGAAAAGGACAGTGTACACTAATCTGTACGGTCAGGGTGCCCATGCTCACCCTTGTTCAGTGCTGAAAGCACCAATGGACACATGGAGTATCAGAAGTGGACCATGGAGCATTGAAGAATGTGACCTGGACTGATGAATCATTTTTCATTTAGCTCATATGGACGATTGAGTGCAGGTGCATTGCTTATCTGAGGAAGCAATGGCACCAGGGATATTTTGGTGTTAGGAAGGGGACCTATGCAATATTAGTCAGGTGATTTAAATGTTGTGGCTGATAGGTGAATGTGGGACTAAATAAAAAAAAACACAATATGTTTAGGGTAATGAAATAACACGTTACCCAGTGCAGCGGTGTTGAATGTGTAGCGGAGGTAAAGTGAGTCATAACCACTATTAAATAAAATGACCACTGTTCAAAGTCAATAACACTGTATTACCTAGTATAGAGTACATTACAGTTAGGTCATTTTATTGAATATGACACCATGTTGCTGGCAGATTTTTCACATTTGTTTATTAAATCAGTTGTCAAAGTTTTCTGTCCTTTTTGTCTTTCTCTGTCTGTTCAACTTTACCCTCCCCCCGTTCACTCCCACATGTTACTGTGCACATCTCCCGCTATGAATTCTCCTTTCAATTAAATGAAACTATCTCTACGTCTCTGCTCTGCATGGATCACTGGCAGCCAAAACAATAATTACTGATTTATTATTTGATTTTAATACACTGAACGTTGCATTGTCTGCAAAGCCAGAGAGGTTGCAGTGAAAGGTCAACTGCCTGTGCACACAGACCTTTAGAATCAGAATGAGAGTGGCTGTGCATGTTAATGCCACTTTGAATGACTACAAGACTTGCTTTTGTAATATCACTGTAAATCAACTCATAGGTCAACTGAAGAGCTATGTGGGGACCAAAGCATTGATCTTTAGATAGATAGATAGATAGATAGATAAACTTTATTAATCCCTCGGGAAGGTTCCTCCGGGAAATTATTTTTCTAGCAGCAAAAGCTATGAACGTAAATGTTTGATTCAAGATGTTAGGCCTGGTGTATTGTGGAGTCACAACCTTTTACCTAATGTGCAGAAATATAATCTTGCAATCTTGTTTACTTGTGTTATACAGTTATCCTATATAATATTGATTTATCGTAACAGATGCACTGTAAGAAACAATAATTTAATACTGTATCTGGTTTCAGGTGAAGATCAGTTTAACTGTTTTATTATATATATATTTATCATCATCATTGTGTTTTGAATGTAAAGTCTTACTATTAAGACAAAAGGATAGTTCAGTAATTACCATACTTGGAAATACACTAAATCATTTTATAGCAGCGAGTTGGATCTGCCTGGTCAGTATGTGGCTACAGCCACAAACAGCTAGTTAGCTTAGCATAATACCTGGCACTGTAGGATAACAAAATACACCTAATTGCCCCAGAGTACAGTATGGTTGTTATTTATTCTCTACAAGAAAGTGTAAAAATAACAATTCACTGTTATTTTATGCATATTATGTGCCAGGTATTTCTTGGTTTTTGTCTCTTCTTCCAAGAACAAGAAACAGTACGGTACAGTATACAAATGCTATGAAACCACTCTTTTTACAAACTAAACCAATCATGTGTTAATTAGTTAGCTTTGAATAGCAGGTGTCTTTTCCTAAGAAACCAGAACAAGAATCTTTATCATAGAGTGAACTAATACTAATGTGTTACTAATACCAGAAATGGCCCTGGTCCAGTGGATTATTGGATACAATAGTGACACACCTTCATGAACATGGTCCTTATCTTATAACTGACAAGTGAAAATACCTGCTGGAACAAATTTCCACTGGCTTTCTAACCTCAAACTAATACTATATAGTGTATCATCAGAGATCCTTAATTTATTTATTTTGTGCTATTTAGCCAGGTAAATATCATCAAGGTCAAACTCCATTTTCAAAAAACTTTTTCTATAAAACAATAAGTAGAGTATGTGATTTGTCAAATTGCTTTGATTAATGTGGCAACAGTATAAACAAAGATATTCACTGATCAATCTGATTGTAATTTGTTACAATACAATTAACAACGCAATGACTGGGAGTGGGTAGAGTAGCCAAAAATTGCCAAGAAATCAAGTTAGAGTAGCAAAATAATATTACTCAACTAGAAGTAAAAAGTATTCATCCAAAAAATTACTCAAGTAAGAGAAAAAACGTACTTGGTGAAAAGACTATTGAAGTAGTGAGTAATGATTGTGTATTTAGTGTAATGTCTGATTTATTTTTTAGAAATGATGTAATCAGATAGACATAAATATAAAATAATGTGCAAATTCTTCCAAATAATTAAATAAAATAGTAAAAATAAATACATTTTTTACAAAATAACAAATGAAGGCACAAGAAACACACATTTCCAAATCTTTCTTTCTCACAACATAAAGCTTTTGAAACCAAAATCAGTAGGTAGGTAACAGTAGGTAACAAATGTATGTTTGAACTGTGCTATTTGTCATGTGTTTTTTCATTCACTGTCTTCTACACCATGTGTTAAAAATATCTGGAAGTTGACTGTGAAGATTCTCAGTCATCCAGGTAAAGTAGTCTGAGGATTGAGTCATGGCAACTGGACTTCTTTCTTCCAA
>JAUYWH010000024.1:1714704-1727607 GCA_034779795.1 Ctenopoma multispine | reverse complement strand
GTTCTGTGGATGCAGAACGAAACGTCTCTACTTGGAAGAAAGAAGTCCAGTTGCCATGACTCAATCCTCAGACAATCTGGAAGTTGAGTTCTAGGCTGAAGAAGCTACTAGTGAAACGTTTCAACCTAACAAGAAAGAAGGCCAGTTACCATGACTCAACTTCCAGATAAATTCAGCTGGATGACTAAGAAACTTCCCCAATATGTGTGAAGAGTTTGTGCTGTTGAAACCAAACCATGTGATCATTATTGCTACGTCATGTGTTAGATCTACTTGTTAATTTGTAGAATAAATGGTGACGAGTGTTGGCAAATGTAGCCGAGTAAGAGTAGCGTTAATTCTTCACAAGTGTGGAGCAGTAAAACTATTCTTTTTTCAAACCACTGATAAAGACAGTATCCACCAAACACTCAAAGATAAATCATGGTTCATTACTTTGTGATAAACTGTGGGAGAATTGTCAATCAGTCCAAAAGAAATGTTTTTTTTAAAGATTATGTAAATGCCATGGGTGGTATTCACTGTTGAATGTGAATGTTGAATGTTAGAGCCCTGAGAAACCTTCATGTTATGTTGTGATGAATATATCCACATAGTCTCAGAAGCACTTTGTAAAACTGCTGCTGCATCCAGAAATGCAACTTTAAGCTCTATTATGAAAAGATGAAGCCACACATCAGTGCTCCGGACCGTGCTCATGTCAAATGGTTTTTGTTCAGATGAGTCAATGTTTCAGCTTTTAATTGTCGTCAGAAAAATAAAAGTTCAAGTAAATCAACAAACTGTACATTTTAGATTTTATTGCATACAGCCTTTCTGGAAAATGGGTACACGAGTAAGAAAAGGAATTAATACAAAATAGTTTCTGTATTTGATGCTATCTTTGAAATTATTTGTTCGCACTGGATGTTTGTCATCAGACAAATTACATTTATGTATCATGGGCTATGTCTAACAGTTTTTTTTTACATGATTGCACTTCACAGTCAAACCAGCAAGCAAAAGACCCACATGAAAGACATGATGACATCCTGCATTCTCAGCTCAGACGAATCAGCTGACACCAGAACGAGGAAGCTGTGTTTCACTGAAACTGACATGAAAGTTATATTATTCTGTGCATATATGCAGTGTGTATGTAAGTGCATATTTGCTTGCTCATTTAAAATTTCCAGGATGATGAGTCTCTCTCGTGCAAGTATATCTGTTAGACTTGTGCATCAAGGTCTTATATAGTGAATATTAATGTATGAATTAATTAATGTATA
Organism: Ctenopoma multispine; assembly: GCA_034779795.1. NCBI lineage: Eukaryota > Metazoa > Chordata > Actinopteri > Anabantiformes > Anabantidae > Ctenopoma > Ctenopoma multispine. Next base: position 1,726,339 of record JAUYWH010000024.1, on the reverse strand, counting down.
ATAAGTAAATATATATGAATGTATAAATATAACAAAGTTGTATTGAAACACCAGTCACCAGTAAGGAAACTTCCATATGGCCAATAATGCCCACATGCTCATCGGAAGGAAAAAGTTTTACCTACACGGAAACTTTATTTAATTTGACTATCAACTACCAAAAAAACCACATGAATATCTGTGAAATGTTTAGTTTTCCAGTGAAGCTCAGCTGCAGTCTGATGTGTTGCATTGTGTTCCATAGACAGGCACAGAGGAAGTAGTTTGGCTTTCTTACAGAAAACCTGACTATTTAAATCACTCAGTACACGTATGCAAAACAGCAGGCAACAAGGAGAACTGAGCTTTTGTGTTGTTTTTCTGTGACATTTACCTGTATGTCAGTAGTTCTGCACGAAAATACTTTCGCTGTGTGTCTGCTGTGTTTTTTTCTGCAGCGACGTGAAGTGAACTTAATGGGATCAAGCTCTGCATCTTTGCCTCTGGACAGAATTCATAGACAAAATAGAGATAGTACAAGTGACTCCAATTACACATGAGGAGCGAGATCAGTAAGAACACTGCTTTAGTCAGGTGACAGTTTCAGTCTATCAAAGTGCATGTGTGGTTTCTCTTTTTTTGGTATTCAAATGGTGGATTTCCTGTGCAGTCACTCAGCAATGAGATTTTTACCATATAGGGATGCAACTGTGAGGAGGAGTAGTGGGCAAGGGGAAGAGAAAAGAAGAACTAAACGTGACGCCCTTCTCAAGCCTCAACTTGCTGACTCTGAATCAGTAAAGTCTAGCGAACGCACTCTGACTGCCAGGGAGATAGCAGTCGAGCCAAGGCTCTCTTATTTTGTTGGAATGTGTGTGTATACACAATGTGTATGTCTGTGAACCATGTGCGCTGTCTTGTTCTGTCTGTACCTGCTGAAACACCAGTGAGGCAAAAGAAGCAGGGCAGGAGAGAATGAAACACACTATTGAAATCGCACTACTATAGGCTGTGCAGCCACAGTGGATATTTTAGCAATAACCTTGACATTAGTTTACTTTTTTGTAAATACTGAAAATATATAAATGAATGAAACCAGTCTGCCCTCCATTGTAGAGACATTTTTCCAGTCTATGCAAGACTAGGTAACTTGAGAATTTCTAACTTCCATTAGTTTGCCTACTAACTACAGTCCTGGCCTGCATTGTTACCGACTTAAGTCCTGCATGGAAATAAGCAGCACCCTCGTTCAGCTGACTGAGCCTCTTTTTCACAGAACTGGTTCAGTTCCATTCAGAGAACAGAGAACCAATGCATTTCAACCACAGAACCAATATACCTCAACAGACACAAAGCAGAAGAACAAAAGACCAGTGAACAGGCAAGATGGTGGATCTGCTTAAATAGAGCTTGCATAATGCTTCTGAGGAAATTTAGCCAAGGTTCATATTGTTGTTTATTGGTGGCTGGCAAACAGCTTTTGGAAGCATTACCACCACCTTCTGGATTGTGGGCTGTTCCATTTAGCTTTTTTTGAATGCTTTCACGAGTTAAGCACACGCCCACTCATGATGCTGGATCCACCTTACCTGGTAGAACAAGAATTCTACGTTCCAAACTGAACTACTTAAGAACAAGAACCGAACCGGTTCTCTGTTGGTCAAAAAGCTCCGTGCGTTGCCCCAGTGGAGTTTTAGGTTTGTTGCAAAGCAACAAAAATGCAACATCATCTGGCGAGGTTTGTGCAAGTGCCCATTACTGATGGATGACTTTGTAATGTGTACGCCACAATGAAAGTTCAACCAGAAAACTCTGTTCTGGGTAAATTGCTGCTACTTCTTCCAGTTCTCAGTTCACAGCCCCAGGTGACTGTCACTGTGTAATGGCAAAGAGATTTCCACTGTAATACTTTGCATATTTATAAAATTCTGTTTCCTTGTATCTCAAACTGCTGTTTGATGGCTGGTAAGAGGTCAAACTTGCCCACCGTTGCACAGTGTGACTTCCGGTTTCTCAGGAATAACAGTGTGATGTTATTTATTGATTCATTTTGTTTTAGAATCTAAGTTTAAAGTCTACATGAGTTCATATAGAACGTGCACAAACTTGTTTGATTCAGTTTGAGGAAGTATAAACTGGGAACTAGAAACCACAGAACTGTAAATATCTATTCAGTTCTTTTACTATTACTCCACTATTATCCATGACTTACAGATACAACACACACTCTTTCGTCATGGAACGGAAAACAGAGTTTTTCGTATCTGTTCAAAGATTTTGCAGCCGAGTTGCAGCAGTGGACAGATTTTATAGTGTTTGGTCTGTATATACAGGTGTGTGCTGACAGGATGCCCTGAATTCAGTGCTTAAGTGCCTGCTGTACTCCTCAGATGTCTCAGCTTGTAGAGCAAAGGGGCTGGAGATTCTGCAGGTAGCCTACAGCTAATCTACAATACATTCTGCAGATAAGTATCAAAATGGGTATAATGTGTGAAGGAGGAAGAGCACTTTGTCACCATCTGGCTCACTATACAGAAGATCTACTTTCAACTTCATTCATTTATTCATTCAGAATTAAGACCCAGTTATCAACCAGTTTGGAACTTGTATTTTTTATAGTGAATACACCCCAGACGACTTTGGTTCACATGTGATTAAGCTCTGCCGTTCATCTTATGCTTCACACATACTGATTCATCACCAGCATCCTGTTGTGTTCAGCTGAAATGATGTAGAGTGCTACAGATGGCTGCGTGTCACCTTCACATTCAGCTGTGCCAACAATTGTACATCCACTGTCTTACAAGGCTTTATTACAATGTAACACACCCAGCTCAGTGCACTCACACAGCAAATCTCATGCCCTTAAAAGGCGTTTTTCAACAGCCTCCCTTCTCTGCAAAGCCTCTGTGGGTCTCTTTCGTTGCTCCTGTGCACACTCTGTTGGTGAAAGCTGAGATAGAACTATGAAATTACATTTCCTCCTCATTGCACTGTAAATTACACCATTTTATGTTAGATGCAGGTAGTTTGTGTCTTGTGTGGCATGTGAAAACACTACTAAATAATAGGGTGAAGGGTGAACAGAACATCAACATCAGTTAGTTTGGGCTTACTCTTTTGTGGAAAGTGTGCATGTGTGTTTTGTATATATTTCTGAACATGAACTGCCAGAGCCCTGCGATGGACTGGCGATCTGTCCGGGCTGTACCCCGCCTCTCGCCCGAAGACAGCTGGGATAGGCTCCAGCACCCCCCGCGACCCGAAATGGATTAAGCGGTAGATAATGGATGGATGGTTGGATGAACTGCCAGAAGTGGTAAAAGTGCACAAACTCAAAACTCTTGATTAAAAACATACTTTACAAGTAGAAGTACCACTTCAAATTATTTACAAAAGTAACACTATCTAAAATCCACTCATAATGGAAAACTAGTACCATATTTAATGTGATGCAGTTGACAACATGGATGTGCAAATCAAGTCCAGATTTGTTCTTCTGTAAAAGTAGACTGTAAAAGTTTAATGTTATAGTGAAGAATTGTTTTAATAGTAGTAGTAGTCTAATTAATAAAGACATAAGGACAAACATCTGTGTTACTTTAGCAAACGCAGCTGTTTGACCTTTTTTTTTGTTTTTATTACATTTGTACTACTTTATGTTGTGACAGGTGGTTAATCCTACAACAATAATTCAGCAATTAGTATATGTGCTGATTTATTTTCAGAATCTGTTTATTAGTGTGTTATTAAAATACAACTTTACCCATTGATTTTTTTTACTAAAAAGAGAAAATGTAAAATGGACATACTGCACCTCTGTTTTGTCATTTCGCTGTGTATTATAACAACAACAACCCAGGGTTGACCCAGTGTGCTTGAACATACCCCTACTGCTGAACGGCCAACTCTCCCCGCCTCTCGACATAAAGAACCAATCATAATTAAGTAGGTAAAGCTAATGCTCATTTGATTGGCTGCTCTCTGTGTCACCCATTTCAACGTGAGGAAGTTTACATTTTGCTGTCACTAGATGCAAGATGGTTAGCTTAGCTGCTGTGCTTTAAAAGGTTTGTGACACACAGAGACATTCTGAAGTTTGTTTAGCTTTGAGGACATCCTGCGTATCAGTCATTAATACAAACACCAAAAGTTCCATATAAAGCAGTTTCAAAAGTAATGTTGCTCTGTGCTAGCTAGCGTTAGCTAATGTTATTGAATCATGGAGGCAGATACCACATACCGCACTAGACGGGTGGAATTGCTTAATTCAATTAGAACTTACCAGCCTCCAGCACCACTCACCACTATTGCGTGTCAAACAGCGTATCTGATTCACTGTAGCATCATTTTAGGTGTTGCCAGTGTGTGGTTTCCTTTAGCAGCAACCTCTCACTCTCTCTGTTTGTATCGCAGTGTGAAGAATCATGGGTAATACTGAGAGTGTGGTGGTGCAGAAGCGACTCGCCCGTTTCCGCCCCGACGAGCGACCTGTGGTTGAGGGGGTCTTCGACAGGCTCCAGGCCAGTGCTGGCAGCCCTTCAGGGGCCCCGGGGAAAACACCAGCAGGAAGAACCCTAACGCTAAAGATGCTGGAGGTGCGACAAAAGCTCTATGCGTTTCCAGACTAAAATATTCTCAATTTAAAATGAAATCTGAAGAATTTCTAGCCTTTCTGAATATTTGGTAAATAGAAATAAAATCTTAATTTACTTTACTATGTTAATTATAGATGTATATGTTTAATAATATTATTTGTTTTTTTCTTTTGACTATATTTTGTCGTCTTGATCTCCAAAGTATTCTATCATTGCATCTGTCGGGGAAATGTATCACTTGTTATATTGCTGTAATCGACCCCTTATTTTGTCTCTGGCAGTCTTCAATGGGCAGCCTGGCGTCAGAGTCTATGATCAGGAGAGTCTACCAGTGCATGTGTAGTATTGACCCTGGACTGGCAACGCCTGCAGCCTCTGAAAAGACAAGCACCTCTGCTGTCGCTGGAGTAGGTCGGGAGCAACTGGTCATCTTCCTAGCAGACACCCTGCGCGGCACTGCAGAAGAACGTGCTCCTCTTATAATGGCCATGTCCCAGTCTGGAGCAGGGGCAGCCATGCTTGTCTCAAGTGAGCAGGTGTCAGAGGTATGTAAATGGTGCAAATGGCTGCATGTAATGTGTCAATTTTGATTGTGTTTCTGTTCTTTTCTACTTCGTTTATTCACAATCTTTCCTCCGTTCTTCACTACTGATGCTTTGCAATGGCCTTTTTCCCTTTCTCCGCAGTTTCTACAGGACCTGATCTCTGCTGTAGTTCAGATTCTGGTCCACAGAGGGCGCCTTCAGGGCTGGAGACCAGAGAGAATGGGTGATTGCTCCTTCGGTGTCAAACTCCTGGCAGAGCAAATGTGTTCTGAACTCAGACCTTCAGGTAAATCAGTGATTTAAAGGCTTTTGAAGATCTCCTCTTCTCTCCACCTCTCCTCCCTTCACCTCAACATGTTTCACTCCTCAGATCAGGGAGGTTGTGATGTTTCCTGTCTAGAGGACTGGATCTTCAGGGTCTCCCAGGTGTCTTTGTACTTGGAGATGCTGGTAGCTGAGGGCCTAAATGTGTCCCTGGCTGGCCGGCCTGCCCCCACCCTGCTGCCCCCCTGCAGAGAGACATCCTGGAAAGAGCTAAGGTGTCTGTTGGACCTTCCCACACTCATGTTTCTGGCACCACAGGTCAGAATACAAATATCTATAATGTTGTATAAGTGGATACTGACAAATAGTTTTGGTTTTCTATTTAATTTGATTACATTAATGTTTAAGTTGAGATTTACAAGAAACTGCTAATGTATAAAGGGAATACTGCTATGAAAAAACATCTTATTTGTTTTAAGTGTTCTAAGACTAAATATTTTTGCAATTTTGTACATATAGCAGTACTTTTAATAATATATAAAAGTAAAGTGTTCATGTAAACAGCATAATCTGATAGACTTTATCAGATATAATCTGTTATTGTATTATGAGAAATCGAACAAAGACACCTGGATTTCTCCCCAATCTTCAGGCATGTTTACATGTTAATCTGATTCATTTCATTTTTTTACATCTGCGCATGTGTAAAAAGAAAAAAAAGTCAAAGAAAACATAAGTGACGTAGTCACATTGTATACGAAAGACAAAAGACAGCAAACAGAGCAGATGTTTGCCATATGAAAGCCAACCGTCATTTTCTCCTCATGGAGTATAAATGAAGCATTCAGCTTATTTTACAACCTATTAGCTCCCAAGACATACAAAACATCAGCAGCCCAATTTAATTTTATCTGTGAACCTGTCAGATTTCATCAATCATCAGTAGTCAGTAGTTTTTCGTTGTACTAATTAGACTTGTTTTAATTTCTAGAACATAGACTTAGAGCACTGAGAAAGTTGAGTTAGGTATCCTGACATGAAGTAGACAACCAGCAGCAAGTGACAATGAGAGGAACATGTGTTTCTATTATATTTTAGATGTTTAGCAGTAACGTGATCAGTTCCACCTGCCCTATTGTCACAGTGGTGTAAAAAAGTATTTGCTCTATTATTCAGGGAAAACACTGTTCAAACCTGACTGGCCCACTCACCAACTCTCTGATAATCTTTTCAGTTACCAGACAACTACAACGCTCCCTGGAGACTTGTGTTTTCCACACGGCTCCATGGGGAGAGCTTCACCAAGATGGTGGCCAGCCTAACGAACTGTGGGCCCACTCTGCTGCTTATCAAAGACACAAAGGAACAGGTTTTTGGGGGCTTTGCCTCCCACGCATGGGAGACTAAACCTCAATTTCAAGGTGAGAAAAAAATGTATCTCACACTGATAGTATAGCACTAATGTCTTAATGATGGTTTATGAATAAAAATTAATTTTATTTTTACTTGACTAACACAGTACATTATACATTCAAAATGTGCACCTCACAATGCAGGCAGGCATAGTTTGTGACTGAGTTCTGCTTTGCAGCAGTGAGTTCTGTGGAGAAACTACAATAACAACACAGTAAATAAAGTAGCTCATGGACACACTCTATATTTAGCTTTTCATTAAATCCTCATTACTTGTTTTAGGTTTTGAGAGCTAAACATTTTTCTGCAGTTATCTTAAATCCGACAAGGAAATAGAGCAACTAATGCTTCAGCAAGGCTCTAGTAATAGTATCTGAAATACTACACTAGCTACAGAATGTAAGTGTATCTCAATAAAAGTATAAATGAGTCATTACAAACTTATCTTATAAGTGATAATTTAACATTCCTTATAGGACAGCTTGTTCCTGATGGTTCTGGAGTAAGCTTTCAGTTTTGTTGATGTCACCTGGTTGCTCAGTTTACAGTGGATGTTTAACCCTGCTTATGATCTGACCTGAAAAACACATCTTCATCTGAAGATGAAGCTTAAACTTTTAAACATACATTCATACTTCATAAAATAAATTTAATTAATATATTTAACTAATTATTACTTCATCTTAATTAAGTTTAGTTTACGCAAGTTATAGGATGCTAATAGTGTGTAACTCACTATGTTTACCGTGTACTAAGTTCTATTAAGATGACAGATTTATTGTTGTGATTCTCCCTTTGTGAAACTTTGCTAAAACTGATCTTCATACAAACATTATTGTGAGAGATCAAAACTGTACCTCACGAATTTTGATTTCTAGTTGATTTCAAATTTAGAAACAGATGAAAGTATTGATTACTGAATAAATAACATTTATTCAGGAGTAAAATGCAGTGTCTGACAGATAACAGTGAATTTTGCTATGTAAATCTATAATTCAGTAGTGGTACATATGATCGTGTAGCAGACCTCAAATCAAGACTAGCGCTGTTAAAAGAACACATTGAGGAAGTAAACGTACTTGTTTGAAGACTGTGGGCTGTCACTTGACTTTTTCCTCAGATCTTCGTAATTTGTATATTTGTGTGTGTGCAGGTGACTCCAGATGCTTCCTGTTCACTGTGTTCCCCAGACTAAGAGTTTATACAGCAACAGGATACAACAACCACTTTATGTATCTAAACCAGAATCAGCAGACCATGCCAAATGGACTGGTGAGACATCAGTTCAGCGAAAGAAAACTGCATTTGTGTTTTTTTTCAATTATCACAACCCGAAAACACACTCAAAAAGTTGGGACACAGGCAAAATAAGACAAAAAAAATCGAGTTCCATCAAAGACTCAGATGTTGAAAAAGTTGGGTTGTGACTCACCAATTTGTGGCAGAATTGTTTCTCACTGCATGGTTGCAAAGAATTTAGGTCTTTCACCATCTACAGATCATATTTAGATGAAATCCGGGGTCTCTGGGGAAATGTCAGTGCATAAAGGCCAAGAGTCAAAGTCACTGTTAGATGTGTGTGCCCTTGCAGCCCACAGACAGCACTGCATGAGAATTTGTGTTCTACTGTAGTGAATGTAGCCACAAGGATAATTCAGGAAGCTTGTTGTCACTTGCAGTCTGCGGCTACATCCAGAAATACAAGCTGAAACTTTATTATACAAAGAAGAAGCCGAACATAAAATCTTTGCAGAAATGCTGCCGAGTTCTCTGGACCTGAGCTGTCAAGTGACCTGAAAGACAGTTAAAACAGGTCCACGTATTAGCTTCAGACATCGGGTTCAGCTTTGGACATCGATAGCGATTCCCCTTGAAAACTGCAGCTGTTGATATCCTCAGTTCTAAAATGATTAAAGGAAAAGTGATAACACAGTGGTAAATGTGACAGTCTCCCAGCTTTTTTGAATGCGTTACAGGCATCAAACCCATATTTTAGAACTTTTCTGAAAATGGCGTTTGTATATGTAAAGGAAAAACCTTTGTTGAAGGCTGTTAACCAGTGCCTCTGGTCTTACATGAAACGTTATTCGTTGTATTCAGTATTTTTTTGATAACCTAGTTGTCTCTCACTGTTAGAGAATTACATTCTGACTGTCATAACATTGGCATTACTCGTCATGTTGTCCGGTCTTCATTAGGGTATGGGTGGTCAGCATGGCTACTTCGGCCTGTGGCTGGACAGTGATTTTGGTCGTGGTCATAGCCGTGCACGGCCCAAATGCACCACCTACGGCAGCCCCCAACTCTCTGGAGAGGAGGACTTCACCCTGGATTCAGTGGAAGTGTGGGCGGTTGGAAAACCCCCAGTATTAGAGGAGGTGAGAGAACTTATTCTCTGTTGTTTATACGTTTCTTTGGAGTGGAGTTGCAAATTCAACCTGTCAAACTGAAATGGTTGTTCAGTAGAACTGTAACAAACCTCAGGCAGGGCAGAACATGCACATGAGTCAAGTCAGGCATGTAATTGACTGTCTCGAGTTTACCACAAATAGAAAAACTTACTTTTTCTTTTTTTACATTTCACAGCTGTTGACCTGAGAAATTGGAACTTCTGTATGATGCTTTGTTTTGTGACACAGGATGAGGAGGGGAAAGGCAAGAAGAGTATCCTGGACGTAGATCCAGAGGTCCAAGCCATCATGGAGATGACAGGGAAGACGATGCACAGTCAGGGCCTCAGGGAGCCAGAGGAAGACCAGGAGCAGTGAGAGGAAGATAAAAAGTCGTACCAAGTTGAGGCTCCCAGTTCATCTGGTACAATGTGAAATCAGATTTGCCTTTCCCTGTTTCCCATTCTTCTTGGACTCTTTAATACACAAACTGCTGCTTCACTTAAAGCCACATGACGCTCTAGCCATTCTCATGTGTCTACCAAGGAGATGTTAGTAATAGTTCTGTGGGAGATATCAACACAACATAAGCCAGGCTAAGATAACCTAACTATTTCTAAGTTTCTAAGTGGTCAGTGAAAACTATGAATGTACAGGCTTCAATCTAGCTTTCATCATCAAAAGACTGAATTTGAGAAATACTACAAAAAATCCACCAGAGTCGAGGCAGTTGAACCAACACATCTCAGACCAGAATGCTGTTGAAGACGCTTACTGAATGGTTAGGTTGAGAACAAAATAAGATAAACTATGAATAAATATATATATTTTATGTTAAATATATATAATTTAAAATGCAAGGGATTGTCTCAGTAAACTAATTATTTAATTAAAAGTATGTGACTGTGACTGATTAATGATTAATTTCTACAGTGTTGGACCAAACTTTCAGGTTTGACAGACTGAGCCCATTAGTCCAGTTTTCTGACTTTCTGAGCCATTGTAGTATTTACTGTATGTGTTACCATGTGACTAATGAAAGCATCATTGGTGGTTTAACCATCTGAAATGCTTAGGAGATTTTCAGGAACTTTTGTTCAATATAAGGGATGCCGAATACTTTCTCCCCCCATAAACTAAAAGTTGTAATCATTATTATTATTTGTTTTTTTGTTGGAGCTAACTGATTAGCTCACTGGTGTTTTTTCCGAAGCATAATATAGAAATGACCAGAGGTGGATCTAGAGGGTGGTAAGTGGGGACAGGTTCCCCCCACCCCAACCCATACAATTTTAGCTGTTATTGAAATTGTTCTTAACTGTTCTTAGCTTAATTCAAACTTTTAGACAGTGGTAATGGCTACTGGTTTTAATTTTGCATATGTGTGTTTTATGTTGGATTGTGCTGTCTGAGACTTTAAGTTGCCATCTTGATCAGGTCTGCCTTGAAAAAGAGGTTGTTAACCTTAAACACATTTAAAAAAAGTTAAATTAAAGTATAGCCACTATGGAACATCAACAAACATGTACTCTCTCAGAGGAAGTCATTCTCTGAGCCCTGGTTACCCAACCAAAGCTCCTACCGCCCCATGTAAAATTTCCTAGTTCTGTCACTGCACCAAATTAAACTGTTAAAGATGAAGAGATGAAGTTTTGTCATTTGTTTAAAGCAGTACTAAGATCTTTGAGCACAGAACACTGTAAAACATCAAGGGAAGTGGCACTAGTAGTTTTTCTGTGTTCTCGAAGTGCTTTTGGGCTAGAAATGAAATGAAATCTCTACCTATCACACCTGACGTCATTGGAACAAAAGTGAACAGGCAACCATAGTGTGGACTTTTTGTATAAATTGTAAGTTACATTTTTGTCGTCTCCTAATAATGTTAAGTTGTACTGTGGTGCTTGAAGTTTAAAGACGATGCGTGCGTGATATTTCATCTGTGACTTTCCCAAACAGGCTGTAAACTGTTGCCATAAACTCTGATTACAAGATCTCCACTTTGACATCTGTTTTTAACTAATCCAGACACCTGCTCAACGATAACTCTGTATTCACCCCCCCACCCCCCATTTGCTAACATGCAAATTACTGAGGCAAGTTACACATGCAAATCTGTTATATAATCTGACTGCAGTTCACACAGTGGCATTATGGGTCCATAAAGAATATTTGTACTTGTCTTCACATTTGTGTATGGAAATAATACTTTTTTTTTTATCCCCAGAGATGTGAAGATATTTTGAGACTCAGCATCACATCATTATACATATTCCCCCACAGCTACATAAAACAGTGGTTATACCAGCTGTAATTATGTACAGAGTGGGCCATTTATATGGATACACCTTAATAAAATGGGAATGGTTGCTGTCCTGTTTGTGGCACATTAGTATATGTGAGGGGGCAAACTCCTCAAGATGGGTGGTGACCATGGTGGCCATTTTGA
>JAUYWH010000024.1:1700977-1712041 GCA_034779795.1 Ctenopoma multispine | reverse complement strand
AAACAGGACTTTAATATCACCAACCATTCCCATTTTATTAAGGTGTATCCATATAAATGGCCCACCCTGTATATTGTGTGGATGGCCAGGTCAGACTACTCTATCAGTCTATAAACATAAACTTAAACTTGACTTGTTTAGCACCTCTCACATAGACTAGAACAGTTTAAACAATAGTAGAAATACTGTAAACTGTAGGCTGTAAAACAATACATAAAAGTCACTGTTTACATAGGATATTCATATACAGATGTGGATGACTTCAAATTACTTTGTTGGTAACTTTTAACATCAAAAGGAAAATAAATAATTTTATCTAAAATAGCTTTAAACTGGAAAAAAAATTCAAACTTTTTAAATCCATAGTTTTAATGAAACAAACGAAAAAACACATAGGAAGGTTACAAAACTAGGTTATTGTGATTGTTAGTGACAGTAGCCACAGTGGTGTGTTAACCACGCTGAACATGAACCACAGAAAGCAAAGGAGAGAGAGAGGAGATCAGAAAGCATGTTAAAGGTTAATTCATGTCATGAACCTAACAACACATGTGGATGCTGGATGGATCAGGGATCCACAGATCACCATCAACATGTCAGTGACGTCTTGACTTTTGAGTTCCACATCTTTTGTGGAACGGTACCATGAAATTTGGTCATGTCAGTGTTGTTCTATGGCCTCATTTTTTCAGTGTTTCTTTACTAATTATTTTACTAAATTACTGTAATCTGTGAAATTTTTCTCAACCGGATTTCAACGAGATCCGACGGCGCACAGCGGCCGCTCTCCCACCCTGACGTCCGATGCCATTGCCCGCTCAGCTGTAGTTTGCATAGATACCGTACTTTCTTCCGGCCTCTTTTCAAAAAAAAAAAAAAAAAAAAAAAAAAGCTTGTCGTCTGTGCCTATAATGCAAAGTAACTTTTACTTCCTTGTACACAGTGATAGAGGAACTGACCGTTTTGCGGCTGGTCTTTTTTGTCAACACTCTACATCCGCTCCGGCTTCATTTCATAACCTTCAAATCATGATTAGATAAAAACAAGTAGGAGCTTTGAAAAAGTTGAAAGCAATCGATTTGACTTGTAAGGTAAGTCTTTAACTTTATTTCTTATTTAGTGTTTAAACGTGCGTGTTAAAGCAGAGTGAAGTGAGAGAGGGGAAACCCGCTGCGCTGCGTCTGCGCCGCGCTCACTGCGCCGCGCACTGCGCCGCGCTGCGCTGCAGATGACCCCGGAGGCTGGATGCAGCTCTCGGCACGGTCCTGTCCGTCCTGCGGGTCTGTGATGCCGGTTACACCTGCTGTAGTCACAGCAAACTGTCCTCACACGTTCCACAGCCTTTAGATGAGACACGGTCTAATGATGCAGGGGGGGAGGGGGCTCTCACGATGGTTTGAAAGTAGTTTTAAACAAGAAGAAAAGTGATCTATCAGAATAAAGAAGCTGAATTCCTTCACAGCACAAGAGCTTTGCTGTGAAGACAGTCGAGTACCTTTTGGAGTTTTTTGACCACTTTGTTTAATTTTTTAATGAAACCTCACAGTTGCCATTGTGTTTCATTTCAATCAGAGCAGTCAACGCAGTAATAGTTACTGTTCTGTGTCACCGCTCAGCTTTTGTTCAAACCGGTCTCCAAGTGCTGGATTTTAAAGGCTGTTCACTTTGCTGTTGAGTTGTGTTACTCTGAGGTGTTGTCCCTGTCCATAGTGATGTCAAAGTTACAATGTTTGAGGTGCTCGATCTACCAAAACCGGCCCCTTCACAGTCTGCAGTGGGGCCGAGACTTTTGAACAAAATAAGGAACTCTACATTGTTCATGTCTATGTGCCTTTCAGCTGTCTTCAGATTCAGTCTGGGGTTCTGAGATCAAGTCCGTGTTTTAGTCACAGTCACATCCTCTTTGGTTTTTCTTTATTATTCAGACAACTGTTTGACAAAATGATCTAAACATTTTAGTCCAGACCAGCTGATTTTAGGCTGAGCGGTGAGCACAGGTGCCTGCTCTGATGTTTTTCCTTTAAGTGATACAGGCAGATGTGAAAGGGGATGAAACTATGAAATCTTGAACCATGCATGTTACACTTGAGCAAATTCAATACAATTTAACGCATTTAATAGGCTACCAGTCCTTCATTGCTAAACGGTGTGATTGATACACACCCCTGATAATACCCATACAAGAGCCCTGTGATCAATCCTCACATTCATTTTTTTTATTTTGTGCCAGAAAAGTGTTGATTTTGCTCTGGATTTTTTAGGACTTTAGGTCAGATTTACCATTTGTGTCATCTCTATGAATTATCAGTGAAATTATATCCCCTTGGCTGTGCCTGACAGCCAACAGCTCCACACTTTAATGCCCGTTTTTATTTCAGCAATAGAGCTTTTTCACAGTGGACATTTTGAGTTGTGGTAGCAGGTAAAGTACAGGTGAGGCTTATAACATTAACAATGGCTGGGTTCCATTAAGGGCCATAGAAGTGGCTCACATAAATAGAAATTTCAGTTCAGTCTGATGTTGGCTGCAGCAGCAATGAGGACGGCACAGAGACTTCCTTCATATGGCCATACAGGTTTTCATAGCACCAAACCACAAAAAAAGTCTCTTGTCAAGGCACTTTACACTTTGTCTTTTGTTTAAGACAAAATATCACTATATATAGAATTATACTTGAGCAGCACTAGGTGCAAAGGAAAAAGTCCCTTTAACTGGAGAAACCCCCAGCAGAACCAGGCTCATGGTGGGTGGTCCTCCACTTTCCTTTCATACAGTAAAGGACAACATAAAGGTTGTGTGATTACATTTGCTTCATAAACGTAATCGTGTTTGCAGTTTAGTTGTATAGGAGCGTAAAGAGACGGGGGTGGTTCTTAAGGGATGTGATCAGCCACAGACAGTGAGAGCTCAAACTCATCTGTTCACACGTTTGTCTAACACAGCGCTGACAGCAGAATGCTGGAACCATATCTATGCAGCATATATATCACTGGCTGGGAGAAATGGCAACATGTCCAAAATGAAGGTGTCATGTGATGATGTCATTCCAAAAATCTTAATAGATTAAGAAAGTTGGCATTAGCAGGAGCTTGGGGGTCAGAAAACACGTTCCTATGGGATACTAAAGGTCAGTTCCTGTGTGAACTGTGTTTTTTTTTACCACAAATGTTCCTCAGTGTTAACACAAATGTCCTGTAACATTAAGGAAGTACTTGTTTTAGTGTTGTCATAGGCAAAAAAAGGCCGTATTGTGTTTCGTTGCAGATTTTTGGCATTAAAATGACCACTAATTAACAAACGACGACACACAAGACAATGTTTTAGCCTTTACCAACTCCACCAGTTAATGTGCTGTTGAATCATAAGAGGTTGGCTGAAGAGATATATCCAGCAGCTCCATATTCTGAAGACAGGAAGTGTGTTTTGCTGCATCGCTTGTGCTGTTTTTACTGGGTTTTGACTATAGTTACATGCAGCCCTGCTCTCTTTTAGGAATGTTTTTTTTAAAAACTTTTTCATTATTCATTTGATCATTAATAAATGTAGTTTTGTTATTTATAGAATTTTAATTACATTAACTACCCCACTGAAAGCCTTAATGAACTGTGTTTAAACAAACGTGGTTTTTCATGCAAATATAAAAAAAGCAGAGTCTCTACGTTGACATTTAACCACATGTTCTGGTCCTTTTTTTTCTTAGTTTTTTACTCTAGTTTAACTTATCCTGTATATTTGTACCTATGTGGAATTTTGCAATGACATTGCAGTCATGGTTATGGTGCCGTTCTATAGTCAGGGCTGCTCGCAAAACAAATTAAGTTCTCTCAAAATTCGCAACCAGACAGTTTACAGGTGCCTGCATTAGCACGTATACATAATTATGTCTTCGTTGTTTAACGATCAGCACAGTGGATTATTACATCCTGCTTTCATACAGGAGTCTATACAGCTTTTCCTGAAGCAGGTTAGTTAATGTGCAGATGTGTCATGGCTGCATTGGCACAGACGTTTTAGTGCTATTCATTGTTGCTTCATTAGTAGGAGGAAATTTGTTAATCTAAAATAAAGCTGCACTGATCCCAACAGGGGACAATCCCTTCAGACGAGAGACACTTCAGCAGGAAAAAGTGACAAATAATTGTAGAATAATGTCAGTGAATCTTTCAATGTTAATGTTAATGTGTTAATGGAAGTAGACAATGGATGATTTACACAAGAAAATATGTTGTTTCACATTTATTATTCATGCGCACATGTAGATATGGAGTCATTTGATAAAAATGATGATATGTTGTCTTATGTCTTGTTTCTTTTTTGACATATAAAAGTGAAGAATGAGGTCCCAGAGAGAATAGATTTGCGTTTTACTTGTGTTTGGGGCTTTCTGTTTGCTTTCAGCTTTTGCTGACATTTACTGGATCCCCATCGTCCGTTTTGTTTTTATACCTCATGGTTCATTTGCAAGTAAAATATTAGGTACTGTGGCAAACCAGGTTGAACACCCGTTTCACAAATACCAGAGGTGGCAGACGTACAAAAATGGTAAGGGGATCAGACTAAATACTTCAACTGTACTTTAGAGTACATTAAAGTTAAAGTACTCCAAGACACTAATTTATCCGACAGAGTTACTAATAAAAAAGCTGTGCTGTCAAAAATTAAAACATTTTCTCCAAATTGTTGAACTTGTTGCTAATAATAATATGAATATGCAAAGTAACTCAAAGCTGTTAGATACATTTAGTTGAATAGTAAGATACAAGCACCTTAAAAAAGCGCTTGACTAAAATCACCACTGATGCACACACTATCTCAGTGATAGCCAGAGCTCCGGACATTGTGTTTTTTTCCATCCATATCCATAGTGGTCTCGTTTTACCTCTTAAACACCGTGTGGAGAGTACATACGTTGGCTTGCAAAGAGACCACAAACGTTTTTTGCGTATTTGTCACACTTAAATGATTCAGATCAAATACCTTTTCACAGCACTATCTTTGGTTCTTTGGGAAGTAGTATCACTGTAACAAGGCTTAAAGGGTTCTTTAAAGTGTTCTAATGAATATTTTTATTTGTTTGATCAGTTGTTTCATCTATAAAATGTCAGTAAGTAGTGAAAAATTTCCCATCAGTATTCTCTAAAGCCCAGGGCAACGCCTTTAAATATCTTGTCTTGCAACAAACCTATTGAAGAGCGCTTCTCCTTTAGTTTAGTTCACTTTCTGTTTAGCTGCCTTTACGTCAACAGACTATAAATGAGCCTGAGCTATAAAAGGCTGCGGCGAAGCAAAAAAAGACATGCTGTGGATTTCATCCAGACATTTGTGGGTGATTTCATCTTCCTGTGAAGCCAGTCCCACTGAAGGGAGGTTACCATGTAGCTCAGTATCTGTCTGGTCTGGAAACCTGCCAGTTATTTCATATATGAGAATCTGTGTTTTATGTTCTGATAATAACATAAATACCTGTGGGTTTTTAACCCAAGTAGCTGATGTGGAAACCCATTCCCTTTAACTATTTCAGTTTTTATGCAAGGTGAAACTAAACAGGTCAAGTTTTATTAACATGGAACCTTAATTGGAGCTGCAGCAGTAGAAAAATCAAGTTTACGTTAATCTTACTCAAAATCATCAGAGTTCCTGTCAAATGTGTCAGTTTAAAGAGTCAGCATGAAGAACTGTACAACTGTAGCTGGTACTTTGAAACTTCAAACTGGTTTCAAAGTACAAAAAATAACTTTGGCGTTTGTAAATCTTGAACAAGTCAACTGAGCTCTCGCAACTTTATTCATCCATCGTATCATTTCAAATTAAAACGCACATGTTTAAAAGCATTATTAGTTGCAGAAATTAAGACAACACTGACTAAAACCTACAAATTCTAGACCTGAATTTTAGGTAGATATGACAAGTTGTCATAATTTAGAGCAAGGAAATTGTGTCATCTTGACACAACTGACCACATTCCTTTAGTGAGTGACTATGACAGGGCACAGCAAGGCAAGTTCAGTTGACTTATTTAAAGGAAGTTGGCGAATACATTACTCATTACACTATTGCATGTCTACTACTGGACTTTTGTCATTGACATGGTTACTTTAAAACAACAGGCTGCTTGTAGTTCAGTGTAGCAGATTAGTAGGTATAGATTTATAGATTTCAGGTGGGATGAGATAATAATACTAAAGTTTTGTGATCTAACAGTCTGCTTTAGATTGCTGTCTTCTTTGTTAGACTGGCACACTTCTTAATGTTGATTAATGTTTGAATGTGTGAATTAAATGTGTTACAGGAACTTCCTTTTACTATTGAGCTGCTTGTTGTAAGGTGCCAAAAGCCTTTAGTCATTTTTGCAACAACCAGTAGCAGGATTAAATAATAAGCGGTGTGTTAATGGTTGGTATACGGCTAAAAAGCTGAGGTACAGCCTCATGGAAGAACATTTTGATATTCTTGTTTTCTGGATTACATGAACGTTCTACATCACTCTCACTGTACAAACACTACGTGTTGCATAAAATTGCCACTCTGTGTAACATTTTCTGGGACACATGATAAAAACCCTGACGCAGTGACAGAACAGAGACAAGTTTTCTTACTTTCCTTTAGGCCTTGACCACATTTGTTCACACCAAACAGTAAGTTGTTTGTATAAAAAAATGTGCGAAGGACCTAAATTGACTCAAACTGCTCATATAAACAAAATCTACATATATGACTGTTTTTACATGAGGCCTAATGTGCTCTTTTGATACTACAGCCCAGTTTGTCCTCAGTAGCTAGAGTGCTGTAGTTATTTAATACATTAGCGTTGTACACTACTGTTCAAACGTTTGGGGTAACCTAGAGCTGTCCTTGTGTTTGAAAGCAAAGCATTTTTGTGAGACTGATCAGAAATACAGTGTAAATATTCTTAATATTGCATATGACTATTGCACCAGTTTTAATGGACTATCTTCATAGATGAACAGTGGCCTATCAGCTGCAGAAATTAGTGCCTTCAGCAGTTATGTTAGCACAGCTGAAAACATGTGTATGTTTGCATGGGTAACAAGGACATTTTTAAGTGACCCCACACTTTTGAGCAGAAGTGTAGGTTACACAGAGACACAAGTAAAACTTGATTCTCCCCTACACATCTCCCCCATTTCCTGTGTCAGCTGCAGAGATGGCTCATTCAGGGCAGCAGGGTGATATCACGGAGTACAAGAAAAATCTGATCAAACGGGACCTTGAGATGGGCGTGGTCATGACGGTGTTTCGGCAAAAGGCGGAGAGACTCACTGTCCAGGTCATATTGGAGACTCGGCAGGTGGCGTGGACACGCACCGCAGACAGGACAGATGGTGTCTGTGAGTATATTAATAAAGTAAAACTATCATAATCAGAATCATCTTCTAGCTTATGTAGTGTTTTTTCTAAACACAGCAACAATATAGAAGAATTAGTTGAATGCTTTTTCTGTTAGCTGTCTGATGCTATTTCATGCAGCGCGTTTTCTATTATTTGCAGTTGTATAACAGCATTGTATCAAGATTTTCTGGTTGAGAAGGAAAATTTACTTTTGTCAAAGACAAAACAAGAAGACAACAATGGATACAGTTTACAACCCGTCCCAGTTTGAAGCAGGATTTCTGGACGGTGCTGTTCAAACTTGACATAGTTCAGCCCACAGGAAGACTTTCACTAGCTGGCCAATCAGAACAGAGTGGGATGGGGCAAAAGGGGGGCCTTAAAGACACAAGAACACAAAATATCCAGAAAAGCTGTGGCATAAAGAGGCATTATAGCATGTATTTGCACTTTTTTTAACTTGAAAATCAAATAATCATGTATCAATGAAATTAAATTTAAACCCTAAATGAAGCGTCATGTGGCCACTTTAAGTACAAATGTGTTCACAAAAATGTAATGCAGCTGAAATTCGCAGAGGCAGATATAAAAAGGAGAACTCTTGCAAACTAAAACTATCTGCATATCATTAGGTGATAGTGGGAATTTGGTGAGATTGGGAAAATACAGCTCTTTTCTGCTTTCAGTTTAAGGTTACAGCAGCAGAAAATCAGATCAAGAATTAGTACAAACTGCACATTCAAAAGTAAGGTACACTGTTTTGTGTCATCTGCCATAACATGTAAGTTATGAAATAAAACGGAAATGGCGGAATGTTGAACTTGTTGTGCAAGTGCAATAAGATGCAGTACCTCGACTGGCTACAGCATACTTCATCTAAATGCTTGACTTTAGTAGCTACATTTTTACCAGTTATTTTAAAGTATTCTTTCCTAATACTGGATTACTGAACAAGACATTAAAGCTTAGTGAATGGTGTAATAGAAGCTGTGTTGATTTTACCCAACTTTGAAGCTGTCACAAACACAGTTGCCTCTTGCAGGTCTTGTTTTACTCCAATAAAATCATTTTTAATTTCACATTTATCCTGTTGGCCACTGATTGGTTTCAGCAATGCAGGTATGTTTTCAGCGTCTTCTCAGTTGCAAGGGAACAATAGAAAGCTGCTTTAATCATTTCCTTCCTCACATTTGCTCAGCTGGTCACAAACCTGATTCTCAGCTCTGCTTTTTTGCAGCTGAATCATTACTGGCATATTGTAATGATGTCCAAGTTTGAATCACACTTAAGTTTGAAGCCAGTTGAAATTGTGCTATTCCATAATTCCATTTTGGAAACATCACACTGAGTTGTTGTTGTAATGCATTTGCTGGGTGCTATACTACAGTCGTCAACCCCGAGGCAGCTGTAGGTATGCTTAGAGGACATTTTTTTGGGTCATTAACTTCCATCAAGACAGCAGTCATCCTGGAAATATGTTTTGTAATACGCTGACTTGCTGTCATTATAGTGTCAGAGTGTAAAATTAACTATGCCCCAAAGTAACAGCTATAGTGACATTCTGAAAATGTGTGAAACTGCAAAAACAACCATGTGCTGTGCTGTTGTGCTGTGTGTTTCGCCATGCGGGCTACGGTTGAAATGATGTCTTCCACAGAGTTGATGATGAAAATGATAACTAAAGTAATAAAGCCAATATGCTGTATATATATATCTGTGCTTTATTTCAGTGGACTTGTTTGAGATCAGAGAGATTCGTGCAGGGAGGAACTCCAAGGACTTTGAGCGTTTTAAAGACGGCAAGGACAAACATGATGAGAATACCTGCTTTACAGTCTTCTACGGCTCACAGTTTGTTCTCAACACCCTCAGTCTGGGAGGTAAGGTCTTTATCTGAGTGTGTTACCTGCCTTAAAATGTAAAAGTTCAAAAACATACATAACAATTCTGAGGCTTCCATGCATAACAGTCATTTTCTGTTTCATTTTAAATTACATGCTAGAACTATTTGTTCTGGTCTGTCCGCCCCGTACTTTTGTCTGCGGCTAATGCACACACTGATACATGCAAACAGTGAGCTCAGGTTTTGGTTTTCATTTCGCACCATGATACGAACAGGTGTACAGGTTAAACTAATAAGACACAACATGTTCATCAGATAGCTTCAGAATTGTTGGTTTGCAAGCAGGTCCACTGTTCATCATCCCACATTGACAAATGTCTGTATAGCACCATCATCTGTGTGTTTTGCTCATTCTCCAGCTGATTCTGTGGACGACGCTCAGAAATGGCTGATTGGACTAGAACTGCTGAGGCAGGAGACACTGATGGCTTCAACCCCTGTTCTTATAGAGAGGTAGAAACACACGCACATTCACAGAATTATTTGTCATAATAATAATAATATTAATAAAGCATTGGTGACTCTGTGTATTCTCCTTACAGTTGGCTGAGGAAGCAGATGTATTCTATCAACCAGACCAAAACTAACAGGTACCGTCTATGTGAATATGAACAGTTTACTAAGTCAGACTAACTTTGTGTGTGCTTCATAACACTATATGCTGGATTTGACATTTTAATCCTAATAGGCCTAAATTGTATTTTCTCAAATCAAACTTCCAATATGTCCTTTCCAGCATCTCTATGAAGGAGCTGAAGGCTCTGCTTCCTTTGATGAACTACAAGGCCCCAAACGCTCGTGTCCTCAAAGATAAATTTCAGGTAGTGTTTGTCTTCATGTCATGTCCTTATTACAATTCTGTGTGACGAATTCTAAAAGGCAAAGAAGTGGAATATCCTGCATTTCTACTCACTGAAAGCAAAACAGAAGGTAAAATGCCTCCAAAACAAGCAGGAATCAAGAACAGGTGCATTAAAAGCCTGGCAGGGCATCGTCAGAAAAAAAAACCCTTTGGTGCAGCCTAGTATTAAAACTGCGAGTTTAATTTAAGAATATGTTAGTTTCATTTCAAATGAACTGTGGCGGCACACACAGTTAAAATGATGAAATCTGTGTCACTGTCCAAATATACAGCACACAGGCCTGACCTCATACCAAATACCGAGCGACTGATTAGACATAAGCTCATTTGAAAAACGTGTTCGCATTTTCTGTCTATATATAAGATGTCTATATTGTGTTTTCACAGGAGGTAGGAGCAAAGAAAGATCGCCTGGACTTTGAGCAGTTTCATAAACTGTACAACCTTATAATGTTTGAGCAGAATGAGGTGAGTCTGAATTGACTTTAGAGCTGTAAATAATATTGTGCATATTTTCACCTGCATTTTGATGTACATTTTTATATTAAATTATATTATTATTATGGTGAAATTCAGATCCTTGATGAATTCAAAAAAGAATCCTGTGCTTTTATTCTGGGGTAAGCTACTGTGTTTTTTTCTTCATAAACACTTGATCTTAACAAACTTAACATAGGAGAAAAACACACTGTGTGTTTGCTTTTCCGCTGTACAGTAACACAGATAAACCCGATGCATCAGCAGTTCTGCTCCATGACTTCCAGAGATTCCTCATCTACCAGCAACAGGTAGAATAAGCTGCACAAGACAGGAGAGCTGTTGTTAGCACTTTGCATATCTGCCTCTCTGTGCCTGTTAAACAATCTATCGACTCTTTCCCAGTAATTTGCATGTCATTCCAATATAATTTGCATGTAACACATAATATTATTATTAAGATTATTTATA
>JAUYWH010000024.1:1678860-1700877 GCA_034779795.1 Ctenopoma multispine | reverse complement strand
TATATTTTATAATATTTCTTTATATTTTCTCAAAACCGAATGTGAAACTAGTTTTCAGTGGATTTCTTTGATTTACAGACTCTTTTGTAAATATACTGGAACCCAACAATAAGTCATTGTTCGATTTTAAAACGTTATTTAGCATTTAGTTCATCACATTAGCTACATAACAAACTATAATCGATGTTATTTTATTTAACTATTTTTGAGTATTTATTACTTAATAGTTAATAATAATAATTAACAGCCGAGCATTCGCTTAAATATCTTTCTTTCTCTTTTTTTTGTTGTTTCTTCATCCCGTAGGAAACCTGGGCCAATGATTTGAACAATGTCAGAGAACTGATGACCACCTTCATTGATGACACCATGAGAAAAACCAATGACCCTGAGTTCACAGTCAGCGAGGTATTCTGCTCTGTGCCTGCGTGTATACAAGTACAATATCAAAAAGTACAACAGCCTGTGATAGAGGCCACAGTATTTTGCAGTATAATGCAGTTTTTTAATTGGTGGTTTGGGCTGAAATGAGTCGGTTTGAGATTTTCCACTGGATTAATATTAATAACCTATTTTATTGTATATTCATATAACACAACTAACTAAGGGAATGTGTAAATGTGTTATTAATTCCAAATTCTTCTCGTCTTTCAGTTCCTCAGTTTTCTGTTTTCCAAAGAGAACTCTGTGTGGGATGACAGAGTCTCAGAGATCCGCACTCTGGACATGAACAACCCACTGTCCCATTACTGGATCAGCTCCTCACACAACACGTCAGTATAGCTAGCTGCACATGTAATAACATGTAACACAGTTTTTATATATAACACATCACATTTTGTGAAATACACATAATCTAGTACGTCTGCTTTGTGTCTTGTTCCACAGCTACCTGACAGGTGATCAGATGCGTAGCGAGTCGTCCACAGAGGCCTATGTGCGCTGTCTGCGTCTGGGATGCCGCTGTGTAGAATGTCAGTATAAAACACCTTCACTCGGGTTATAGAAGCACTCTATTTCACATTTCAGTATTATCTGTTAATGCTTTTCCACTGCGGCTTTTTGTGATCTTCTATCTGGGAAATGTTGTGGATAATACCTGGTATCTGGTCCTTTTCATTTGTTATTGGCGAGGTTCAAATCTGAGGTGATAACAAAAGGTGACATGACTACTGATGCTGTTGCCTTCAGTGTTTTCTGTAACAAATATAGTCTCCTCGCTCTGACAAACAGCCCCATAGTGAGAAATGATGTCCTCCATTGTTCCCATGGTGAGTTTCACAGCAGGTTTGTGTGGCACTGCTGGGTCAACCAGCTGCACCAGCGGGGTACTATATATGGAAAATGAAGTAGCTTTTACTAAAAGTGAAGCGAGAAGTGCAGAGCTCAAGTTGTAACATGCGGCGGGGAAAAAAATGCTATATTACACCAAGTGCATGTGTAAACACAGTTCATAGGTAGTTCAATGATTGGTCCATGTGTGGGTTTCAGTTCTCAGTGGATGTTCAGTCTGAACGTCAGTGAAAACACAGCTTGTTGCTTTCTGTAAACACTTGCAGTCAGAGATCTATGCCCTCCTGCACCAGCACAACCCTGACGACTTAAAGCAAACTGAGTCTTCTTCTCTGTGCTACGTCAGTCTCTACTTTCTTAACCTGCTGTAGAGTAGGGCTCATGTTGCATTATTACTTTTTACATTTGTGGTATCTGTAAGAATTCCTGTCAACGTGTTCGTCTGTGCCTGTGCAAAGGCCAAATAAAGAACTTGACTTGATTTGACTAATCAGTCTGTTTTGTGTGGTGCTGAATCCATCTAGTGGACTGCTGGGAGGGGCCCGGGGAGCCAATTATCTACCACGGCTGGACAAGAACTACCAAGATCAAGTTTGAAGATGTGGTCAAAGCTATAAATGATCATGCATTTGTCACCTCAGAGTAAGAATATTTAAACCTGTTTTTAAACCCTGTCTTTAGCTTTGTCTGTATGAACTCATGTTTGCTGTCATCTCACATCACTTCCACTCACTGATATTTTTGTCAAACACATTCTGTTCACCATGCTTGTCTCTGTCTCGCAGGTACCCAGTGATCCTGTCCATCGAGGAGCATTGTCCTATAGAGCAGCAGCGTCAGATGGCTCGCATCTTCAAAGATGTGTTTGGAAACAAGCTGCTGACTGATCCTGTGGAGCAGATGGCTGAGCAGCTACCTTCTCCTACACAGCTGAAGGGCAAGATCATACTGAAAGTACGGAGTGTGTGTGTGTGTGTGTGTGTGTGTGTGGGGGGGTTATATTACTAGTGATTACATTCTCCTTCTTATCCTTATGCAGCACAAGAAGCTCAGTGTGGAGGGAGGAGGAATCAGTAAAGACCTGAGGAAGGGGGCGAAGCAGGGGGACCTGGAGATCTGGGACCCTGTGGACCAGGTATTTCCAGAGATGAATGGGCACCTGTGACTCCTTTAACACCAAGATCAGACATTACCTTGACTTTGCAACATACTGTAAATTGTTGTAATACATTCCTACTAATTGAACAGCTGTTACTTATCTCTTAGTACTGTTGTCCATGTTGGCATCCTATACAAATCATGACTTTATTTTTCCAGTCAACTGCTTCGTCAGGTGCCTGTTGCATTTAGGTAACCTCCTTTAATGCAGTGAGCTGTGATACTGGAAAGCATTAGCTGATCAATTCCTGATACATGTCTGTTTGTAAAGTAAAGGGTCCATTGGTTCTTCAGTTGCCATCCTCAGACATGCTGGACACAAGAAAACCTCCTTTAGCGCAACGTGATCCTGCTGATCATCAGAAGTGTGTCGTCAGTCATCACTAACCGCATGACTAATGAGAAGTTATACATTTATGCGTTTTTGTTGTTTCCTGATGAACAGAAGTAATACACACTATATGTAAACTTGAGGGCTTCAGTGGTTCTCTGAAAAGCTTTGTGTTTGAGCAGCAAGTTTTACATGTTACGGTAAATATGTAAATGTCCATTTCTCTTCCTCAGCGGTGGAACAAGCACTACTGTGTGATCAGTGATGACAAGCTGTACTATGCAGAGGAGGACGAGGAGCAGGAAGAAGACCCGAGGAAGGTAAAAGAGTGAAAGGGAACTTCACGTTTGGTTTTTGTTATAGAGTCAGCGGACTTTAAAATATAGAAAACATTAGAAAACACATAAGCTCCTAAATGAAATCATTTTATGGTATAATTTTATTATCACTGTCAAATTAGAATTTTAGGCCTAGGAGAAACAAATTGAATAATAATACTTTAGCCTGTGGTCATTTTGTATATATACTGAATCATATATATTGAAGGTAATAGATATGTATTATCCTGGTCTTTCTCAGTATCAGGATCTGCACTGTTCAGAGCCGTGGTTTCACGGCCGCATGAAGGAGGGCAGGGTGATGGCCGAGAGGTTGATCCAGGATTACTGCACAGAGACTGGGGCACAAGATGGCACCTTCTTGGTCCGTCAAAGCGACACTTATGTCACAGACTTCACCCTCTCCTTCTGGTATAACTTTCTGTTTCTTGAGCTCATGACCAAAAAACCAAAAAGTTAGAGTGTTTTTTGTGTGATATGAGTCCTGTTGAGGGTCTGCCTCTTAAAAAAGATGTCAGTGAATTTGATCATCTTGAGTTGGTGTAGCTTTGGCTACACAGGTGATTCAACCTGGTCTGGATAAGGACCTTTGTAACCATCTTGTTATGTGTTACCGCAAATGAAAATAATCTAATTATAATTGGGGCAGCAGTAGAAGAACTGCCCAGGTAAAGAAACTACAGCATAACATGTTAAAACTTAGATTCTTAGATGCTACTAATTGTGTCATTTACTTGTGTGAACTGCATTGATGTGTAAAACATGCATTTCAGGCGCAGTGGAAGAGTCCAGCACTGTCGCATTCGCTCTGGTTCAGAGGGAGGACACACTTACTTCTACCTGACGCCGAACCTGCACTTTCCCAGTGTATTCTCCCTGATCCAGCACTACAAAGAAAACCCACTGCGCTGCCAAGACTTTGACCTGCGCCTCACTGACGCTGTACCGCAGCCCAACGCGCATTTAGAAGAAGGGTGTGTCCTATAAGAAACAGTCTGACACATCACAGGGGAACGGACATACTACATAAAGAAATAAATACATAATACCAAAATATATTTTTTTTATTTTGATACTGTGAGGTATTAGGTGGTAAAACACTCAGTCATAGCTGAATAAAATGTTTGTCAGGTTTCATTTGATCACTGTATAAAGCTGAGAGAAGCTGAGTGCATCGAAAAAAAGACAGAATACAGGTTTTCTCCTGTTTCCTGTGTTTGTGCTGAGCTGGGGTCAACATTTCATGGCTCCATCACTGTACTCCACACTGTGATTATTAGCAGTGGATGCTTTAAAGCTACAGTACAGTGATTGTTATACTAATATTGCATTGAATTTGTGAATCCACTCCAGTGGACAGAAAGCTTAGTCTTAACCATTCATTAGTTTGTTTAAGAAGGTTGAGTCACAACCTGTTTTACATTCACTTTGGATCAACCACAGCTTCTATTGTTCACTTTTCACTTTCACTCATACACCCACATATGTTTTCCCCTCTGACTTTCTCGAAATTATTATGAACCTATTTAAATTGACTGAGGTTTGACATCTTGCTTTACACCTCCTTTTCTCTTTTACACCCCTAGTGTGACACTTGTGTGTGTTGTGCAGGTGGTTCTACAGTAACCTGAGCAGAGGCCAGGCTGAGGACTACTTGCTGAGGATTCCCAGAGATGGAGCTTTCCTCATCCGACAACGAGAAGGAGAACCAGACTCCTTCGCCATTACATTCAGGTGCAGGGACGCTTAACACCTTCACGTACCTTTGTCTGATTAGTTTGTTCTTCTTGTAGTAATCGACTTTTCCTTCTTTCCAGAGGGGATGGTAAGGTGAAACACTGTCGGATACAGAAGGAGGGCAACGTGTACCTGCTGGGCACCACTACAGAGTTTGAAAGCCTGGTGGAGCTGGTTAACTATTTCAGGAAGAAGCCATTGTATCGCAAGATCAAGCTACGTTACCCAGTCACCCCGGAGCTGGTTGACCGCTTCAGCACAGTGAGTTACTGTTGAAGACGTATAAAGATCAGAGGAAATGATAAAAATCCCTGCCAAGTAATTCTGTTGCTGTGGAGATCATGTAAACATCCTTCTTCTCTATGTTAAAATATTTCTCTGCTTCTAGCTGAGAAACTCCTCCAGATTATTTCATCTGGGGAATTTCTGAAAAAGCAGGTTGACGAAGACTTAACACTCAATGGTGTGAGCAACCAGATGAAACCAGGTGTTCTGAGAAAATTAGGACTGTTTCTATGTACATAATTAATCTGATTGAAAGGCTATTTGTCTGCATATGGAAACATCTCTATGGGGGGCTGCTAATGAGATAAAAGAGGCTGCTGCACTGAAAGTGCTGTGATGAGTGCTCTCAAACTGGTTGCTAGGAATGACTGATCTGACACCAAATCCACACACAATCATTATACATCCTCTCCACTGTTGTCTAGTGCTGCTTAAGTGAGACTGTTGGGTTTTCTACTTTATTCTGTATATATTTATATAATGTGTAAGGTCTTAAACCGATAATATTCCTGAAACTGCAGCTCTCCTAAATGAGCTTTAGTGTTCTTCTCTTCTGTGTTCCATAGTTTTAGTGATTTAACATAACATAAATTACATTGTATTGGTTGTAAACCAAAGTATCCTCCTCAGGGGGACCTGAATGGCTAAACTGAACTGGATGGCAGCAGGTCAAAGATATGAGATGTTTCATTCTTGGCAAAGAATGTAACCTGCTGGAGGTGCTAGATAAAAAAATGTTAGAGAATCAATCATTAGGATTCATCCTCAGAGCACACTGACTGTTCATTTAATTGTGATGTATTATTGACATATATTAATCTGGACATAAATACTGTGTTTTCATGAGTCATGTTTTAGCTTGTTCATTGTTTTAGCCGCATTTCTGCATTGTTACAGTCAGTATTGGTTCAGTATATGGTTCTACAGTCACCAATAACTTGTCCTCTGCCATGACTGGTACTGTGCTCCACAGGAGAAAGACTGTGCCTCTCTGTACGATACAAAGTATGTGGATCCCAACGAGATCAAGGCCTCACTGGTGTGTATACACCACTGTAAACTGTCAGCTTAGTTTTCTGTTATCTTGTTCTGTTGTCACTGGTAAAGACTTTCATGATTTCGTGTGTTTGTCTCCTTTAGCCTCAAAGTACAGTTAAGGCTTTGTACAACTACCAGGCTACAAGGCCAGATGAGCTCAGCTTCGCTAAAGGAGCTTTGATACACAACGTAACAAAAGAGAGCAATGGATGGTGAGTTTGTGCAGTATGTCAAGGATTAGTCACTCCAAGCTGAACACAGATAACAGTTGTCATTGACCAACATATTCTCCTCACTGCAGGTGGAAAGGTGACTATGGTGGAAAGATGCAGCTTTTCTTTCCTGCTAATTATGTAGAGGAAGTGTTCAACAACAGTCTAGAGGACAACAAAGGACAGGTAAAGAATAGAGTTTAGGTCAATCAGCACCAAGAGTGACTGAATATAACCTCTGTGTGTTTGTGAATGTGTATTAAAACAGGACATTGAGGACAACCCACTGGGTGATCTACGTAAGGGTATTGTGGACATCTCCAAGTGCAACATTCAAAACTGTGAGTATGAGTTGTTATGGTGTCTGATGCAAATTTAGAACGGCCATTACTCACTTGGCATCTTTCCTTCTGGTTTCAGTGAAGAATGGTAAAAATGGGAAGCCCCATGTCTTGATGCTGCAGGACAAGGAACAGGACAGTCTGCAGTTTGACTTGGCAACAGACTCTGTGGAGGAGCTGTTTGAGTGGTACCAGGTGGCCTGGGACATTACTCAGAGACAAATGAGCAAGCAATACAACGAGGAACAAAAGGTTAGTGTCTCGTGGTACAGACAGTTTGATGACACTGTAGTGGAGAAGAAGTCTACCTCAGTTATTTGAAACTGAGAGTGGACAAACTGTGTTGCTATGCAAGAGTATGTTGCTATGTGTTGAGTCTGTCCTTTCAGTATCAGTCAGCTAACACTGCGATTTTACACCATGACAGTCAGAATACCTAAACACAATATGACTGAAACAGACATACTGTATAACCACAGCAGGGTATTTCACTGGTGGTCTGTCAGTATCACAATTCAAACAGGAAGTTATCGTTTTTTCTGTCCAATGCCAGGCGAAACAGCAGGAGGAAGTGGAGAAGAAGGCAGAGGTTGCCATGGAGATGTCAGACCTGGTGGTCTACTGTCAGCCACGCAGCAAGGAAAAGGACCGCTTTGGTAAACACATGTAGACACACATACGTGGTGGTGTGGCAAAGGCCTGAATGGACAAAATTTACCAGAGCTTTGTAGCAGAAATGCAACGCACAAAATATCACTTTAAAACCACACAGTGTAGTACAGCTTCAGTACATTGAATACATTGTACAACAGTACAGCTTTGTAGCTGAACTACAAATCAAAGTGTTAGTGCAGCTACTACTACACTATGACTTTACTTTACTTTACTTTACATTACTTTACTTTACTTGGCAGACGCTTTTATCCAAGGCGACTTACAAAGAGAAGACACCAGCTATTACCATTCAGTTTCTGTAAATTCTGAGTTTCTGCAAACTAACCCCACTTGTCAAGATAAAGAACATGCTAGAAATTGATAAGCACTAGACACATTTTTTGTGAATGTGTGTGTAAGACTCTTGAGAGACTAAGACTTTGAAATACTTATGAGTGAGTTTTCAAATGTTTTTTAAAGGTGGTGATAGTCTCAGCTAGTCAAATGGAGCAGGTTAAGTCAAAAACATAAGTAACATGAAGACTGATCCAAATTCATAAACCAGTTGTCAGTTGTAGAGAAGACCAAGTACTTCATGCACTCTGACTCTGGAGACATTGTCTCCATCATTCGCTGTATAGCTGCACCTCCCACTTGCAGTGGAAAAACTGTTAGACCACTTCACCATATTCAAAGGATCGACTTTTACTGTTCTTACACCACATCTCAAGTTTCTTCAACAAACAGGATGTGACCAAGGGAAATATCTAAAGACTGGACAGCTTCCTGTTTTACATTAGCCTAAGCACAACCAACATTCACAGCACAACTGTTTGTAGCAGGTTGTTGCTACCATTAGTCTAAATTCGGGTTTTAGACACACCTAAAGAAGATGGAAATGTTTTCAAGAAGAAATGTGATCGGTCATAAAACCCTGTAGTGGGTATCACTCTGGGCTGTCATCCTCTGACTACACCACTCTCTAGCCCAGTATGTTATCAGTATGTTATATTATTCTCTCGTCTCTGTCTCTTCAGAATCCTATAACTACAAAGAGATCCGCTCCTTTGTGGAGAACAAGACGCCTGGGAAGAACCGTACCAAGGAGTTCCTGCAGTACAACCGTAAGGCTCTGAGTCGCATTTACCCCAAAGCCCAGCGTATGGAGTCCTCCAACTACGACCCTTACTCACTGTGGGCTGTTGGCTGTCATATGGTGGCTCTCAACTTCCAGACTGCAGGTACAATCATTTTTCTGGGCTGATTTCTAATAAAGGACAGCTGCAGTGGTGGAAGAGGTGGAAGATGGCGATAAAGGAGGGCAGGGCACACACTTTGTGGTGTTTTATCTAGCTTGATGTAACCAGCCATAGCAAACATCCCTCACAAGGAGTGTTTGACTTTTTAACACTAACTTTAACACTAGAATGCTGAAAACGTGTGTTGCAGCTGTCACAGACGTTCTTACAGTGTGTGTGTGTGTGTGTGTGTGTGTCCACACAGATAAATACACCCAGCTCAACAGCGCCCTCTTTAGTCTGAATGGATCCACAGGCTATGTGCTCCAGCCGGAGTTAATGCGCTCTGATAGCTACGACCCTTACCAGGAAAAGAAGGAGGTCGTATACAACATTGCAGTAAGGGTACGTAAGTATGCAAAACAACAACTCACACACACTGCACGTCGTCATCGTGACGCTGTTCCAGGGTCAGGGTCTAATGCTGTAACAAATAAAGTGTTTGTCTTCTGCAGGTGATTGCTGCCAGACACCTCCCTAAGCCCTTCCGCAGCATTGCCAGTCCATTTGTTGAGGTGGAGCTGTGTGGATACACAGAGGAGAAGTTCAAGACCATTGTCTATCGTAAGGAAATTGGGGAGGGGGAGTTGGGCAGGGTGAGATCTACAGAATGGAAAAGGGGGAGGAGCAAAGTGAGAGAATTAAAAAAATCAAAGGCTCCCTGGGACGGCAGATTTTTTTCCTGTTGTATGTGTGTGTGTCGTGTCAACAGAGCTGTTGTTCTGTCACCCGCAGGCGACAATGGTCTGAACCCTGTGTGGAAAACCCCCTCAGAGCCTTTCGTCTTCACCGTGTACGAGCCTGAGCTAACCTTCTTGCGCTTTGTGGTCAATGAGGAGGACATGTTCTCAGACCCCAACTTCCTGGCTCAGGCTACATTTCCTGTCAAAGGCATCCGCTCAGGTGGGAACGCACACAGATGTAGCACAGAGGGTCAGAGCCGGAGAAGATGTTCTCATGAAGCTATGTAAACTACTACATATCCTTACATCACCCTCAGCTGATTTCCCAGGAACACAGTTTGATTCATCAGCTCCAGTTGGTTTCACTATGGTGTGAAAATCAACTTGCAGAAGACAGCTTGAAATGTATTTATACTGGGAACGAGGAAATAGAACAGTATTCAACAAGGTTACAACAAATTACTGTATCTATTTAATAATCAACTAATATTGATTGCTAATCAATATCGATTGATTTGTTTTAATAAACTTACTGCATTTACACCAAAATTAAAATTTAATTAAATTAAAACAGAATATTACTTAGTAAATAACATGCATTGTCAGCCATGTGTACAACATCAAATGTACCTGTTATATATCACAAGACTGTTAATTCATCAGTGCTTTAGCAGCATTTTTTGAAGTGTAACTAGTTTACTACATTAATATACTGTTAGATGATATAGTCCAGTTATTCCCATAATAAAGGACAGGAGCCTACAAAGGGTCAAAAGACAAGTGAGAAGGGTCGAGTGATGATTCTTTCTTTTTGTACAAAATACTGGATATGTGGACATTTTTTCCATCTTTGAATGTTTGAATAATTATTGAAATGAAATGTGAGATGGTCAAATGGGCCATGTCTCTTTGATGGAACTGCTCAAACTACTACTTCTGCCATTCAGAAAAAAACTGTTCTTATACAGCATAGTTGGCTGAAGCTGTGGTTAGCCAGTGTTATACTTGGTCAAGAAGCTGTTATCAGTCAGGGGTTAGTCAGACAGTCAAACCTGACCATAGTCTTGCATATTTTCTTACTGTTCACAAGGGACCAGAGGATTCAAGCAACCCAAACCTTGGGTTTTGAGTTGGGTCTCACAGCTACTTTTCTTCCTTAGGGTCTCCTGGCAGGTTTCTCTGGCCCTGCAGTAGTAATGGAATATGTAATAAACAAAAAGAGGTTTTGGTGTTATAATATGACTCTTGGGAATTCCACCATCGTTTACAGACTTCACTGTTTGCATATAGGGCAAACTGAATGTTTTGTTTTATTCGTTTTTTCCACAGGCTACCGCTCTGTGTCTCTAAAGAATGGCTACAATGAAAACTTGGAGTTAGCCTCTCTGCTGGTCTACATCAGTGTGCAGCAAGCAGGGGTGAGAATACATGCACATACACACACTGTTTGTTTGTATCAGTGTTGATTCACAGTATTCAGACCTATTTGACTGAGACACATGCAACAATATGTTTTTACCTGGTCATTATGGGTGATTGTAGCTAGATGTAACAGATGTGTGCACATGCCTTGTTTTTAGAAAGCTGAGGAGGAGCTGTACTCGTCCTCCAGCCAGCTGAAGAAAAAGCAGGCTGAAATCAGCAGTGAACCGTTCCTATACGACACCCACACCAACATTCAGCGCAGCACCCTCCCACGCCAACAAAACCACCTAACCAGAGAGTACAGCACCAGTGAGAAACACAGGTGCGCCTCAGACACACAGGACATTTGGGGTGGTGGGTTGGAATAAATGTCGTCCCTAATTGTCTCCTTTATATTTCCTTTGTGCTCCAGGACAAAAGAAAAGAAGATAAACAATAGTAAGTTCTACTCCGGAGGACTCGGCTGAACCTTACCTGTACACATTCTTCTTACCTGAGTGCAGCTCATAGGTTCTACAGTTTTTAATTGCATACCAGGAATGGCAAGAATCCAACGTTGCCTAAAGAGGTTTCTATTTATTAAAGAAAACATACAATGTCTTCAAAAGTATTGGAATGGCAGAGTCAGTCCTTTTGTGTCTGTGAAGATTCTCTCATCCAGGTGAGGTTGTCTGAAGATTGAGTCATGGCAACTGGACTTTAAGGTAGAGACGTTTCACTCTGCATCCACAGAACTTTTTCAATCTGGGAAGTTGGCTAGTGACCACAAATTTATCCTAGATAAATCCTGGGTAGATGTAAAAGCCCCACCCCTGGCACTCATCCCCTGCCTTTGTTTTAACTTAACGAGTCTATTCAAGGCAGGTGTGAGGTGAAACCAACCTGGAGGATAAATTTGTCACTAACCAACTTCACTCAGATTGAAAATTTCTGTGGATGCAGAATGAAACGTCTCTACTTTAAAGAAAGAAGTCCAGTTGCCATGACTCAACCTTCAGTCAGTCCTTTAGTGTTTGCTGTGTGGTATAAAATCTGAATAATGAATTTCAGCTTTTATTTATTGGTACTTATACCTACTGTTATGTTAAACCCCAACCCTTCTTGGCAGATAGCTGCCAGCCCTGAGTTTTTCGCTCTACTTTGTCGCTTAGTGCTGCTCAAGGTGGATAGTTGGGTTTTTTATGCATAATTATATGTATCTATTCATACCTTACACTGTAAAGTGTGTTGAGATGAATTTGTTGACGTTGTGATCTGGTGCTATGTAAATTAACTGAATTGAATAGAATTGAATTGAATGAAATGGATCAAAAATAATTGGGAGGAGCTTCATTATTTCACAAGATGATGATCCAAAGGAGTCTTCAACTGTCCAGATGTCTTTGGTGTACGGCAAACACAAAATAACTGGTCTTGCTGTTCCAATACTTTTGGAGTGGACTGGGTGCAGAGCTTGTGGAAGCATGTTAATAGAAGGCAGATTGTGTAGCTTCTTTATGACCGACATGTAAGATGTGAGGTTGTAACATTTCCTTTGAGCGGGCCCCACAGACAGCCAGCGTAGTGCTTAATAAATCTCAATCAGTCTGTAATCAAACTGCTGCTTGGATGGTATTTATTTTTGAGAGAGGAGTGTCTGTTTAGCAGCAGCTTGCATTGAAATGATTTCTATTGGTCTAATTTCAAACACTGATGAATGAAGAAAACTTAGATGGAACTTGGCTGATGACAGAGGAAAGCTCACCAGTGTGACTGTCTTTTCTGTGTGGTATTGTTGTATGGACTAATGAAAGCAGGCGACTTATCTTAACACAAATGTTGGATGTATTTAACATGAAGGCAGATTATGTTTATCGCTTTCGTATAATTCTTCTTTGACCTTCTCATGAATAAAGTATGCTTGGTGTGACTCTATTTCTTTTGAATTTCTTATAATACAGGCACAACACACACATGCAACACAAACGTTCTACCAAAAAACGCAGCAGCTTCAGAATATATCCACTTAATTTGACTAATTAGGAAGGTTGAAGCTTATTTTCCTGTTCCTCCTGTATAGTTACAGCAGAGTTGACTGGTGACAGTGCTGCCATCAGACTCCGTGTTCATACAGTCACGGGTCCTTATCATTCAAATAAGTCCCACCGACATTTGAAATATGGACTGTACAAATAGAAGGAGCTCAGGTTACTGAAGGGTGACGCAACATGAAGTTTAGTTTAGTTTAGAGAAAATCAAATCAAATCAAATAAATATAGATGTATTACTATGTAGAAATGCATTTGTTATTTTAATTCATTTAAATATATGCACAGTATATATCAGTGTATATGCATTTATTATTTTTTTGTTACGTCTATTTATATATTTACATATGCATTAATTTCCGTCGCCAAACACGTGTTGTAGTCAGGATGGTCCGGCGCTCAGCTCGCACTCTGCTCTGGAGGCGAGGGTTCGAATCCCACTTAGTGACAAATTCGTTTTGAAATATTTGCGGTATGTCATGTTCTGTGCCTCTGTTTGTTAGTGTTGTCTTCACCTCTGGAAGTAACTGAGATGCTCGTAAGTATTCAGCGGGGGATGTGGGACTCGTCAGAAGGAGAGTAGTATTTTGACAGACTGTGTGTACTGTACGTTGTTTGCTTTCTGGGCTCGGCTTGGTTGAGGTGAAGTGTTTTCTACTAGTGGTCATGAGAAATAGTTTTTCTACTCTACATCTACTGTGAAAACTACAGACCACCTGGTTAAAAGCAACTTCCGCTCGGCCTTCCTCACTGTGCTAACAATGATAGACGGGGAGAGAGCGCCCTCTAACGGCGACACCCTGAAATGGCTACACCATCAGCAGCAGCAGCAGCAGCAGCACAAACAAGTGTGTCCATGACAAAGAAGCATCTTCACAGCAGCTCGTCTGCGTCTGCGTGATGTCTTTATATCTAACTGCGCCTCGCCTGGAAAACACACCAGAACAGGCGGCCGGGTCTGAAAGTGTTCAAGCAGCATTCAAGTTACCGTTTGTTCTGGACGTCGCAAATCCTCACGTCCACGTTTACCATTTCTCCACTTCCTACAATCTTTATGGTATTTACCTAAGAGAACGACAATGTTAACCACATCAGAGACAGATGGAGAGGGTAACGTGAGATAAGTCAGACTGTGGGATAACATTGATCTTGAGTGATAACAAGCTGGGTTTTTCTGACCAAAAATTAGCTGACACAGCACATGAATAAAAAAAAAAAAGGTTTTACGATGTTTCACAGGCTGAATCACAAAAAGAACAAAGATCCACCTCAAATTTAAACCTTCTCTTTAGAAATGCTGCCACCAGGTATATATTATTAATCATCTTAAAACGTGTTTCTTTACTTGACTAATTTAGAAAAAGGCTGTTTTCAAGAGCAACTGTTTCCCCATTTAAAACCTGCAGATGTCTTCCTGAGTTAAACTAGAATTTGCACTAATAGCCTTATTATAACATTTACTTTCATTTTTTATTTACAAATTTAAATTTTTAAGTTTGGTAATGCTGGTTTGACTTCTGAATATGACATGATATATATTATATTAACTGCTTTAATGCCAGTGGAATAGCACGACAAACCTTTTCTGTATTCCTTTTAAATTATATTTCTTAAAAGATAACATATAATCTGAGTCCAACAAATCAGATACAAACAATATACCACTCTCAAACCACTTCCTATTAAATAATGACTTTCATGAACGTGTATCACTCTGTTGTTCCCTAGTGTCGACATGTAGGGACAAAAGTTGCCAAAAGATTGTTCGAGATGAACAAGTTCTGCGCAGATTCGATCACCGGTGATTGGCGCGCAGTGCATGCCGGTTAGATTTGTGTCCGACTTGACGCCGACTTGCTCTGACGTCATGTCTATGTGTACAATGATAACCTCGTGAGATCAAGGCGGCCGCAGACTTTGGAGCAAGGTGCTGCAGTACGGCTGCTCTCACCTGATCTAAGAAATGATTGGTTCAGGTGTTAGATCCACAAGATGACGTTTAGTAGAAACGTTTACTCTTTTATTTACTTAGTCTGAGTTTTCACTGTGGAGATCGATTCTTTTACAGAATGAATGTTGTGACTTACCAGAAAGTCGATTGTGTCTTAAACAAACGTTCAGATCACTAAAATAACATAGATAGTGCATATATTGTTTTAGTTAATATGTGACAGATCAGTAATCAAAATGTCTGTCTTGTATTTCTATTGACTGATTAACGCCTGTATTTATAGTTTAAACAGCAAACTGACATGATGAAAGCGTTTCATGTGAAATAAATGAATCATATGGAGGTTAAACCATAAGGAATGTAAAAACATCATCACGTCATTACAATATCAACATCAGCCTCACACCTGGTAAAGTAGCCAGAATTCAAACCCCATAAATGCACCTTAACTTACAAACAAGTCATTTTAAGCTTCTTTAACATGAATGTGACATTGATAAAGAATTTTCCATTTGAATTGTTTGTAATATTTTCATAAAAGGAATGATGAATAATTACTGTGTTGTAAGAAGATAAAAAAGAACACAACTGGTAAGCACAGTTGAAACATATTCACAGACAATTTATTTTTGATTGAAATTATTTAACATCATAGTTGTTATTTTTCCTGTTGACGATCTTTTGTATTTTTATTACAACAGCCACGGAGCAGCAGCAGCAATAATAATAACCCAGCAGGAGAAGCAGATCAATGCGGAGAAGACTGAAAAAGAGAGAGAAACGTGATGGGCACCCCTTTTCCAGCTGCCAAAATGATTTTGCTACAAGGAATCATGGGAAAGAGTGTCTTTTTTTCAGTCAGATACATCAGGCTGTGCTACACCTGACCCTGCTCCTTCTACTTGGGCACAGCTGTACACAGCTTGAAAAATGGTAGAAACTCTTTACAGTTTATGTGGAATAAAAAAAAATATCAGAGAGAAAACAGATGAGAGAGAAGAATCAGGACGGGAAAGCAAAGCACAGTGAGCTCCACAGGACACAGAGGCATGAGAGAACAGAACAGGTGTTTCTAGTCAACCACCACATGTTCTACAGTAATATATATATTTATATATAAAACCTTCCATCCGAACCTCAGAGGCTCACACTTTGCATTAGTGGCAGCTCATCAGGGCCTAAAAACCGAGGGATGAATTCAGTCGTAGCATTGCCACAAGACTGGCCACTTATTTAAAGGAACAGTTTCACATTTTGGGAAATATGTGCTTTCATGACAAGAGAAAAAAAACACTTTCATGTGTGTTAGCGGCCAGCGAGCTTAGCTTACTTAGCTAGCATCAAGTAAAAAGCTAGCCTGGCTCCGCTTGAGTGTAGATACACCTACCAGTATCTCTGAACCTCACTAAAAACTGACTGTTCCTCTGTGGAGTACAGGGACTTCCTATCAGTTTAGTTTTATTTACTTTCAAAGAGATATTATGTGACAAGCTAGCCGTTTACCCCATTTCCAGTCTTTATGCTAAACATGGCTAACCAAACCAATGAACATACAAAACATTTCATAAAAATTCTAGGTCATATTTCCTTAAAATGTTGAACTATTCCTTTAAAACATTCAAACTTTAAAACTACCATGTATAAAGCAGAACCACAGTCAAGTCAAGCTGGATTATTAACTTCCTCATGTGTGGAAAACAGCAGTTTTATTTAAAAACGAATATGGCCATGAGCAAAGTCCACCTCTGATATGATCACGTGACAGGGTTAGAAAAATATTAGCATTTTTTGATATGAAAATGGTCAAACTTTTATTGTGAAATCTCAGCTAAGGGCAGCATCAGTCTAAAAGTACCAGTATTGATCCTGGCTCTGTAAAGGCTCATGGGTAGATCCTGGAAACCAATCAGAAAATAATTAGATGGGATCTCTCCATTTCAGTCCTTAACCTCAGTGAAATAGTGATCAGACCCTTTATCATATTTCAAACCTTTTATAAAACTAAATTACAAAAAAAATCAAAACAGATGACGCAGCAACATGTACATGCAAAAAAAAAGAAAAGAAAAAAAAAGGAAACAAATGTTAGATTAATGTGATCAAATCAAAGACGTTGGAAACATAAAAGATATTATGCATTTAAAACACATTAGATTACAGTGCACTTTGTGTGAGAAAGAAACAAAAAATAAAACACAAAAAACAACCACATACATTAAGATGAAGGCCACACGAGCCTGTTGATGACAGGAGGCTGAAAGAAACTCAAAGAAGGGATGAATTAGAAGGAAAAAGGGGAAGGATTCAAAAAGGGCTCAAAGAGACGAAAGGAGGAGACAGTTATGTACACTTCTATATACACCATAGAGAATATGAAAGAGAGCAAGAGGTCCTAAAGCCCGACCTAAAAATGGCCACACACAAACTGAGTCTACAGGCTAAAGAGCAAACTGTTATGGCACCCAATAAATAGGAAAAAGCATCTCGTAGTGGACGGCATCCCGTCCTCTGCTGCAGCTCCTGCCTCGATTCAACACATCCAGAGCCCTCTGGAGGTCAAGACAAATAAATAAAATGGATGGATGTGGTCAGCACAAGCTGACTGAGAGAAACAGTGGAAACCTGACTCATATTGTGTTTTCTAGGGGGGGGGGGTTCACTCGCACAAAACAAATCAACCCAGACCACAGTTAGAAATTCTCACCCCGGTGCAGTGTGCCGGGCCGTAACCACATCTTCTGAAACTGAGCCACCACAAACGAGGGAATGTAGATGGGCAGACATGGCCGATTTTCCCCTGATCGTTTTGACAGAATATGTACAAGAATTTTTTTATCCTCCCGACGATTCATTCACACAGCCTAAAAATGTCACCCAAGTAACATGGGCGCAATATAAATAGAGCAGAATGTAAAACAGGTGATGAGGCAAAAAGATTAAAAGCTAACAAACAGGCAACTCATCCACAGCTCCACTAGAGGCACTGTGGTCCGTCAGTCTGACCTCAGCAGGGGGGGGGGTGGCGGGGGGTTGGGGGTTGGCGAGGACACAAACAGTGTCGCTCCACAGGGAGGTTGCCAGAGGTTCCACTTGTACCTGATCAGCACTGAAACCACGTCTCTGATGGCCTGGAGAAACAAGTGTGCAAAGGAAACAACTGAATCCATTGTCTCACAAATGTCCTTTCTTCTCTTTCCAAACCGTCCGTAGAACAGAGCAGAGGATATGAAAATATACAACTCTCAGCTGGTGATGGGTCTTTTTTACAGGTCCACTTACAGATTACCACCATGGCGTGGTACAGAGAGATCCATCCACACAGGGAGAGGGGTCGGGGTGGGGGGGTGCTCTCTTTGTTGGCTTCTTGTACTTCATTACTGTCAGGACGGAATCCAGGAGCAACTGAGTAGAGGAGGCTTTAATAAAGATACAACTTATAAATACTGGGCGGTCTCAGACCACCCAGCTACTGCTACACAAGTGTTCTATTAAATAGTGATTGGAGAGCGTCAGCATGTACACAGGAAACAAAAAGAACAAGAAACGAAAGTTGCCATCGTCGTTTAACTTTCCTACACAGCTCCTGTTTGTGAAATGTCATCACTGGGGTTTTTCTTCATATATACGTTTTATATAGAAACACATAATATATGAAAGCACTGATGTCTGGAAAAATATGTTCATTCAAGTTGATAGAAACTTTTTTTTTCTCCTTTTTGTGTGTGTGTGTGTGTGAAGGAATAGGCACAGTCTTACAACTCTTTTTTTTTCTCGGACCTCATCCACCCCCCATCAATGAAAGACAAAAAAAAAAAAAACAAGGTCCGGATCTGACCCAAGAAACTGAATCCAGACAGCGTCAGATCCGGATGGAGGAGAACTGGAAAGTGAGCTGCTGTGTCCAGACATTCCCCGCTATCAGTTCAGGGAGAGAGGAGGAATATTCTGACTGTGGGGGCGGGGGGGGGAGGGGCTGATTCTGGGGCGGCAACGAGTCATGAAACTGACAGACCATATATGAAAAACAGGACAGAAAGAGAAAAGTCACAACAGAGGGTCCTTGCATGTCCTCTGATCACGTCGATAAGAATAAGGTCAGTAAGGGAAGCGATGAGGCTCGTACAGATGGCTAATTTAGAAAAAGTAATGCTGACGATAGCTAGACAGGTCCTTCCCGGTCGTGGCGTCACTACAGGGGTTGGTGATGAGGCTGATGAAGGCTCCTCCTCTGATGTGCATGTGTGAGAGATGGTTACACTGTTGATCCTGGCGCTGGCTTGATGTTACTTCCTGCTCTTACTGATGGCGACATCACCACACTGTTTTCATATGCTGTATCTGAACCTGTGTGCACGTGGTGTGTGAGTGAGTGAGTGTGTGTCTGGGTATGTATGAGAAATGTGTGAGCGGGGTGGTGGGGGGTGTCGATCACCAGGCCTCTGTGTATCGAACATCGACGTCTTTCAGGTTGGGCAGTTTGGCCTGCAGAGGAACAGGAAACAGCGTCAACACAGCCGAACGTACATTCAGCATCAGCTTGAACGTTTGTTTACAGTTTGTTCAGCACGCTTCTCTTCCTGACACCCATGATCCCTGTCTTTTCAAAACACTCCGACTAAACATACAGATCACCTTCAAAACACTGCGTATGTTGATAATTGTGATATTTCAAATTAGCAGAAGTGGAATTTGTTCTGTAATCATCATGAAGACAACAAATATTAGAATTTAGAATTTTTCTGGCTGCCTGACACATATCTCTGTTTTGACCTGCTTCATTAGCGGCTGGTTCATAAAACTGTTTTTTTTAATCCACAACCAAAAGTCAAGCCCTGATCAAAAATGTAATAGAAAAGATTCAAAATTTAAAAAATTTGATAGACCTAGAAAACTGTTACACTACTACTGCTTTTTTCTCCTCAAAACTTTATTTATAGATTCTGAAAGTTGACTGCACAAAATAACGCTGAAGCCCACGACTCACCACAACCACCCCCACCTGCCCCACTAAATCCTGGACCCCATCTGTACACCCACTTTTAACTGAAAACCACTGCCTGCTGGTGTCCAAAACAAAGTTGTCGAGAGCAGTGACACTAAAACACAGAAAACGGTGAAGCGGTACGCCATAAAACCGTAACATGAGCTGACAGACACTAAAACATTGTGAAAGGCTAAAGGAGCATGTCTGTAAAGATTCTCAGTCATCCAGGTGAAGTCGGAAACTTTCTTGAAAGAAGTCCAGTTGCCACGACTCAACTTTCAGACTAAAGGAGCATGACATGTCTCTGCAGCTTTGCTACTGTAACTGATCACCTTTACATTACAAATACTCATTGAATGCAGTGGTAATGTAAAAATACTGATTACTGCAGCTATAAGTAAATATTATTATGAATATTTATAATGATATTTATTGATCTTCTGTTATGAGTGGGCAGTTACGTTAAACTGAATTCTCTTCTGTGTGTAAATGTCATAAAGACTGGAAGAAACTGCTATTTAAGTACTGGGACGTGACTGGGAAATAAAAATCGTGTGTAGAATGATGGACAGTGGAGACCCACTTTTCCAGAACTCAAGAAAACATCACCAGACAACTGCAGATTAAACACATACTGTGTGTGTGTGTGTGTGTGTGTATATATATATATATATCTCGTCTTGCTTCTTTACCTTGAGGTCCTCATATGTGTCTGCCGTGAGCTTGGTGCTGTTCATGTTCAGACTGCACAGGCTCTTCATGGCTGAAACAGGCAGACAGTTGCAGTTAGCCACGAGTACCTCACACACTTACAAACAACATGTTGCTTTTTTGTCATCATTAAATTAGATGACGTTGCTCAATAAGATGCATCGTGTGTGTGTGTGTTTTCTTACAACTGAGAGCCAGCAGGCCAGCGTCGGTGACGGGGGTCTCACACAGGTTCAAAACCTGAAGGCAGGCCAGATGCTCTGACAGCAACCTCAACCCTGCATCGCCAAACTGTCCGGTGGAAAGAAGAAAAAAAAAGCAGAAAAATTAAACATCGTGTGTGTTTCTGTGGCTGTGTGTGTTTGTTTTAACTTGTCCTGGGTGTGTTTACCTGCGTGGACCAGAGGTTGAGCTGTTTGAGCGAAGGCAGCTTGATAAGCTGCTCGGCACAGGCACTGGTGACGTTGGTGAAGGCCAGGCTCAGGTTCTCCAAATTCCCAAAAGAACCTGAACTCAACAGGCGAGCCAGGTCTGCATCCTATGTCATATTAAAGAAAACATAACTATTAGTATTGATGCATTTTTGAAGCACTGCCTCATAAGTGATGTTGACCGTTATCTCACCGTGGACTTTGAGGGCAGAGTCAGTCGGGTGGGGCCTCCTTTTCTTTGCTGAGGAGAAGACAAACGGGGGAAAATGGCATCTGAGTTTAAGGCTTTCAGACAGTAGATGGAGTATGTGAGCAGCTGCGTGCTGCATTCATGTCACACTGAGAAAATGGGACATTTCAGGTTTCTA
Organism: Ctenopoma multispine; assembly: GCA_034779795.1. Lineage (NCBI taxonomy): Eukaryota > Metazoa > Chordata > Actinopteri > Anabantiformes > Anabantidae > Ctenopoma > Ctenopoma multispine. The sequence goes on along the minus strand of JAUYWH010000024.1, from coordinate 1,679,612 downwards.
ACAGTGCGGTGCAAGAACTGTTGACCTTTAAAAAAGCTTAGTACTTTAATATATGTTTAAGTTTTGAACATGATGTCACTCATTATATGATTGTGTATTTGAAGAAATACATTTTCTTACTTCTTTTGCCAGAGGATATTTAAACTGCACTGATGCAAGTTATTCATCTATTTAATCAGTATTTACAAAGTCATAAAAACAATTAGGTCATAAATGATCACTTGTGACATACTGTTGTTACTGTAAATGCCCCAAAATTCATTCATTCAATAATAATTCAATATAATTACTACCATACTGGACAAAGAGACAATGTTTTCACAGATAGTTTAATTGTTAGTTGTTACAGCCCCCCCTATAATCCAAACACCCTTCCAGTTGAGTTTGGGGCTGCTAGTGTAGAAATCCAAACACAGTTGTTCGTATGCTACGTGTAAAGTGTACGAGTTGTATGCTGCTCCCTCTGAGTTCCCCGACAGAGTCAAGTGGCTGTGACTCAGTGCATGTCTGTGTATGAAGCATGCAGACTGAGCGGAGAGGGGCTAGTTACTGTTAGTCAGAGGTGTAGTGGTGTCTGGAGAAGTAGGTAATACTGTAAATTTAGCCCCCAAATTTACTAGCTGCCTACACAGCAAAAGAATAAAAGTGCCCTTTTATTAATAGTGACAGTCTTATATATTTAGTTCCCACTAGAAAGGGACAGTACTATTTACATCTGCTGCCTTACTTCATTCACTTCAAGGATCATTATG
>JAUYWH010000024.1:1635538-1678760 GCA_034779795.1 Ctenopoma multispine | reverse complement strand
GGGCCCTAATCACACCGCTACTTTAACAGTGGAACAAGAGGCTTTATACGGTGCATTAAAGGACACTTTCTTTTTTTTAACAACTCCTAACTGATTAATCAGCAAGGCATCTTTTTTTCCAAAACCTATTTCAAATGTGCCAAATTAATACATTTTATATAAATATAAATATAATTAAAAAATTACATTTGGAACATGAACATTTGTTCCATAGTTGTCTTTTTGTAACTACTATATGGGATCAAAAAATATGATGATTAATATATCGTATATCGCCACTTAGGTTAAAAATATCGAGATATGAGTTTTGGTCCATATCGCCCAGCCCTAAGAAATGGCTATACGCCGTACACCTGCATATACCCTGGACTACACTACTGCTGTTAGTGAACTAATCTCGACTGTTTAACTCTGCATCATGCCAGTGTGATAAAGAGGCAGAGAGAGCAACATAAGCAGCTCCAGTACCTGCGGGTACCTGACGAACCTAAGCTGTCATTAAAACCATGTGATGGGTGGAGAAATGGGACTTTGTGTTTGCTTTAACTGGGACATGAATACCACAGTGAATAATCTCTGACTCCTTCCTGTCTAATCAGAACAGGCGGGTGATGGTGGCAGATCAGCCGTTGTCTCCGGCTTGAAGGGAATCGTGGCTGCAGTATCACAGAGGCTGTGGAACCACTGCAAAAACTTTGTCAATAATATCTTAGTTTCAAGATGGTTCTTGGAACATGATATTCAAATCCATATTTATATATACTTATGTACTCAAAACATGAACGATTAGACTTCTAGTCCTCTGATTTCACTAGACCAGTTCTCTCCTTCAGTTAAAATAAAATCTAAACAATATAGCGGAGGTCGTGATAAAACTGTGTTTGGGAAACACAAAGATTACAACAGAGAGCAACTGTTAAATGGAGGTAAGTGGTGTAGAGGGTTCTAAAACGTAAACGTGTAAAAAATGAGGATGAATACAACACGGGAGTGTACTAAGACTAAAATATAAATATATATAATAAATATAAGGAACTTTTCAAACATCCTGTTGAAGTGACCTTGATAACTCTTAAAGGAACTAGTTTCAGCTGCTTATGTCAGTCTGGATTTAAAAGTTTTGTTCACCCGACAACTCAACCCCTCCCGAAACATGTCTGATATGACAGATGACATGGTCCTGATTTCTGGGACTATTATGCACATGGTGACGAAGAAAGTGGATTTATGATTGCCTGATATCTCCCATCATGTTGATTACCCCGACCGCCCTCCCTCCTCCTGGATCCTGTGCCACCGCACACAAAAATCCATCGCTCATTTTATACCTTAGAGACATATCATTGGCCCCCTGATGCCCCAAAATATGATAATATTTGGAAATCTGGTGTTTCGTGTTGGAAGAGGACCAGTCACTTGAACGTCAAAGAATCCAGTACGGCTTTAACCACAAACCTCAGTGTACTTGAATGTGTGTGTGTGTGTGTGTCAGCAGTAGTAACTCACCAGTTCTTTGAGTTCTCTCTGTCGGTCACAGAGCTGCTCGTACATGCGGAGCCCCACCTGGGTGCTCTCCAGGGTGGAGATGATCTGCAGCTGGGTGTCTTTGTTGTCGATGATATTGTACTCCAGCATCAGACAAAGGATCTGGAGACACGTGTATAAACGTGAACACACCATTTTTGTACGCCAACGCATAGTTTTTGCATGTTATGTTGAGTTCTGGTCATTTAGTCATGTGTCTTTCTCTGTCGAACCTGAAAAATGAACCCCTGATGAGGTCACAGTGATGTCATCAGGGTTTTATAAACGGCAGTCTGCGTTACAAACTAAAACTAAGGGTGTGTGACCTTTCGTGCACCAATAAGGGAGGAACTTGTAAATGCGACTCTTTGCATCATGGGAAATGTAGGATGTTGTGCTGCATTCATTTTGACCAGTTTATTAAATATGAGAACAGAACACAGGCTCACTTCACTAACACTATCATTCAATTTAACCAGCCTTTAATTAGACGTGTTGCTAGAACTAATACTGCAACTACAGACAATTAATCAGGAACAATTGAAATAACTAGTTACAGTAATTTTCTAAGCAAACTGGGCTAAATGTGAATATTTATCTGGTCATTAGAGACATTGCTCCTTCACTGTAGAGAGCAGTTGTTAAATGAGATACTAATGGGCTGAAAAATCAACAGTATGACTACAGTACAGTCCTCACAGCAACACACGTGTGCACTATCAAACAATGCTTCATTCTAGTAGCAGTATTAATAAACTACTTGTCATGTGAGAAACGCAGACATTGATTTACCTCCACCATGGTTTGGTTTCCACGCAGGGCCAGCAGCATGCAGGGACCCAGCTTGTTTTCAGCCAGAGACAGGAGGAACTTCTTGGTTTTATAGCAGGAGCCCATCAAGATGTGAACCTGGAGGAGAAGAAGAGCAGAGGACGGTCACGTTTTAACAATCACAATCATGTGTGCACACGCGCATGTTTGTATGTCTGTGTACACTCACCATACTGGCAAACAACTCTCCATCATCATCGCAGGCCACACCTCCTGGACTGTAGAGCTGGAACCAGCCGTCTTTACCCGAACGCACACTGAGCAGGCAGGAATGGACCTGGAAAACACACACACACACACACACAGACAGATATCCTTTCTGGTCAATCATGACAACACTCCACTGTACAAAGCCTGAACAGTGGTACACACACAGACACACAGACACACACACAGACACACACACAGACACAGACACAGACACAGACACACACACACACACACAGACACACACACACACACAAACACAGACACAGACACACAGACACACACACACACAGACACACACACACACACACAACTCACCTCCTGCCTCGGGTCCTCTGCAAACCTTTGAATAACATATTTCAGTTCCCTGTTTAGACAACAGTGAGAAACAAACGTCAGTTTTCTGGAATCTAAATCCAATCTGCGAAGAACAGTTTATGTCGCCTGGGCTACTTACTTGGTGAATTTGGCATGTGCAAGGGCCCTGGTGAGAGAGAGAGAGAGCTATAAGAGACTGCAACACACACAGTGAAAACACAAAACGATGTTAGCTCGGTGTGAAGCTTTTCCAGAGCTGAAGCTGGTTCATGATATCCTCTCACAGCTGATGATGAAGTAACACGACGATCAGCTTCTTGGAGTTTACATTAACACAGTTCAACGCTGTGTGTCAGCTACAGTAACACGTAAAGATAATTAGTGTTCTGCGTGTGTGCACAGGAAGTTATCTGTCAGTGTGTGTGTACTGACTCAAATACACGGTACTGGGGAGTATTGTTGCCTTTCCCAATGACGCCTGAAGGCATCGGCCAGGTAACAGTGGCGCAGGTGAGCAACAGCTTTTGCACAAACAAGTCATCCACCAGTCAACGCTAATGAAGCTCCAGCTCTCGCTGCCTATTACAATATAAGTGCTCAGGGCTGCATGTTGCCAATTAGAGCAGGGTTCCTCTGGGGACAGGAGAGCCACCCCTCCAGCTCCTGACTCCCCGGGAGGTAACCTCACCTATGTCAGCAGCCGGCTCCCATCAGGACGCTGTTAGAAACAGCTCCCTGGAGACAATGACGGGTACAAGGCAGACACTGATTTTCGTTGCTGGCGTTGGTGTTTTTGGGCCGAACAGAAACAGAATTCACACTGAAACACAGTACACTACTGCAACTAGCACTACTTTTACAGCAGCTTTCAACAACTAGTACTACACCACGCTACAGTGACTGTGTGTTGGGTTCAGAGCACTAACAAACTGTGGGTAACCTGTGACTCTTTTTAAACAGCTATAAGAGATCTATTAATTAATTCATAAAATAGAACATCTTTGTTCAGTGTGGACTGAGGTGAGCACTCACTCTTTAGGGAAGGGGATGGGCTGCAGCAGGCTGGCCAGAGCAGGTCTCCAGTCATCGTAGTCCGACCTGCCGGAGACAGAAAAGACATAAAAAGAGAAGAGGTGATGTGAGTCAGGTTACTGATGTAAAGAGCAGGGTGTAGCCTGGAGAGCAAAAAGCACAGAGCAGGAGTTAAAACATGAGGAGCACTGGGAGGACACTGTTGGTGTAACAGAAGCTAGAGCAGCATCACATTACTGTGAGTTAAGTAACACTGGCTTTGTTACAAATGCTACAAACACACAGTCGCTAACACTTTTTAGGCCATCCTGTTTGTCTGATGAACCTACACCCTGACAGAACACACACACACACACACACACACACACACACACACACACACAGACACACACAGACACACACACAGACACACACAGACACACACACAGACACACACACAGACACACACACAGACACACACACACACACTCACACACACACACAGACACACACACACACAGACACTCACAGGAGTTCATCCTTTCACTTAAGGAAACCCTTTTTCATAATTACATCCTGTACTTGGTTTTGATGTAGTGATACTGTGTTTGTCTTACGTAACCACGAGGTCAGTGGACACCTTACCGTTTGCTGTGGGTATGCATGGAAGCCCCAGCTTGTGGCTCTCATGTAATACAGACATTTGAGTCACAGTGCTAACAGTGCTAACCTCCAGATACCCGGCACTAAAAGTTTTTTTATTTTTTTATTTACATCTGTCATTGTTGTTGTCTATATTCTTACTGTCTAACTGCGTTTGGTAAAGTGAGTGTAATGTCAAAACGTGTCAGAGTGAGGGCTCCTTCATGTGCTGGATTTGGAAAACTCAGCTGACAAGTGTTCATCTCTGGGGTGAACGAAGCTAAGGACACTAAGGAATGGAGAAGAGAAGTGTTATCTCGGAGAAACAAACAAAAATTCTGTTTCTACAGGACAGGACACAACAGTTTTTAAGTGTGACCACCTCTGGGGGAGTGACTGTGTACTTTCTGGGGTGTCCAGAGAGTTAGCACTCTGACATGAACACATGGAACACATGAGTAAAACAGAGGTCCTACTAAAACATCAGTGTGTGACCAATATTCATGTAATATGAGAAGATTAATAATATGAATGTACAGCTGGGGGGGGACACAGTACATGTTTAGCACTGTAACCTCTGTGTTAAGGTGTTAAGCTGTCCTCATACTGATCTTCTAATGTGGAAAAACAAGTGTGTCTAAAGGTTTCACCAGCACTCATGTGTAAACTCACAGCATCTTGAGGATGAGAGCAAAGCAGCCCAGCACTCTGTCGGCCTGCGCGGGCAGCTGGATGGAGAGAGTGTTGAGCGCCGGGCTGACGAGCAAACAGTCGATGAGGTTGGGTTCACTGTCCCCGCCCGCCGGGCCGCCCTTCCGCCTGGCGTTGGCCGAGTTGTTTCGCTCCAGCTCAACCAGGATCTCGCTGGAGTTGACGACCGAGGGAGGAGGGGAGAGGGGCAGGGAGGGCGGAGGGGGGGAGATGGGGATGGTTGGGGTGGGGTTCGAGGGGGTGGCGGGAGGCGGCTGAGGAGGACTGGGGTTGGGGGAGAGGGGGAGGAGGGTGGCAGCAGGCGGCGTAGGGGGCTCGGGGCGCAGCAGGCGGAGCGGCATTGTCGGTTTGCGGTCGTTCTGCTGTTGGCACCCGTTTCTGATCTCCTTAAGGCTGGGGGAGTTGTCACGACTGCAGGGAGGGAGAGAAACGAGGGAAAGGTGATCAGACACATACAAAAGCTACAGCTTATGTGAATGTGAACAATAACAAAAAGGGAAAACGAGGACAGAGTGAGAGCCAGAAGAGATGGGTACCACAGTGATGGCTCCTTTGTGGGCTGCAGTTTTGGAAAAATTAGCTAAGAAGTGTTTCTCTCTGGGGCAAATGAAGCTAAGGAGGTGACACTAATGAGTCAAGATAGACCATGTTACGTATCAACAAAAAGCCTCTGTGGAACACGCTAGAGACAACGTGAAGAGCTGAATATCAATCGGTGGAATAAGGTCAAACGGAAAGCAAAAGGAAAACTGCATCAACCCTGAAATGACTTTGTTTCACTAATGTACTACAACATGTGAATGTGTTGACAAGAATGAAATTCCAGATGCTGAGCAATGAGAAACTCTACAGTTTCACAATGACTGACTCAGTGTTGGTGCAAGCAATGACTTGCTGCGGCTTTCGTCAATTGCAGCAAAGTTGTGTCACCTGTAATATTTGTGTGTGTGGTCCATGTTAAAGCCATGAATTCTTCTGAAGAATGATGACGCTTCATGAATGACCAGAAAAACTGCTCTCATTACTAACATCAGCACATGACAATAATGATAATGTCATTCACTCAATGTATTTCTAGTTAGTGTTTGTCTTTTTTTACCGTACATACTTCATTATACTGGAGAAGCATCATTTCTTTTTTTGATAAAATCCCATGTTGGGAAATTGTAAATGTGCTTAGATCTATTAATGGCACAGTGTGGTCAGATGACTGTACTGCTCTGTTGTGCTTTCCCAGTAACATCAGCAAATTACTGTTTGTACTCTCTCCTTCAAATTAATCAAACTAGATGAGGGAAATTCCAAATTATGTGATTGTATAATCAATTAAAAAATGGATAAAGGCATAAAAGAAATGAAAAAATAGCAACTGAATAAACAGGCACAGTTATAAAACAACCGCTGCTGTGGCAAAGCTTCTTGACACGCCAGCTGGTATGTACAATCCCCTCTGAAATGACTGGAATCGCACAGCTAATTCTTTTGTTTGTGATGTAAATTGAAGACATTTGGGTTTAAGCTCAAAAGTGCAGCTTCCATTTGACAGTGCTTAAACCAAAACACCTAAAAACACCACAGAGCACAGCACCTACTGTAAGTGAGCATGAGTATGCATCACATGTGATAGTTTAGCTGGTGTTTCTTGTTACCCAGGTCTGACCTGTGAGACTGACTCAAAATTACCAGACAAGCTCTAAATATGACTACTCCTGGCCACAGACTTCAGTTTTCCATAGAGCTGTTTATAGGGGAAAAGTAAGCAAATCTGAGAAAACAGTGAAAAACAATCAGAGGCAGCCCACAGACACTGGTGTACAGAGAGACATGGACCTAACGCATCGGACAATGAACAGTGTGAAAGCTTTGATGGAAAAGCCCAGAAAAACACACTCATACAGTGACATCAACAACCTCCACAGAGCAGGGGTGAAAAATGACAAACAGCTGACACGCTAGAAGATGCAAACGCCTTTTCCAGGAGACTGATGAGGACTTGATTAACCTCTACCAAAGTGACGGAAGACAAGAATCTGCTCGTGATCCAAACCATACAGGCTCAACAAGCTGTGAAGAACAATGGAGGTAGTATCATGGCTTGGGCTGCATGCCATTCTGATCTATCTCTTGATAATTACCTGTTTAAGAATATTTACTTACACCCAGGTGCCAATTTATTATCACTCTCTTACATGTCTTCCAGTTTAAGTTCAGCAGTGGCACAGACTAGATGCTCTAAAATGAACACTGAATCAGCATCTCTCTAGAGCAGAACTGAACACTAAGCCTTCATGGAATGTGCTTATATATTGCCATAAAGCGATGGAGAGTGTGGTCAGGTAGCCATTTTGAATACAAGCAGTGTGGCAGCATGGAGCCCCAGGGGAGCTGCAGCTCGTCTAGCTTTACATGCTGCCGACCTTCAGGCCTCAACTGCTCAAACTGCAGCCGTCAGACAAACAAGATGTCTGGGCATGAGTGGGAAAGTAAGTGGATAAACTGAGCTGATGACAAGATCAGGCGTATGTATGTGTGAGAGAGACACACTGACCTGTTGATGAACTCCTCGTAACAGGAATAAATAGCAGCGAGACACACCGCCACCAGGTTTGGCAGGACACGTGGGTGAGGGCACTGCCCTGTTGGCCCGTGCATGCTGCAGCAGACATAGATATAGGTTAGATCCTTTACAGGATGCACTGAAGGTTCAGCATCAGGCTGAACTTTAAGTTTAGTTTGGAGGACCTGTCGGCACATGCTCGACAGTTTTTCACCTGTGGACAAACTTCTTGACGACCTCCATGCCACCGTTGAGCTCGTTGAGAGCTAGGATGTACTCCTGAGTGAAAAGACGCAGTCGAGGGCACTTCCCAAAATCCTAGAATGTGAACAAGAGACACACAAAAATATATAAACAAAACCAAAATGCATGAAAAAGAAGAATGTTGAGGACGTGAGGAGACCTCACTAGGACAATCCCACTGAGACTGTGTTAAATCACAACAGAACCCATGTGGCTTCATTCATCATTGTAGCCTGCTGAGTCACGAGCCGTATTTGCTTACATAGACTGAACATTTGGTGGCTGCTCCCTTTATATCCAGTCAGGATAACCTCACCTGTTAGCCAACTGACCTGCTGATTTTGGAAGGATCCAGGGTGGTGCTACTTGAATCGTTTTTAGTGAGGACATTTTCTCAGATTCATTGTGTTATTAGTGTTTGTTTAGGTCGGTCAGTGGAAACAAATCACAGATTTTAGTTTTTATTACATTTTAGAAGAGGTCCCCAACTTTTCTACAAATGGGGCTTTGCCTTTCTTCGTCTATCACATTGAATGTTTACAGCTTAAGTTCATAAAATGCAACAGGCATAAAAGGTCTCATCGCTACTGGTGGATGCTCTGTGCAGCTCCTGAACGCAGCCCTTCTCACCATGTTGTGTTTGAGGATTCTCTGGACCACAGGAGTGAACACTTCGATGACGACCATCGACCGCGGCCGCTCCCTACAGTGCTGCAACACACACGAACAACTGTTAACAGGAAGCACTTGTACGTATTTCTGACTCTTCCTAAATGTGCAACATTAATGTAAGAGCCATACACAATCTTACCTTACAGAAGAACTCACACAGGTCAGGTGGTGGGTGGTTGTTTTCCAGAAGAGGAGCAATGGCCTGAACACACGCGCACACACACACACACACACACAGATAAATATTTCCATATCCTTTCTCTTATTTACTTTGGCTGGAGGCCAATATTATACAGACCTGTCAGGTGCAGGAGCCTTTTAAAAACAGGTGAACTACACAAACATCACCAGCTCTCTCAGCACTGAGCTCCTCTGTTGTCCCCAGACACTACCACACTAGCATTGACCACAACAATCCAAAACGCACACGTGCACACAGTTGTGAACACACAAGATAATCTATATTTTTGATCTACATTTTTTCTTGCATTTAAAGCAATAAAACTACAGGAGGCCCGACTCACAGTGTTAATTATTAACTCAGGCTGGCATCAAAGATCAATTTGTTCTAACAGTGAACTTCATACTCACCACAATGATGTTCTCATGATCCTGAGTGCTCAGATTGGAATTCTGTGGAGTAGAAAGAAAGGAAGGAAAATGAGTTTAGGGAAGAACTCACGGTGTGTGTGTCATAGTGTATTCAGACGTCATGAGAAGAACATCAGAAGTGGAGCAGATTGTCTTTAAAGTTCAGATTTTGGCTTCAGGGTGGAATAGTTTAGGTAAGAGGCAGGACTAGAATTAGGTGTGGCTGAGCCACGTCGAGTCACGACACACTGAACTGAAAATGGAGCCTGATTATGTGATAAAAAAAAACATTTCTTATTATATTGTTTTTTCAGGGTATGTAGTATGTAAAATAATCCAGTTTATAATGTTTAGATTCAAAACATGGTCTTTGACGGAGTAGAATTCTTTTGAATGTGGGCCGTTTACATGAACTGAGTATTTCAACACTCTGGCACCACTACTGAGTACTTCTTCTACCACTGTTTCCCTAAAATGTCAAACTACTACATTAACCGTGACCTCTTGACCTTTAATTTACACTTCTATTCGGAAGTGTATCCTCAGCCTACTAGACATCTAAGAACACTAAAGACCAACACACGCTGGAAGCGTCTGACGAGCGTCAAACCAATCGCTCACATTGTTTTCAGTAAGAGAACACACACTGGACGCGAATTACCAACTTTCTGGGATTAGAAAATGTTCTTTTCGGCGTTGACACGCGTCAAACCAGCGTTTGCTTTCTGGACTGAAACTCTCCGGCCACCGTACATCCACTACATCTGTCATTAATGGAATCTGTTTGTGTAGTTTAGCAGCGTTATTGTGCAAATGTAAATATGCAGACATCCCTCACGCAGCATAGCTACAATATCATTTACTGTTCTGACCGATCCTGACTAATCATGAATAATTAATGAAGCTATGATGTACCTGCAGAAATGTGCACAGAAGTTCTCAGTGTGGAGATATTTAATATGGATCCTTTAACAAACTCTCAGGAAATGATTCTACACACAGCTGGAACTACAAACTAAATTTTAGTGACTTATTAATGTTCTGAAACAACTGGGATTAAGCTGGAATGAGGAGACTTGTCGGCGAGTCTCATTCATTAAGACGCTGCAGACTCTTTAATCTCAGTTTGTAACAGTTAATGAAACAAAGATCAACGTACAGGAAAGTTGTTTGGTGAATGCAGATCTTTCCAAAGCCAACACGTTATTTTGTTCTCTGTGGTTTATGGATCAATATTGTTGCTCAAATGTGGAGAAAGGTTGATGTTCAGATGTTGACACAGGACAGTCTGCAGTGTGCAGGTTTGATGAAGGAGGTTCTGAGGCTTCCTCTGATTTAATGTGAGATGTATGAACAGGAGCAGACTGTAGAAATGTTTTATGTTAGGGACTAAAAAATGTACCAAAATCACATAAATACATGGTTTCATTTCCTTAATATGAGCTTTTTAACCTTTCTGTAGAGTGGAAGCATTACACAAACTAATGATTCGAAAACATTTGCGCTGCGGCCGATGTGTGTTAGGCGCGTCAATTGGCGCGTCCAGTGCGTGTTGGCCTTAACACAATCTTTGCGTTGACGCTTTAACATAAGTTGCATTGTAGCATCTAGTGACTTGTTGTTGCACAGTATGTGTGCTGCTGTGCCACCTTAAGAACACGTTAGAGTTGCTATGGTAAAACTTTTACTGACAGCAACACCATACTGTAAAAATACTCCATTAAAGAAAGTTTAATATCAATGATATATATTTATGCTATACAAGTAAACCCATAGAAAGCAAGTTATAGAGCTGTGAAGTAGCCTCTTAAATTGTGAAAATATATAAATATAATATATAAATGAATTATATTAATAAACCAATAGGTGTAAAATTATTTATGTAAATCATTTTTTAAATTTATATATTACTTATTTATTTTGCTGCATTTTTATTTCTTAATGCTTCTTTTCAATTTGTGTTCATGTACGTAGTATCAGACTTACAATATGTGTCAGAATTTAAGTAAAAAAAAGAGCAGAGAATAAGAGTTTGGTTTAGATGAGAGTAGACTAATATTACTCATAAAGAGGAAATGGTTGATGTTTGGGAGACACAGATGAGTGTGTGTACGTGTCTGTGTCTGTACGTGTGTGTGCGTGTCTGTGTGTGCGTGTGTGTGTAGCGCGCCGCTACCTCAGCCAGGAGGGTGGAGATGATGTGCAGCGGAGCCTGGTGGATGGACTCGTCCTGCAGTGGTGAAGTCAGAGCCATGTCCACCAGCGCTCTGATCTCCTTCAGCACCACGTCCCAGCGACTCGGGTTGTTCAGAACCTTACGGTACTTGTAGATCTTTTTCTAAAGGAAAAAACACAAGTGGCTACCAAACCAGCACTCGGAGCAGCAGCGCTTCCACATTTCTGACAGAGACTGAAAATATTTCCCTGAGTGTGTGAATTTTGTTCCTCTTCACGTCTCATTTATGTCACCATTTCTCATCTGCCTGCTGATGGAACATTTTTTATTCAACACGATGCAGTGAAACACACAAACAGGAAATGAACAATCAGAGCTGTGCAAAGTCTCCTTATGATGACACCTTTGTGTATACGGGCAGCGCTTTCCATGTGACAGCTTTTCATTACTGCTTGAGAAACAAGCTTGAGTGAGGAGGAAATTAAACTGAAAGACAACAGATTATTTTAAATTGCATGGAGTTACTGTGGGCTCTACCAGAAAACAACTCCAGGCATACTTCCTTGCTTAGCTTTATTTAGCTCAGTGAGCACAGCAGGGTTCTAGTGCTGACCGGTCTGATCCTCATGAAGCTCTCTAACATGCTATAAAATGGTGTGTAAGACTGTGAGAAGGTCTGGAATGCACACAGCCTATTTTTTGTCTTTCACATGATCATTCTGCAGTAAACTTCAATATGTGGGGTAGTCTTTAAAAAAAAGACAGATGATGCAGCTGAAATACAGAACAAAAACTCACTCCATGTGCGTCTGGAGTGGAGAGATGGGTTAAAAGCATCAGCATGATGCTGTAATAAGGCTGATGAAACAAATCAATTAATTGCTAAAAGACAAACTGTAACCGTACCTTCCACTGCAGGGAGTGAAACCACTGGTCCCTTAGGTAGCTGTTAGCCGCCTGTAACAATGCACGCATACACACACACACGCGCACACACACACACACACACACAGATAGAGAGAGAGAGACAAACATTTTTTTTTAAATGTGATCTCAGGTAACAGAAAGCAAATCCACACACAGTCAACTGAAAGACAGAAATAAAAAACACATTTTGCATCATTAAGCATTTCCTTTTTGAATCAGTGCAAGTCAACATTACAGCAACACAGTGTCGTGCAGTCATTTCTACAGACACCACGTGAACAGAAAATGTTTAGCACAAATGTGTTTTTGCAAGTCATGCCAAAAAGTCAGCAGCATGGTTGGACTTTTAGAAGTGAAGTTCAAACATTAAAGCTGCACTTGTCAATATTTTCAGGGTAAATTGACTACGTGTTTTGTAAAAGTGTTTTCTTGTACAAATTAATAAATAACAAAAAACCCTATGTTTAGTCCCAGCTGAACCTGACACATCCATCATTGATTGAATGCACAGAAATAATGATCTGGATGTAGCCAATCTGACCACAGACAAATTTTCATTCATTTCTGAGTTAGTCTTAAACTCAGAACAAAACATACTGTGCACCATCTCTGACAGTGTGCATTAAAAGTAAAAGTATCAGCAGTCAATCAGGTGCTTAGTCGTTCCAATCGTGTTCCAAATGTGCTTCCTGTGTGCTTCCTCTTTCTCTTATTCCACATCTAAATGTTTATAAACGGAAAAATAATTGATCACAAGCGAAATTGCAAATTAATTAAGGACAGACCAGTCTAGGTGTGGTGTGTGTGTGTGTGTGTGTGTGGATGAAGAAATGTCCCAGTCAGCATAGAAGAAACAAAGTGTCTAGCACAGAATGTGCCGTTTTCCACGAGACAGCAGATAAAAGATTCATTTCAATGTGATACTTTTAGGTACTTCTTACGTTTTAAGATAACTGTCTTACACATTATGTCAGGATGTGCTGAAACTGGATAATCCATATCAGTAGTTATGAGTATCAATATCCCAACATTAAACAACAGTGTGATTTTATTTTAAATGGTTATGATGTAATATCAGATGACCTATCTGATATGACCTATATCAGATGCTGTCTATAATGATGACCTAAGCTTTTATTCATTTATAGCAGCAGAAAACACACCATCAAAATGAGCCGAGTACAACAGAAATCATCTTCCCCTCAGTGATCTAGTCATGCTTGTCAATGTTTAGTGCTGATGAGTAATGGTTTGTTGTAGCCTGAACCAGCATGGTGTCACACTGGTCTATGAGTGTTCACTCTGTTGAAGGGTTTCGGGTTGACTTCATATCTTCATCTCCAAACCTCCTCAGTTTTCCATGACATTACAAGAATGGGGTTTTCCAGCGTTCCATGATTTGCAGGAATCCTGACTGAGCTTGTTTTGTGGATATGAACCAGTGAAGCTTTCACTTCAAAAGCACAAACGGAATTCATCTGGCAGCGGTTCAAACAGATGGCACCAGGTATAAGCAAACACAACCAAGGAGGTGGGTATACACTGTTGACCCCTAACACCCATAATGGGTTTGATTGTGCATCAGAGGTAACAAGGCTAATGGGTAACAGAACCGAATGTACTCACTGAATAGCTCTCCTTAATGTGGGAATGAGTTTATTTTTTCCCCCCAGGAATTCAAAGCAGTCTCTCAGAGTTCAGTAGGTCCACAGGTTCTGCTGCTGCCCTGAGTCTAGAAGGATCTAGACCTTCAAATCAGACCCTTTTTTGTTTATGTGATGTGTAAGAAATAAATTTGTTGATGATTCATCACTCGCTACTGACCAAACAATTATGTGTCTGTTGTCAGGAAGTGCTTTGTGTTCACATGCTCACGTGTTTTAAGATTTGATGAATCTGCACCAGCTTACACTGATGTTTCAGGCAGAGATCATGTTTGCATCTTTCCACTGATAAAAACAGGAAAGAAATGAAGTCCTTAACCGCAAACATGCATAAAGTGATATTTGAATGAATAATAAGTAATGCGAACACACTAAGAATCAACACCCAACTCTGCAGAAAGCAGCAAAGGTTTAGGCTGCTGAGCCCTTAGAGCATTTCCATGACCACAGTGGTAAATAAACAAGAAAGTGGAAGGATGTATTGATTTAAAGCTGTTGCCGAGTTCATCAAGTCAAGTTCGTCCAGATGTGATGTGGATTGCATCTAGCGTACCCACAGGGTTACGTCGATGCCGCCTACACATGGGCGCCATGTTGCAAGTGCAACTGCGTAGTTAACAGCAAATATATCCCCAGAATAACTTGTATGTCTCAAGAAACACAGCCGACACGCTTTAGGTATAGATGCAGCACGCTCCAGTTTGTATTTCTCACGTTTAGAGTGACACAAGACCATGTGCATTAGCATAAATTGTGTGAACCATGTTTAGAACCTTCCATGGTGTACAGAAATCTCTATTATAGCATAGGCTATATAGGAACATTGTTCTTCTCCATCTCATTGTCTTTTGTGTCTTCTGGAAATAATAAAGTAGTAACTTTCTTTTTTTTTTTCAATCCACTTGAATGGGTCTGTGCTATCCTGTAAAATGACTGCGTTTTTAAGACGACCACAGGTGTGTGTGTATTACCTGCAGCAGGACGGTGCCACCGGGGAAGCTGAGTTGCACACAGTACTTAGGAGCATTGTCCCATGAGAGGAGCTGCAGGTCTTCTATGGCGCTGTAGGACAATGACGTCTCCATGTAACCAGTGGGCTGCAGGAGAAAACAAGAGGATATCAGACTACCAGTGTGGAACATTTACACTACGTACCGTATACTTAAACAGAGCCAGAAGAGAAAGGCATTTATTTTTACTGGCAGTCAGCTGGAAAGACAAAAAGAAACATATCCTGGGCTAACCTGCCCTGGGTAAACACCAAGGCCAAACAAAACCTCCGCATACAGCAGACCGACTAACTGTGTTATACAGTACACAGAGTCGTCTTTGTCAGCTGTCCAGACATTTGATATAGTGAATGCTGAAACAAAGTGGAAAATCAATTTAGCAAAATCCATTGATCGCACAAACTTTACCTAGAAAGACTTAGAGTTCACACACACACACACACACACACACACACACACACACACACACACACACACACACACACACACACACACACACACTCTAAGAAATGTGGTGGCAGGCTAGAGCTGCTATCCCAGCCTCAGCATTGTGAGAGGCTGGAAGTAGATGCAACTGAGTAACAGGCCACAACCTGTTTGCTAGTCTCACAACGATTACAGAAACGCTGACAAATTACCACAAGTTTCCGGACTGAGGAACAGGAGAGTCTTTAGAGAGAGAAAGAGGGGGGAGGGGAAAAACAGAACCTAAACAGATAAAATTAATGAGGCCAAGTAAAAGCCACAAGAAAACTGAGCCTACACTGTCAAGTTTGAAAAGAAATGTTTAATGCCACAGTGTCTACAATGAGACACGTGTCTGTCAGTAATGCAGAAATGGAAGTAAGTGAATCATCAGTGGATTTCTCAGACATTAGCGTCACTGCATGACTTAGTTGATGGGAGACTAACTGTATATCCACACAAATGGGCCCCATAGACGTCATCAGCCGTGGCTGCTGCTGCTGCACCCTCATTAGACACAAAAACTTTCAGGCATTTATGAGAATTCTTTTCTCCTTTCACTTTTTTTATTCAGAAAACATGAGATACGCACACCGAGTATGCTCAGCACGTTCTGCCTGGTGTAAGTAAACTCTCTCAGTGGCTCAGTGAATGGAGAAAGTTTCAGCTGGAAGAAGCAGTCAGCTGCTGACAAGACGGCAGTGATGTACGTGGTTCTAGGTAGAATTCTTTGTAAATGTACTTGTGGAAATCTTTCCACAAAAAAAAAACAAAAAAAAAACTAACTTACATAATACTGTTCCACCTCATCAGTGAATAAATATATATTTTAAGGTGTGATTTAGAATTCTCAGTTCAATGTGACACCAAGTAACAGATAAAGTGAGATAAGATAATCGAAGGTGTATCAGTACATGTCCATCGACAGCCTGTATGAAACGGTATGGAAACACCAATGAATGAAATAATCTTCCCAAATGGTTTGAAATAGACCTGATTTTGGAGACTGTTTGTAGTGATGACTTTAATGATAGTCATCAAAGAAGCTAATGGGATATTTTTGGTAGTTTGTTGATTGTAAAAATGCCCATTAGCCATTTTACCTACATCACCTTGTTAAATTACCAACAATTTATTTATTTAGTGCCTAAAGCTAATCTATAGCCAGCCAAAACCCTTATTTGTTTTACATGATTGTAGTCCAGAATTTTGCCTGCTTATTACAAAAATAAGTGATAACACCAGCCTTCATTTTGGTCCACTTGTATGAGACAGCAGCCACTCCATTGGCACATGAGAACATTACCTCCAGCATTTTCAACAGATGCCTAGTTTCCTACACAGGGACAAAACAAAAAACTCTGACAACAAAAAAAAACATCCAAGATATGAGAGGACAAACAAAGGACAAGGGGCATTAGGACTGGAGAACTTGGCAGGTGTACTCCTAGGGTGTAGCGCTCCTTTAAACTGTTGCTTTTGGAACTTCAAACACTGATGTAGTTTGGGAATTTAATCAGGGTTGCATCTGGAAGATAAAAAAGCACCTCAGCTGCTATGAGGAGAGAAATAAATCTGCTGACCAAACAGTCAACTGGCTGATTCAAAGTGAAACCACCAAGACTGTTAAAGAGGAACCACTGCCGACTGGATTGAATGGATTAAAGCCAGTGAAGTGACGTTCATCAACTGTTTCTTTATTCTAGCTGGATCTGCACAGCATAAAACACACAGGACAACCATGCTCGTTCACATGCCGCTCTCTCTACAACTTAATGGAAACAGTTGTTTTCTGAAGACCTGCCTGTGCACAGCTTCACTGCTATCCTGCTCAGTTTACAACCACACATCACTTTCATTCTAACATTCCTCTTTGCCTTGATTGCTGTAAGTGTCGTGTCCTACACAACTTACTCAAAATAAAATTTAAAAGACATCGGGGGAAGGCGCCATTCCCCATTTTGTTCATAGCCCGCTGTATCCCACAGATTATAATAAGCATTCCGTGATATGTCGCCTGATTAAGATTCAGAGAAAGACGCACAGGATAATGACAGAAAAAGAACAGGTAAACGTCTTTCTGAAGATTAGGGAAGTTCAGTTTAAATACTTCAAGACTGGAAACTAAAGCTCCACAGTGAATTCAGTAAACTGTTTAATATGCAGTGATGCTCGGAAGCTTTCAAACACTTTGTTGTGTTTTGAATTTTCTCTATTTTGGTGTAATTATTACAAATAAACAAGGGAAAGTAATGATGCAAATAAGCCAAAACTAAATTGATATTTATTGTGGAAAATGGTCCAGTCTTACATATTCGTGTTGTGAACCTCTAGAATTATTAGTTAATTTGGAGGAATAATTAGAGTTAGGTGTTTCAGTCAGTGGGATGAGTCACTCGATTCGTGTCGCTCACTTACGTCCCTTTAACAGAAGAAACCCCCAGCACAACCAGGCTCTGGGTGGGCGAGTTTACTGTGTATTTTCCTGTTTAATTGTTGCTGGACAGGAAAAACCTATAGTGTATAATGAAGAAGCTCTTTTCTGATGTTTATGATGATTTATACTTGAGGAGTATCATGCAACCTGTTTATACAAATGTAAATAGAGAGTTCCTGTTAAACCATGGCCAAACGACATCATTACAATATGAATGAACCATGGCTGCCAAGCTATAGCCAGTGTCTGAGGAAAACAGGCCTCCACACACTGTTCTGGTATTACTCCACTTCCTCTATTCTTCTTTCGCTTCTTCTGCTGCTGCTGTTTTTTCCAGACAGATAAACAACCTTTCTCTGGTCTCGTCCGGCACATACACACAGTCACGGCTCCAGTCAACACAAACAAACAGAGTAGCTGCACTGAGGCAGCCAGCAGCAAATGCCTGCTTTTGCCTTGATGTCCCTCTGCAGCGGAGTCGAGCAGATAGGTGTTGCTCTCTATTTGTATCCATCTCTTCATACAGTAATCAAGCAGCTCTCTCTGCTGCTCCTCGACTCTCCTCCAGGGACGAAGAACAAACAATGCTATCCCTTTATTTGCACCACTGTCTGCAGCTGACAGATCAAGGTGGCTCTTCTGTCTCACCCCCCCCACACACATATGTACACATCTGTTGTGAAACTGTATGTGTACAGGATCTTCATTAGTGATGACATCCATGGCAAATATTGGTTCTGGGCAAGATGTCAAATTTCCTTGGAAGAGCAAACATCAATCGCTGCATCCGTCTGTCTGTCTTGTCTGTGTGTGTACGATGCCAAATAGTGTTTTTGATTGAGTTGGGACACACACACACACACGACAAAGTACAAAAATAAAAAAGCAACATATGAAACTGTTTGCTGGAGAGAAAGAGAAAGATAAACGCTGTTGTGTTTTTGAATGAACGGACGCAGAGCAGAAACACAAACAGAAGGAGCTTAAATTTTCTGATAACCAGCCGACGTTACCATAGATACTCCATCCTGCACAAGTGCACACACTGATTGCCTCCCTCTCTCTACCTTCCCCTCTCATCCTCTCAATGTCTGTATTTCCTTCTCTTTCTTCTACTTAGCTCTGTTTTCTGATCCCAGTCCTCTGTTTCTCCTTTCTGTTGTTTTTTTTCCCACTCATTCTGTCTCTTTCTGTTCTGCTTTTTCTCTTGTCTCTTCACTGCTGTGTTGCTATAGAAACAGGGTGATGGAGATATATGTTGTGTGTTGTTTGGTTCCAATGAGAAGCAGACAAGGAGCAATAATGTAAGGAAGAAGAAAGTCAGCAAATTACAGAAAGTACAGTGTATATTATTAAATCCCTCCATAATAGATACAGTCTGTAACACACTGTAACTCAAACAGTCATAAACAAGTGAATATGAATACACCTGGACATGACAGTAATAATTATGATATATTTACTGAACAGCAGACACCTAAAACCTAGGTGTAAAGTATACCTAAAACATAAGAAGAGCAATGTAGTGTCTGCTGTTCAGTGCAGTGAAGAGTGCTCCGAGCTGTACTACACAGGAGGATGGCCCAGCACAGAAGGAGCAACACCTCAGAGCCTGAATCACCTGTGTACCTTCATCTGAAGCACAGAGACACTCATTTATGCTCCAAAATGTACAAATACTGGATAGAGAAGACAGGTGGTTTGTGCAAATAACCAACCCCTCACTCAACAGAGGTGGAGGCCTCAGACATAACTTATCTTCAACCTACCATGCTGCCCTTTCATCCATCCCCAGGAAAATCAGGCCCAATTCACACATCCACCAGGTTGACCACACTTAACGACCCACTTAATGGGAGCAGGAGGAGCTGTCAGGGGTGGGGTTGTTATTTCTACCCACACTAATCCCCTGCCTTTGTTTCACTTAACGAGCCTATTTTAGGAAGGTGTGAGGTGAAACCAACCTGGAGGATATATTTGTCACTAACCACTTTCATTGAGAACAATGAAGCAATGAAGTCCAGCTGCCATGACTCAACCTGCAGACTCTTTAAAAAAATATGTTACATTTGGGGGTCCACAGAGCAGGAATGATTCTGTTACTGGTTTCACAGTAAATCTTAATAGAGTTGGGTTAATTAGATAGTAATACCCTTTCAAATGGTAATTATCAGTAAAACCATGGTTAACTTATGGTTAACATGTTGAACAACGCTTACAGGGTAAAGTACAGTCCAACATCAACCAAAGTTAGAGTAACATAGGTTTGTTTTATGTATTTGCTCTTATACCACTGCATGTATGTCTGCCGCTGTATACATTGCGCAAACCCGATGCGCCAATTCACCAAAACATGTTCTGTACTTAAATGCAACACAGAAGATGCACCATGAGTGAGGGAGAATGATACCACATTCAATATTCCCTTGTTGAATTTTAGTTTGCGTATCAGTACTTTTTGAACATTTTAACAATACAATATTAAAGCTGATAACCGGGACAGTGGTGCAGTGGTTAAAGCAGTTGGCAATTGTCGCGGTCCTTCCCTACTGCCAGTTCAAAGTGGTGAAGGTTGCGTCAGGAAGGGCATCCAGCGTAAAATCCTTGCCAAGCCAACATGTGGAGCGATCGGCTGTGGAGACCCCAAACAGGGAGCAGCAGCAAGAACAATAATGCTGATATTTTCATGCCATCCCATCTTTACCACAGGCAGAGCAGCACACAAGTCACAAATACAGAAAAAGTCCGGCCTGTCAGGTGTGCTGTGACAACACGTGTGGACGCAGAGTCACTGATCAGCCACACTATCAGCTCACTGATATGTCGTGTTCACTGAGCACTGCAGGGCAAGAGGAAACTTTCCAACTGTGACTTTGATGACTCAGAACGGGGAAACGCATCGACAAGCCAGAGGGAGGGTGGAAGACAAGAGGAAAGAGAAAGTGAAAACGGGCAACGGAGGAAGAGTGAGGCCTGACACAGCTGACTGAGTCTGAGCTGCAGTGGCAGCAGCCGGTTTGTATCTGCTGCCTGGGTCGGTACTCTGAAAAACACCAAGCAGCCATTTTAAAAGGTCAGTCCTCTGCAGACACTAGTGGCACAGTATTAGTAATGCTATGACGCTACTGTGTAGTACAGCTTTAGACAGGTCACCAAATCGTAGAATTTCTCCCCCACTCATCCTTTACTTCTCCTTTTCTTCATCCTCCAACATCCTCTCACTCACCTTTGCTCCTTTTAGTCCTTCCCGTGTTTCCTTTTTTGTCTCTCACTTGTCATTCCCATGTTCTCCAGCTCGTTCTGCATAAGCACCCATGTGCTGAACACAAACATGTAACAAAGTGAATGCTACATACTGTATGAAACAAGTCCTTCATGCTCTTTTGCACTCAACCGTGTTTGTTTGAGTCACACAGTAACAACCACAGCTCTCCTCTCTGAAGACAAATACCGGGTGGATAAGAAACCACACTGAGTGCTCATTTCTTCCTGTTCCCGTCATCAAGCCAACATTATCTTTTCACATCCTGTGTTCCCCCTCGGTTTCATATTTACCAATAATCACATGACAGCGGTTCCCAGACAGAAAGACATTGAGCAGATTGATCGTTAAACAGCATAAACATGTCATGCGCTCTCTTCAGGGACTCGGGCACGTCGTGGGACTCTGGGAAACTGCTGGACTTGTGTGATTGACATCGCGTATGCATGAAGAGCCGCTTCCCCGAATGATAAGCAGCCCT
This sequence comes from Ctenopoma multispine, assembly GCA_034779795.1. Taxonomy (NCBI): domain Eukaryota; kingdom Metazoa; phylum Chordata; class Actinopteri; order Anabantiformes; family Anabantidae; genus Ctenopoma; species Ctenopoma multispine. The sequence goes on along the minus strand of JAUYWH010000024.1, from coordinate 1,657,031 downwards.
ACTTCTCCATTTACTAAAGCAACCAAACTGCTGCTAGTAAACACGGACACCGCTGACCTGCAGCAGATCCCCACAGAGGAGATGACGGATGGATAGTTGAAAACTTCCACGTTGAAAAAGAAAAATGACAGTGTTTAGGTGTTAGCTCACTCAAATTAGGAAAATGCCTCTCTTTTAAATAATGGCCATGTCTCTATAAACACTGCATGGCTGCTGGAGGAACAAGATAGTGCACGTGCAAGTCTGAAACATGTCACATGCCAAGAAAAACAATGTAGCAGTACGATCCTCTCAGAAAGCAGCTCCGTAAGGATTAGACTGTTATGATTAGTAAACAGGTTGTCACAACTGTTCAAGCTAATTTGCAAGTAACATTTAGTGGTTTCTGCATCTGAAATGTAAGAATGTGTAACTTTTTCTATTTCCAGGGGCGGACTAACAAGCTGAAAGGGCACAGGGTAAACTTTGACTGTGATTTTAAATTATGATAAATACGTCTTGATGAATTAACAATTAAATGTCCAAAAAATAACGATAATCAAAGAGTATGAATGAGTAACATTAGCTTGTATCAGCTCAGTCTAGCACTTCAGCAGCAAAAGGGAGGGTAACATCTGGTAAATTATAACCAATCTCCACGCTTATCCAAATATAACACTAGCCCAAACAAAACAATAAATCAGACTATGAAGAATATCGTGTGGTTCTGATGAGCCAGGAAGGTTACAGTAGAAAATAAGCCTATAAATTGTGCTGCAGCAGTAGTTATTCCTGTAGTAGTGGGTCAACAGTCAGTATTGTGACATATGGCCGTGCATGCGCACAAACACACAGTTAAATAAGTGAACACGCCCAAACATTATTTTACTGTTCACTTATTTAAATCAAACTGTCTAAGGACTGAGCGAGTGGAGCTCTAATTCTCATTATGTAAAACTCTGTTTGATCCTAGCGTAGCTTAAATGTACCAATGACCACGTTGTCTGATTTAAATTCCACCTTGGCTAGACATTTTGCACTTTGCACTTCTGCACCAACGTGAAACAAAATAACAGGTGCGTTTGGATACGCCCACACAGTCCCACTGCTTTACACTTGTCAGTGTGTGACGAACAAGGCTCTAAAGCTATTTTGCATTGATCAGCTTGTGTACGTCATTTCATTCATGCAGACCGATAGTCATTTTGCATTTTAACAGTTAATCTCACCAGGAACATTTGCATTTCTTTTTCTGAACTAATGTATATATTTTTTGCATAAAATACAACTTAAGAGTGCAGTTTACAAAAAGTTACATTTAGTAAAGTACATGTTTAGGATTAGAGGATTCATCCACTCAAATCATTCTCCCAGTGTTAGTTTCACTTCTCTTTATCTGTGATCAAGAGACAAATTAATCATTTTACTGTCAGGTCAAAATATATTTAGAAGACATTTTATAAAATTTTAGTAAGATGTTTCCTGGTTTGCTCCTTTTGTGTTTTTCTGTTGTGCAATATCTTTGTCACTTGAGGGTATAAATACAGAAACCTACAACAAACCAACAAACTTGTCAATCTAACCACTTACCACTGACGTGTACAACCAGTGCTCCAAAAAGATGCAGGCTCTGCGAGGGTGCCACACTGCATAAGCAACAGGTCCATGCCCGAAGAAGCTTAGTGACAGGTCATCATCTCAACACCCCAGATCTCTCCAACTGGTGCATTATGTAGATCTAAACCTGTGACTATGTCAGTGCTTCCCTCAAAGTTATTTAAAGAGCATTTTTAACAGAGTCAATGAGATGATCAGTGCTGTATGGACACAATACATTAAATACACTGCCCGGCCAAAAAATGTCGTCACCAAAAAAAGGGCACACACTAATATTTTGTTGGAGCACCTTTAGCTTTGATTACGGCACGCATTCTTTACTTTACTTGGCAGACGCTTTTATCCAAAGCGACTTACAGGGAGCTGAGTGTCTGGCTCAGGGACACACCTGGTGATGGGCTAGGAGTCAGGCTGGGACTTGAACCTGCAGCCTTCCGCATCCCAGTCTGACGCTTAACCCATTGAGCTACCAGGCCACTTGCATTCGCTGTGGCATTGTTTCAATAAGCTTCTGCAATGTCACAAGATTTATTTCCATCCAGTGTTGCATTAATTTTTCTCCAAGATCTTGCATTGATGATGGTAGATTCTGACTGCACACAAAGCCTTCTCCAGCACATCAAAGATTCTCATTGGGGTTAAGGTCTGGACTCTGTGGTGGCCAATCCATGTGTGAAAATGATGTGTCATGCTCCCTGAGGCACTGTCACAATTTAAGCCTGATGAATCCTGGCATTCTTGGAATATGCCCGTGCCATCAGTGAAGAAGTAATCCATTGATAGTGTAACCTGGTCATTCAGTATATTCAGCTGACCTCATTCTTGGAGCACATACTTTTGCTGAACCTATACCTGACCAACTGCAGCAACCCAGATCATAGCACTGCCCCCACAGGCTTGTACAGTAGGCACTAGGCAAGATGGGTGCATCACGTCATCTGCCTCTCTTATTACCCTGATGCGCCCATCACTCTAAAACAGGGTAAATCTGGACTCATCAGACCACATGACCTTCTTCCATTGCGCCAGAGTCCAATCTTTATGCTCCTTAACAAATTGAAGCCTTTTTTTCCGGTTTGCCTCACTGATTAGTGGTTTTCTTACGGCTACACAGCTGTTCAGTCTCAATCCCTTCAGTTCCCTTCACACTGTGCATGTGGAAATGCTCTTACTTTAACTATTAAACATAGCCCTGAGTTCTACCGTCGTTTTTCTTCGATTTGATTTCATCAAACGTTTAATTGATCGCCAATCACTAAAGACTACGTAATGAAATTATTATATATAGTTTATTTAAATAAAATGAAAATATTTGGTTACTTATTTATTTAATAAATTATATATGTTATTAATTATGTGTGAATTAATTTCACTATTTATCTAATGAATCATTTAAATAGATATTTAAATAGTTATTTAAATGCTTATTATACTGAATGTATTGTGTCACTCTCCACACTCTGTGTCACATATCATAAACTGAAAGTTCACATTAACTAGCTCTGTTTCCCATGACGTCAGAGACTGAATATCTTTTGAGTTCTCCCCGACTCCCTGTTTTTGGTATGATTATCACCATATCTTCTCATGACTTTTCCTCCACCCAGAGTTATCTAGTCCTTTATTTTATCAACAGATACCACACATTATTTTCTGACTAATTTGATTATGTGTGGAATAAAAAAAAACAGTCAAAAACAACTTAACCTCTAAACCATGTGTGAATGCCAAATACTTGTTTCATGATCTTTGTCGGTTTGTGTCGATATACGTGCCTGTACTTGTCTTTTGCAGCTTTTCTGACTCTGTTGTTGACTGTGGTCCAAAGTGACGTTAAGAAGCTAAAAAACGCCTGTAATGGAAAATAGTTTTTCTGGACTTTGCGTGACTCCTAGTCATCCACTTTATCTGATGTTGGCTCTCATGCAGAGAGGTCCATGGCTATAGTTACAGCTGCTGATGAACAGCAATACTAACACATTGGAATATAATGAAACAAACCCAACAAGCTTACCCTCTTTGTTTTTCCCTTTTTGATCCAACTTGAATTTAGCTTTTTATTTTAACATCTCAATTTTTTTTATCTTTTTTATTAATTCTGATGCTAATTATACTTGAGCAAAGAAGAAATATACAGATTAGCCCCCACGTCAGACCTAATCATAATAAAGAAAGACAGAGTCCTTGTGAAGGTCTCTGCCACCTCAGTGAACAGTGGCACAAATTAAGCCAATCAGGTTTTGATGTACAGTTAGTGGAAGTATTCTTTTACTTCCATAATCAGGGCTCTAGTACACCATTACAAAGGACATCCAGTCTGCAGTAAAGTAGCAATAAGTAGTACGTGAACCCTTTAAATTGCATATGTTTTCTGCATCAATAAGCTGTAAGATGTTACTACTAAACTAATTACACACAATTCAAATCATCTTTCATGCCTTTACTGAACACAACGATGTTTCTTTGTGGAAAAAGTAAGTGAGCCCCCAGGCTATAGATTTTCGCAAAAGGTGAATTAATACATTTTTAATTTTAATCATTAAATTTTGTACTGTGAGTTATTTTCACATAAGTGGGTCCAACCAGGATGACACCAAAGGAGCACAGCATAGATTACAGAAAAAGAACTCTAGTGATAAAAAAAGCTAAAAGCATAGGCTGTTCTGTACCCTACACCGCACCCCGACGTGAACCTCCCCAGACATGTAACTACATATCACTGTGATGCAGATCACAACAGTTTGACCCACCTGGTTTAGTAAAAGTAACTGCTGATCAACATCTATTAGCTACAACTCCTACATGATCCACTCAGTTTCAGTTGTACACCATAAAAAAACTCAGTTCATAGAAACCCCACCGCCTACTGGTGGTTTAATTAAATGGGGAACCAGCTGTCACTTTTCCAATGGTAACAAGGTCACCCTTATGGCACCTCTAATGATCAGTGTTGATTTTAATCCGATTTATTTCAGTTCTGGTTTTACAGGAAGATATGTGCTGGACTGGCTGTTTACAGTAACTTCCCTTTTCAGCTCAAGAAAGAGATTTTAATTTGGTTTCTGCACAAGTTAGAATGTGAAGAGAATCAGTCTACATGTTTTAGGTTCATGTTTACCAGTCCAGACATATCAAGCAGCCATCGCTGGTGTTTTAATATCATTTAATGAACATAAAGTAACTGACAGAAGATTAAAGTAACTGAAGATTACATAGAATATGCAAGAAAAGACAGGTGCCAGTATAACATGCCTGTTTTAAATCATGGAAACAAGCAGTCAATTTGCAAAAAACACAAAAAAATAAAATATTGACGGCTTTGCAGGACTTAATATTTTAATTAAATCTTAAGGTCAAGTTTCCGTATAAAAGTGATTAAAAGTCATAGCTCACAGCTACAAACGAGTGGTGTGTAACTGTGTGTGACTTCCCACTGCTGGCTGAACGCTACGTTTTTCAGCACACTTCAAAACAAGTTAGTTTCCCTGAAAGACAAAAAACACAAATAGAGAATGAGGGTTCAGTCCTCTTACTCTTTGTTTTTTCTCTGTTCCATCACATTATCCATCATTTCCAGACACATCAGGCAGAATTAAGGGAGCAAGTCCAATTCCAGAGTATTCTAAATATCATAAATCAGTATGGCACAGAGTGCTATCCTTCCCGAATATAACTCATATCTTTGCTTAATGGCTGCATTGTTCAAACAAAACTGGGAGGATCCAGTATTTGAATATGAGCATGCACTGGAGCCTGTCCTGGAGGCCAGCTCAGTGCTGATCAAAGCCTGTGCGTGTGTGTGCGTGTGCTTGCTCACAGGTTGTAGTCATTGCATTTTGTTTCTCTTCCCTTATATTTTGGGTTAAAACAGAACCATCATCCAGGTCTTGCAGTCCAGTTATCTCATGCTGCCTCTGCTTTGATGCTCTGGACGTCTCTTTTCGTTCTAGCAAACCGTCACACTCGGGCACATGAACTCTTCCCTGCTCCGACAAGCTTTCTCTTACACGTCCTGTTCCACCAAACTCGTCCATGCATCGCAGATTCAATCAATCAGTCAATTCTAAATTCTATTCTGAAATTTAAATCACAATTTAGTTTTGCTGTCCAAGAGTGTAGGCTCAAGTTCATAAATGTGAGGATACAGAAAAGTTTCTACTGTGCAGAAATACTGTTTTTTTTGTCTTTATTCGTTTAAATCTGGAACAACATGTTGTGACTACTGGGTACTTTTATGCCTTCAGCCTAGTTTCTCGATCTTTACAAAGCCTGTAACCAATCGACCTAGGGTAGAGATGGCTGAGATTACAACTTGGACTATACTCCGAGTTGAGGCCTACTTCAAGAGAGAACAAGGTTGTTTGTATGACGCACTATCCAACCACATCAGGAAGCTGAGTTGTATATAATTTCTATACTTTTTTTTTTTATTGTCGTGGGGGTGTTAATGCCACAGAGTCAAAAGTGACTTTTATTAGCATTAAAACATTCTTCCTATTACAAATAAAGTGAAATCCATAACTTATAAAAAGCACTATAGCTCGGTTCAGTACATGACCGGGGTTCTGATGACACAGCCTTAGTTGTTAGGAAACTTTAGATAGATACGACAGTAAAGTCCGACATTACTCGTGTTTTCTTTATAGACTCTACTCGTGCTGCTGTCACACTGTGTTTAGCTTTTTATCATTTTTTCTGTAAACGCTCAGCAGTGTTCAGCAGTTTCACTTCAACCCAGTCATCTACTGCTGGTGTTTACCTTACGCACAGCTTACGCAGCTCCAGCTTCACAGCGTGTGATGCTGAAGCCAGAGACCGCCATGATCATATCTCCACTTTGTTTTAGCATCCTTCCATTGCTGAACTGTAACAGATCTTTGTGCCATTTCCCATGGGAAATCTGCTGGTTACCAGCATTCACTGTGTACAGAGGCTCTGCTTACAATAACCTGCAGCCTTTCTGCAAAGTTGTATGCAATTACTGCTTTTAAAGGGCAACTTCACCAACTTTCAACTTGCTGTGGTTCTAGTTTGGGGAGTATATGTATATGAATGCCTTGTCTATATTACAGTATCTCTCTGGTTCAAGCTGAAAAACTCCAGATGACATCATGTGGAGTTTTCAGTTCAGATAATGTCATCTGGAGGATTTTCTAGAAGCAGAGAGATATTTTATTACGGAGTACGCAAAGGGAAGTTTAATACCAATCATACATGTGTACTCCATGAACTAAACAATAGCAAGCAAGTTGGTGAAGTTGCCCTTTAAAGCCTAGTGCCTACCCATTTTAATTTAGCTCATAAGAAATGTGTTTGTGTGTCATTAAATATACACTGGTTTGTTCTACCTCTAAATACGGGTCACTCCACAAAAAAAAAGTTGGCCTCGCTGTGTGTGGTAGCGTACGGGGGTCGTCTCAAATGGCCTCCACATGTCCAGTAAATGAAATGCGAGTTGTTTTTACATAAACCCAGAACGCCTACTGTGAGCTTACACACACACACACACACACACACTCTCAGTGAATGACATGCCATATTTATGACCTCTGAAGCCAGAAGAATTTCTTTGCAGCAGTTGAGGGTAGCAAAAAAACGAGCAAGGAAATCAGAAGCTACTGCCTCTGCAGATCATATTATTACCAAATAAAGTTAGCCGTGACGAACCTTTGGAAGGTATTTGATCAGTTCTGCTAATTAAAGATCTTGATTGAATAAGAAGGTAACATAGAGGCTCACACAAACCCCAAGTGGTATAATTTAAATAAATTGGCATTAGAAACAGGGCCCACCTCTGTTTCTGGCGTAATTTTAAGACACTTCAGGCCCCATACATGACCAGGAGACACTCGAGCCTCGCTGATTTCTAAAAGGCTCCCGTCTCTCGCCTTGCTATGTATAGTATAGTGAGTCCCCTTGTGCTCACTGAGAACCTGATTTCTTTTATCTCGGGCTGTTTTGGAAGTGAGGCACAACACAGGGAGTAGTCGCTCACACCAGCTCCATTCTTACACAAATATGATGTAAGTAGGGTTTCTGACTACAGTCATAGCAGCCAGCAGGTCTGTCAAAAAGGAAATGTGCGTCACACACCTCCCTCCTCCTGTCTACGGACATCTCTCTGTCATTAAACTTTAATGATAGCACTTTACACTGAAACTTGATTTCTACACAACTTTCAAAAATGCACACTGCTTTAACCTCAACGGGATTTATGTGATTTTTGTTACTGAAACTGATGAAACCCTCTTGGCAGCTCCGCTCCGTTTCACAAAGGTCTTTTCTCATAGCCATCTCAGTTATTCGCTGTGCGTGGGGATGTTGTCGGAGATGCAGAGTCAACGCTCTTTGCCTCCTTTTTGGAAGTAGTCTCACAGCACAGCAGCAGAGCAAACGGCTGAGCATTGTTCTGCTGCCCACACTGGCGCTCTGGTCGACGACAAGCACAACAACAAGTCCACTCAGGAAATGCACATTCATGCTTGAGCCCGAATAAAAGCCTCTTCCTCATATTTTAGACTTTACAGTGTGAAGAATATGTGACATTGTCAATAAACACACGAGTCACCTCACATGACTGGATTCAGAACAAAAGAATTAGCATTAGATTCAGACTTTCTGGTTTCAGTTTACCATCATGCACACAAAGCAGACTATGGTTCACTAAAGGGCAGTTTATGATAAATAACACAATTCTGACTACTTCATATTTTCTACTACGTCAACAACAAGTCCAGTGCTTAATGAATTCAACTGAGGTGCATCATTACTTCTTAGACGTAAAAGTGACTTGTGGGATGTTGGAACAAGAACAATAAAGCAGTTGCAATAACCATGTGAGATCTAACTCAACCAAAATGTTGATAGTGAACTAGAAAAACAAATATGTTTAGCCAACATTTGGAAGATTCTACACTGTCTACACCATCTGTGCATGCCAAACATCAGTGTGGTTAAGGTTAGGGAAATATTGTGGTTGTGACAAGTAAAATATAACTATGATAGAGTCAGAGTCAGACTGTGTTTGGGTCTGACGTGTAATACATACGTTCAAGTCTAAGTGCTAACTGTTCACAGACAAAATACAAGCTGCACATAGATTCTTTTAGATGGTTGGAGTCAAACACAGTCTAGTTCTGTCTTAGATAAATATATTTTTAGTCACTTTCTCCAGGTTGACAATTTCTTAGCCAGAGAAATGATGTGCTCTCAGTGCTTTGCTAAGCACAGCCAGACAACTGTGTTTGTGAGAGTTTTCTGTCTTTGATGGAATAAATTAAGTTGGAACTTACTGATGACATAAACATATAGATTAATACTATTAAAAAACAAATGTCAATGATAAAATATATTTTACTACTTTGAATGATGAGATCATTTCCTGTCACCATTTTATCATAAAATGATACTTTTCCTGAACCAAACCAGATTGTTTTTCAGTCTGACCACTTAGAACAGATCATGATGATTCAGGAAATGCCTTCAGACTTTGAGTGAATGCTGTAAAAACATTTACAGAGTTAAAAACAATAACTAGAATGTATGAAATACATGTGAGGCACAACCTGGGACTACATGAGGTCTCACAGCTACAGAGAGCTCGGTTACTGTTCATCTTGCTGTGTGCTGAATGCTGCCACTGGACCCACTGTAAACTGTGATGGGACTAGAGATGCGTAAGAAAAACACCACCACTTACTACATCCTCAATAATTAACATGCTCGATTTAAATTAACACTTCTCTGACACTGTCAACAAAACTAGACATTTACAAGCATTTTACAGGCAGAACTGAGAGCACAGCTGTCGCGCTGGGTTGCACAGGACTGTACAGGTACTAAACAGATAGTACGTGATGGAACACAAAGGTGATTCAACTTACATCCATTTATGAAAGTTTTCACATTAGACGTTTGTGAAACAATGTGTCTAGAACCAAAGATGGGGAAGTTGGAGGTGGATAATAAGTTTAAACAACAGGGAATTCCAGGGAAAAAAGTCACCATTCATAGTCTGAGTGACTAGAGATTGCTGGGAAGTGGCAACGTCCCCAATCCTGCTCTCATAAAGATGATTTCCTGGTTGTTGCTGAAGGATGCTGCTGACTGGCCAAAGTTTGAAAACTGATCCCATTTCCCATTGCAACCACAATCAATGAAGAATCACTGACACTGGAGATCATAGCACACCACTTAAAGACATGTATACACACAGCAAGCCCCCAGACAAAGTTACTTTACTGAACCTATTGATATGAGGAATTTTTACAACCACTCAAAATAGATACATACACATACTGTACTGTACTGTACAAGTGTTATGTGGCTCTTACTGTCACCAAGACTAGAGGCCTACTCATGCTCTCCATGTGTCCACAAGAGTCCACATGGGTCATTAAGTTGTAACTGTCTGTCTTGATAACTGTCTTCTTTCTTAGTGCAAAGAAAGAGGTTGCGTTCATATTCACCGCCTGCCTCCACTGACAAGCGAATAACATAACCCCGTACTTCAATTAACGTTGTGTCTAATCAGATACAATGCAACACGTTAAGTCCCTCACTGAGCACACATTTGACAATCAGTTTCACTGTGTGTTTCCACAATAGTGACTGACTGAACACACCTGAGCCAGGTAATCAGCAGAGGCCAGTAAGATAGCTGGAGGACAAGAAGGCCCATAAGGACCTATGCCTTGCATATTGCTGTACAGTGAAATTTGAAGCCCCTTATATGACGATGACTTTTTGGCCTTCTTTGTTTTCCTTTACAGGTTCTTGTTGGATGTATACTGATAAAAAATGTTCACTCAGTGCGAGCATCAAAGCAACCAATCATTTTCATGCTGAAACATTTGCATTCATCCTACATCATTATCCTACAAAGATCTCGCATTAGTGACACACAACACCGCTCAGAAAACATTGATCAGAAGCAAAGTATCCAGAGAGCAGTGTGCATTGTTTGATGACCCTGTTGTTTGGTCGCCTGGAGGCAGCTGCCTCGCTTCATCAACAAGTGTTATCTAGCCCGGCGTGTTTCCTAGATTCAAACTTAATATCCTTTCAGTGCGTCACTGACTTATCATCATAAAGTTACACCCACAACAAGTTAATGCACACAAGTAATCAACAAGTAATCAGGGTTACTGGGAAATGACAAGAAGGCTAAACTATGACCTCGACTCAGTGATTAGCACGAGAGACCGATATAAACCATAATCACAGATTCAGATATCATTTCACAAACTTGCATGATAACTGAATGAAATGAAAAAAGCTGACATTACAGACTGCAAAAAGAAACCCCCTGTAAACGAGCAGGTGAACTGACTTTAGGTGGGTTTAACTGTAACCACATCCCCAAGTCTTTCCTGCAACAACAACTTTGCAGTAAGAACTACATCACACACTCGTCTGGCCTGGCTGCGATAGGCAGACGTCCAAAAAAGCTTCTGCCAAGGTGTTTTGATAAAACAATGGGCTGTGGCGCTGAAACAAATGTTAGAGAAAAGTGTTGATAATAACAGCAGGGGAAATGAAGGCTTTTATGGTTTCTGCATTATTCTACTGACTGACATGACTCCTGCTGTGGTTAATGATTACATGTTGAATCTGACGCCTGATGCACATATAAGTACAAGTTACAGTATAGAGAATCGTGACTGTATTGGACGTTATGCTGAACGTTTGGATGGTCAAACAGCTGTTTTAGTTTCTCCAACTCTGTGTTTATCACACCACCATCTGTTAAAATTATGCTGGAGTGAGCAGGTGATCAACAGGCCAGCACCTCTGCAACAGAAGCTAAACTGACCTGTAAGATCATCAGAATTGCAGTAAAACCTGTTTTATCGTCGTAGCATCGTTTTACTCCTGTATGCAAACCTTCAGTTTGACAAGCTGTTTGTTTGTTATGTTGATCCAGGCTACTGCAGGAGAGGCTTCTCGACCGGCTGCAGTCACAAGTTTAACTGGGCCCTCAACCCCCTCCCCACTCCAGCTAATGTTGTTCAAGATTTAGTTGGGATGGTTTACATCCAGCTTAAAGCCTCCTGCGCGAAAACAGTGAAGGGACACAAAAACACGACTTTCCATATGCACACACACACTGCGGAGACCTCCACTTCAGTGAGACCTTACACCCAGAGTAAGAACCAGAAGTCAGAGATCGCAGGTACGTGGGCACAAGGAAGTGATGAGAAAGATGGAGATGGGGCGGGGGGGCTAGGTGGAAGGGTGCAGGCCACGGCAACAGCACTGCCGACATTATCAGCTGAGAGGGCCGAGAAAGCGGTGACACCGTGCCTCCCTGTAAACTGCGTCAACAGACTGTGCGTAATCTGCTACGTCCAGGCAAGAAAAGACAAACCAAAACTGCCTGTGGAATGTGAAGCATATTATAGTCTCTCTGTGTCTCTCTCTCTCACACACACACACACACACACACACGAAGCTCGAAGGCAACTCACGGTGGCCGAGGTCAGGCTGCTGTCTGTGAGGGTGAGGTGGTGGGGCTCCCACCTCCGTAGAAACTTGGAGGTGAGGATCTTGCTGAGGAAGGTGCGGGGGTGTTTGACCACGCACACCTGGATGTCCCCCTCGTGGAGCAGCTTGTATCGCATCCCGCTGCTGCTGCAGTGGTGCAGGGTCCTCTTGCACGGCCCTGCGCCGAGCTTGGTGTTGTTATTCCCTTCCGACATTTCCCCCAGCAGGGGCTTGTTCTCCTCGCACTGATAAAACTGGTTGTTGTGCAGCTCGTTGCCTCCGCCGCCGCTGTTGAAATCCATAGTTCAGTAATCCAACAATTTATTGTTTCCAAATGTTACTCTCGGGGAGGGGAGGGCGAACGCGTCGCAGCGATACAGGAATCCTACATGTAGGCCTATATGAAAAATAGAAATAGATCAGGTCGTTCGGATCGAGCTGAAGGGGGGGGGGGGGGGGGGTTACCTACCTACCAAGCGCTATAACACGACCTCAGATACAGTAGACTCGGCAGAGACAGGCGCAGAAACGTCACCAAACAGTGTCTTATGGCAGGAAACCCGGACAGGGGAAGGTTTTTATGATACAGTGCAAAATATCCACCATTTTCCTCCCTCACAATGCCCCATGAATTGTCTCAACGGTGCGCGTCTCGCCTCCCCCCCAGCACCACCACCAGCGAGCTATTCAATATGTTAGGGCCATGGCCTTATCCATTCCGATCGTCTCGGTGCCAAACAGAATAATCCACAGCGACGCGCGTAACAGATTAAGAAGAAAACTGGCAAAATATCCAATGGCGGCGGCTCTGGGCTCCTCCGTGGGGTTTTGTGGTCATTACAACCTCACTGGCACTGTTTCCTTTTATTCAGTCTTTTCCCCTATCTTGGCGTACAGGAGCCAGCACTCTCCGACAGCGCAGTGCCGATTGGTTCCTGCTCGTTCATGTGATACCGGACTGACGTCAATGGGGAGGCGAGCGGATGAGCCTTGTGTCTTTTGCGCTTGACTGTCTGCCGAGGGCGCACGCACGCTCCCCCCTTCCCACCACCCTCTCTCTCTCTCTCTCTCTCTCTCTCTCTGTCTCCCCCCCCCCCCCTCAAACACACCTCCTCCTCCCCAGAAAAATGGAGGAGGGCGCAGGGACTTCACGCGAATCCACCTCTTTTTTTCCTTTCACTGGAAATGATGCAGCTTGGACGAAGGCACTTATGCATAGAAAGCGAGTCGTTTTATGAAGAGGGAGGTTATGTCCGTCATATGTAGAGTCTACTAACCTTTAATATCAAACTGCAGGTCTTTAACTCATACTATCATAGTCCATTATTATGAAATGAAAAAGAAGAAATATAGAAATAAATAAATAAATGGCTGATACTATTACAAATCTACAAGAAATTTACTAATTGACTGAATTTCACATCTAATGCTTTGTAATCCCATTTTGCAAACATTAAATATAAACTTCTTTAAGTAAACTTTTACTTTCAAACACAGACTCGGTGTCTCTACCACTCATTTGTCATGGTTTTGAGCATAATAGGACGTTAATGTTCCCCAGAGTATGAACCCTTTTTACTTTATGATCAGATTCTAACATTGAAAAGGCCCATATTATACCTTTTTTCACACAAGTAGTAGTAGTAGAAAATGGACTTCTCTTTATATTCGTCTTGTAAGATCTTAGTGCTGCATTCAACACTTTAGATGACAACATTTTATTACACAGACGGAAACATATCTAGGCTGGTTTAAATCGTATCTATTAGACAGATTCCAATTTGCTAATGTTAGTGATCTGATGTAAATAAGTGATCCACGCACACAAAAGGTAGTTATGGAGTTCCATACGGTTCTGTTCTTGGACCAATTCTTTTCACCTTATACATGTCTCCCTTAGGCAATATTATAAGGAAACACTACAAATGTAAGTGCTATGCAGATGACACCCAGCTATATTTATCTATGAAACCTAATCAAATAAATCAATTAGTCAAACTTCAAGCTTGTTTAAAAGACATAAAGTTCTGGATGTCCTGATATTTTCTACTCCTCAATTCAGATAAAACAGACGTTATTTTCTTTGGGCTTTAAAATCTCAGAGACATGTTATCTAATCATATTTCTATCCATATTTGACCAGCATATCTCCTTTACCTCATAAATAAAATAAATATCTAGATCTTCCTTCTTCCACCTGAGGAATATTGCTAACATTAGAAACATCCTGTCTCAAAGTGATGCTGTAAAAATATTCCATCCATTTGTTACTTCTGCACTACTGTAACTCCCTAATGTGATGTACCAGTAGCTCCTTAAGGCCTCCAGTTAATCCAATCAGCTTTATAGTGCCAAATCACAACAAAGCTGGGGATTCCTGCAGAAATGTACAGAGTGAAAGAGACAAAGAAGAAGAAGCAGAACTACGGGAGAGAGAAGACACACAGTTAATGGCAGTATTGTCAAGTGAGCTCTAACTATAAGCTTTATGGAAAAGGAAGGTCTTTAGCCTAATCTTAAAGGTAAAGAGGGTGTCTGCCTTCCGAACCTGAAGAGGGAGCTGGTTCCATAGGAGAGGAGCTTGATAGCTGAAGGCTCTGCCTCCCATTCTACACCTGGAAACTCTAGGAACCACAAGTAGACCGGCACTCTGAGAGCGAAGTGCTCTGTTGAAATAATAAGGTTCTATGAGGTCTTTGAGATAAGAGGGGGCCTGATCATTTAGGGCTTTATAAGGGACGAGAAGGATTTAAAATTCTACTCTAGACTTAACAGGGAGCCAATGGAGAGAAGCTAATGTAGGAGAAATATGATCTCTCTTATTAATTCCAGTCAGAACTCTTACTGCAGCATTCTGGATTAACTGGAGGCTTTAGTTACTGTGGAGTTATTGGGACATCCTATCAGTAAGGAATTACAGTAGTTCAGTCTAGAAGTAACAAATTCATGGACTAGTTTATCAGAATCACTTTGAGAAAGGATGCTCCTAATTTTAGCAATATTCCTCAGGTGAAAGAAGGCAGTTCTACATATTTCTTTTATGTAAGGGTTAAAGGAGATATCCTGGTCAAAGGTGACTCCAAGATTCCTCACAGTAGTACTCTAGGCCAGTGCTATGTCATCTAGGGAAGCAATGTGATTAGATAATATGTCTCTGTGGTGTAGAGGCCCAAATATAATAACATCTGTCTTGTAGGAATTAAGGAGTAGAGAATTACAGGACATCAAAGCCTTTATGTCTTTTAAGCAAGCTTGAAGTCTGACTAATTGATTTGTTTCATCTGGTTTCATATATAAATATAGATGTTGTTGTCTTTGATTTGTCTTTTCTGTCTCCTCTTTCCACTCATCCCAACCGGTCGAGGCAGATGGCCGCCCATCCTGAGCCTTGTTCTGCTGGAGGTTTCTTCCGTTAAAGGGAGTTTTTCCTCTCCACTATCACCTCAGTGCTTGCTCAAGTGGGACTGTTGTGCCACACCTAAAAACTAATGTGAATTTGGGAATACTCATGTTTTCAACTCTTGCTTTAAATGTCATTACTCACTGATTTAACTGTAAGTATTCTGAGAACTTTTCATTTTGAGTAATTTTCCCTGTAATGATATAACTTGTATTTCGACCTGTCAAAAGTGCCATCATAAAAAGTAAAGTAGTATAGTAAAGTAAATAAATGCATTACAGAGGGGGTGGTGGCATTTATTATGTGTAATGTCCCTTTCTCCAATGAAGTGTCACTGTGGTTTTTCTGAAGCATTCTGAAGCACTGACAGTCACACCTGATTTTATCAAGGGCTTCAATGACGAACAGAGAGAAAGAGTGTTGCAGTGCAACGGTGTAAAAATTATTCCGCTGAGCTGCAGTCTTCCTACTTTTCTAACAGCTTCCTATTTTCACTGTTTCACACTAACAGTTGAACCACGTCGCTGCTGAAAAACCCACAGAAACGCATTAAGTAATATCTGAATTTATATTTAAATGCTCTGTGGCGGCAAACAATGATATGATTTAATTTGGCCATATAAATAACCATACATACATACATAGCTTTTAAAAGTTAGAACAAAAGAACATTTTCTGATTTAATAGGAATTTATCCCAAAAGAAAGATGCATGTTCTGCTTCACCCACTGAAACAAAGTTATGTTGTCAGGTTGTGTTACAGTATCGCAGTAGCTAGCCGCAATGATCCGCTGTGGCGACCCCTAAAGGGAGCAGTCGAAAGAAGAAGAAGAAGAAATAGCTAGCCAGAATGGATAAAGCATCATTTAAAGTTGAATAAATCACAGATAAATACTGTACATTTACGTATCAATCTCAGGTTATATTAAAAACTATAAATACCACCTTGTAATCTGTAAAACCAGTCAAGATGCAGTTGAGTGTAATCAGTTCATCCAAGAGTTCAAGTAGACATTTGTGCCAGATGATTCCCTATAGTGTTCCTGGAACGTTCCTTATATATTGCGTTGACAAGAATGGGACAATTGCAAGGTCACAATGAACTTCACCAACATCTAGTTAGAGTTCACGTCAACATTTGTGCTAAATATTAAGAAATTCCTTAAGGTTTCCCAGAGATACTGTGATATTAGCTAGGACAGATGTTTCAGATTCAATTTAGATTTAGAATATAGAATAGACATAAGAGCGGGACAACTTGGACACATATTGCTGGCATGGAGGAATAAAAATTTATATTGGAAACTGCAAAAACATAATAATATCATGAGGTCATATTGATATATTATGAGTTTAATACTTACTTAATACTACTTTAATACTGCAGAACACAGTGTCTATAGTGGCTCTGTAGCAGATTCAATAAAAAAACCAAAGTTGACCAAAGTGCTTTCCATAGCATTAATAATAATAATAATAATAATAATAATAAATATAAGTAAATACATAAATAAAAAATATAACTAGAAATAGCATAAAATTACAATGTCCTGTTCAATCAATATTAAAAGCCAGTGAAAATAGATGGGTCCTGAAGTAATGCCTTCAACTTAAAGAAAGACCCCCTAAAACTGTACTAATTAGGCATTGATGTTGCAGTGGATTGCCACAACATTAAATCCACCTGGAGGTCTTAATGTTGTGGTGGACAGAGGCTAGCATGTGAAAAATTGAATGTGCTTTGAATCTTTCGCTGTAGACTAGTCTACTTTATTGTCTTATTTTACAGTAACATCAGGTAGAGAACAACACGTCCCATTCTGAAATTGACAGGGGTCAACTGCTGTTTTCAGTAGCCAGTAAAAACACAAATCTAAACTTGCATGTTCCCTTTTGCAGAGGTGGGTAGAGTAGCCAAAAATTGTACTCAAGTAAGCGTAGTGTTACTTCACAAGAATGTGTAAAGTTCATCCAAGAATCTTCAACCTACAAAGAAAGAAAGATGGTGTAAATGACATCAACACACTGTGTGAGCAATGTGTAACTTGTTTCACATTTTTACTTAGATAATTTAGGTGATCACTTTTATTATTTTATTTTATTAATGTCCTATTAAAAACGTTAAAAGCTTTATTTTGAAAGGACGGAACTTGACGCTAAAAAGTAAACAAGGGAGAAATTGTGAAGGAGATAAAAACAAGGGGTTTAACTCAGACAAAACTTTTTTCAAAAAGTTACTTAAGTAAATGTAACTCGTTACTACCCACCTTTGCCTTTTTGTCAGTCAAATAGAAAGAAAGTTTAATGTTTATCAGCTTCAACAGTGTTTAATGTTTATTAGACTGAATCTATGGCAATATTGCGATGCTACATATCATGATACAGGAGTTACGACTGACTATACTGCAATACTGCAAACAAGGTGATTATCACTAAATCTAATTTAGCAAAAAGAGTATTAAAAAGTACTGTTTTTCATGCCTTGGTAACTAAACACATTGCATATTTCATTAGTGAATGACTCTACAGCTTCATCCCAGAATGCATTGCGCTGTTTACATCCTGTCATTGTGAAAAAGGAGCACTGGGGAGAGATCTCACATTTGCAATAATGATGATTAAAGCGCATCGGTTCTTCTCAGTGCATCATTTCAGCTTTGCACTTCAGGCTCCTCAGCTCGTGGTGGACTTCAGGTCTTTCTCCTGGTAACAACTGATGCTAATATAGAATAGAATAAAACTTTATTTTCCCACAGCTGGTAGGCAAAACTGCGAATGTGGTGAAGTATGATCCTCTCCAGCATCTTCATCAGGTGTGACGTCAGGACGATGGGTCTGAAATGGTTCGGCTCCTTGGGAAGCGTCGTCTTTGGGACTGGCACCACGCAGGACCTCCTCCACAGAATGAGGACACTCTCTAGATTGAGACTGAGGTTAAAGATGGATGTGATAACCTCACACAGTTGGCCTGCACAGTCCCTCAACAGTCTGGAGCTGATGCTATCTGGACCGTGGCTTTCCTGGTTTTCATCTTCAGCACCTGACTCCACACCTGGTCAGCTGTGATGGAGAGGCAGCAGTGTAGGGTGTAGGTGGGTGGCATCTAAAGAGCAGGATAGGGGGAGGGGGCAGTAGAGCTGTTGAAGGACAAAGGGGGCAGATGGGGTGCAGCTAATGTCGCCAAGTCACCGAAAGTCCCTACATCGTACTTTTTTAATTATTAGCAGTAGTATGTTTCCTGTCAGTGTGTAAACTTTGCACATTGCAGAAAACCATACATGCATATGTTTAGGCAGAAGGTCCACTAACATACTGTAGGTGGGAGAGAGTGACGACAGCAATTATGTGTAATCTCCTGCTGAGTAAGTGGCAACTCTGTGGTTCTTCTGAAGCATTTCACTTAACACAGCACAAAACATGCCTAATCGTCTTTTTATTACTAAGCTTCACTTCTCTTGCTTTTCAAAAGCTTCCTTTCATTTTCACCGTTTCTATCACTGCGAGGTTGAAGCAAGCAGGGATGTGATTGAATTCGGTAATGTGGAATATTCCAGTTGTATTTGCAGCTTTGTTGTTGGAAGAAAAGTTGAAAAGAACACTGTGACTATTACTATAACTGAACTATTTATCTTTGCACATATGTTAGACTCCACATGCTTCTTTAGGTTTAGTAGTAGTAGCAGCAGATACCTTGTGAGAAACAGTGCTGAATACAGCTGCTGCTAGCTGAATAATTCAAAGCTACATCAGCTGGATTTTGGTTTTAAAGATGTTGCTCAGTCTTTCTGCTCTATGCAAATGTGAACATAATCATATTAACAAAGCTTTTTGGTTTTGCAGCAAATGGTTGAACTTCAGTGGCTTCATAATGTAAAGTCCACACAAGTGTTTGTGTTGAGCATGGGCACAGCTATACCCAACCAGGACATCTGAGCCAAGATTCAGGACAAAATCTTTTTTTCTGACAATTCCTCCCTTTTTTCTGCTGAAAAAGTTTAACCGCAACAACAACAATTAACAAACCCCAGTGTACCAAATTTAATAGACTAGGCAAATTTTACATTATTGTAACATGGATCATTATTTATAACAAATTAACCAATCTGTGTTGTGTTAATTTTTGGATTCTGTGACAAAACATTTTAAATTTGCAGAGTTGCCTGAATAGTTCAGTAAACTTCCCTGATTTATTCCTATTAAATGAAAAATATGAAGCATGTCACGTCCAGCTAGAACAACGACAGCTCCCTCAGAGGTATTAATGTAAACATCAACTCACAGACACAAGCAAATAAGTACACTTTCTTTATGTTTAAGATATTTTTTCATTTCATTTGTTCATGTGCATGCTGGGTAAAACAAGACAGAGTCACAAAAATCAGGCAACTGAAAGCAGAGAGAAAAAATAATCACTTCCATAGGTGCTGCTGTCTCACCAGAAGGCTGGAAGGAATTTAACTAGGCTATCAGTTACAGTCAGCTTTAGCTTGTTAATAGGTGGAACTTAAAAAGCTTTAGCTTACTGGGTGAGCTCTAGATGTGTGAAATATGCCAGCTGTAGATGGCAGACAGGGGACAGGATGGCCAAACACTTCCTGTCTCAGAAATGGCCTTTCTGCTCATAAAGGTTTATTGCACAACATAGTTGTTGTCAAGATGAGAAATGCATTCATGCAGCTCCATCCTCTCCTCCCAGGCCTCTGGCCTGCTGCCAGCTAAGTGTGTGTGGCAAAAGAGCTCAACCCCGACCCCTGGCTAAACACAGAGCAGATGAGCATTCACTCCCTAATTTCCTTATGCATGACAGAAAACCTTAAAATAGTCCTCCATTCTACTTACCTGAGAACAACATATCTGTCTTATGCACAGTGATACTCAGTGAACCTCAATGCAACCATTCCAGCCATCCACCCGGTGTTTGTAGTGTTGTAGTAGCGTGGTCAGCTAGGCAACATTTTATTTCTTGACATTATTTCACAGAACAGGATATGTAAACTTGTGTTTGGTATTTCTTAGCACCGTGTCAAAAACAGTCTGAACGGTGGAAGAGGTTCTTGGTGCTGTAATCATTGATTCTGTTCACTCTGGATAGGTCCTTTCATAAAGCTCTTTCAGTGAAAGTGATGGTGGCCAAATTCCACAGTCCTTGTTTTATTCAGAAGTTGTATTAAAGTGTGTCTCTAAAGCTACGACTGAGCTCTAAACATCTGAATCCATCCAATCTACTATTTCAAGGATTTTAGAGATAAAGGGCAGATTGAACATTGGTCTGAAACCCCTGAATCAAGTCTGTTAGCAAAGGTTTGACCACAGCTACCTTAAAAGCCTGTTTAGACTGATCTGATCTAATATTGCTGTCCCGAACAGAGATAAAACATCTTTGAGTAGTTTAATCATGATGGAGTCAAAGAGACATGTTTAGATAAATTCATTGTTAAAACTAACTCCTGATCTAATGCATGATCTGCAGGAAAGAAGCAGATTCTCTCTAATTGTTATGATTGAATTTGTAAAGAAATGCAGTGTTGAGACAGTTATATCTATCTGATCGTCTTTTACTAACAGGTATTTAGATGAGAGAGATCTGATATTTAACAGTCCACATTTGATTGTTTTGTTTTGTTGTGTAGGACGAGTTGTTTTTCTCATGAATCACTTTGGTGATTTTTTAAATATAAAATGATGGTGTTTGGGGAGCAGACACTGTAATTGTTTTTGCATCTCTGTGTCCTGGGCTCCACTCTTTTTTCTCAGGGTTTAGGTCGTCTAATAGAACTGACTTATTTTGGCCCATTCTTTACAACATTGCTTTACTTTATTGAGGTTTTTGGGCATTTGCTTATGCACAGCTCCCACCTCAGCATTTCTACTGGGCCTGGGTATTGATCATTCCAAAATCTTGATTATTTTATTTTTCAGCCATTCTGATGTGGATATACAGTGGCTTGCGAAAGTATCCGGCCCCCTTGAACTTTTCCACATTTTGTCACATCACAGCCACAAACATGAATC
>JAUYWH010000024.1:1566808-1635438 GCA_034779795.1 Ctenopoma multispine | reverse complement strand
ATTCATGTTTGTGGCTGTAATGTGACAAAATGTGGAAAAGTTCAAGGGGGCCGGATACTTTCGCAAGGCACTGTATATACTGGTGCACATCAGATCATTGTTCTGTTGTATGACTCGATTTCAACCAAGTGAACATTCTGCCTTACATTTCTCTCTAAAATACTCTGGTAGAGAGGAGTTCATGGTCAACTCAATAACATCGAGGTAAATTGAACATTTAACATGCTCATTGAGGCCTGTAGGGTCTGAGATGTATGTCTTGGGTTTCTATGAGCATGGCACTGTTTAATCTTGGTGTGAATATGCTGGAATGTCCACTCCTGGGAAACGTTTCCCCTACTACTACTTACTGTGCCTTTCTCTCTTGGCACTGTATTAACACACAGCTGGATTCTCTAGACCATCAAGCTACCACAACTTCTGCTTTTCTAGAGATCTGCAAACATGCTGATGTTCATTAATCCAGGGCTGATCATTAGCACTACCCGGATGCAACTTTCCTCTTTAAATCCCATGGAAGCAGTAGCAGGGCACTTAGTAATCTTTCTTTTGTGCTTTCTTTTTGCTATATAATTAATGGTACAGATACAGATATAGATATAAGAAAGATCCTTTCTTAAAGCCCTTTAAATGGAAGTGATGGTGGCCAAAATCCACAGTCCTTGTTACACAAAACATGGATGAATCCATTCCTAAAGAATTACTAACTTTGGAACATAACTGTACTGGACAGATCTCTAAAAGGAAAGTATTCATAACACTATTGTTTAAGACAGGCTTGAAAAACTGTGAACTTAATATTTAATTAATAATAATACAACTTATTATTTCCTAGAAGCAGCACGTTAAAGTTGAGCTTCGTACTGAAAACAACTGTTTTGCAATACTGATCTCGCTAAGAAAGCCCAGAGAAACATTAGAGAAGATACTTCATAGACACAGTGACATGAACGATGACACAATACCTGTAACAAAAGCGTAGTATGTGAAATACAAATGCTATTTTACATAAAAGTGTAAGTGTATATATATGTATATATAAGTGTATTAAGCAATGTTTGTGTAAATATTCATGAAAAGCAGATGTTAGAAAATACTAGTCACATACAGTAAATGTAAAGTAAGGTGGTTGTTCAGTACGTTTGTGGAATGTGGAAGTGAGATGAGTTCAGTAAGATGAGAACTGTGACTTTTCAGAACATTCAGAAAGTACAGTCAGAGCATTGGGGATAATTGAACTCAAATTAGTGCTGGTAAAAGAGAAGTAGTTCCTATACAGAAAACCTTAATCATTTTTATGATTTTCTTTCCTTGAGGTTTATGATGTTATATGTAATAATGTAATATACGTAATCATATTTTATATATAATACATGTTCTGCTTTCACAGACTGGGAGTACTAATTGTTTAACCACCTGTTTTAGTCAGATCAATAAAGAAATCGAAAAAGAAAAGTTGTTTTTTTGAGGTAGTAATACACATTTGGACTTTGTTATAATTGTTGAGGTAGTCAGTGAGTTGGGTGTATCACTTCTTCTTATCACATTATCTTGTTTATTAGACTCAAATAAGACAAATAAGCCAGGCGATATTGCAGTAGCATGAGTATTGTGACAGTCCTATAAAGGTAAAAAGTGAGAGATGAACTGATATTGGACGGTAACAGTTTGTGTCTGAGATGTCATTGTGTTTCCATACAGGACTGCCAAAAGTTGACTTGTGACACTGGCAATGAAAGTAGAGGCTAGTTTCAGGGCTGTCACAAACATGGCTGATCTTTCTTACATGCAGTAGAGATGATGGTATCTGTTGTATGCAGCTGGAACAAAACCTGGATGATGAAACTCCCAAGGAATGAGCCCAAGGGAGCAAAGTCGAAACAGGTGAGTGTTGGGGCAGAGCAGCACGGTTCATACAAAATGTAACTGCGATGGAACAGGTGCTTCACAGCTTCCTGTCTCAAGGGTCCCAGCTCACAACAACAAACACCTTGGCGTCACCACAGAGGTTTCCACACGGTCCCACTGTGACATCGCCGCAGTTCTACTGAAGCTTCGTCTTTTTTTCCATCCTGCCCACATTTGCCTATCAGCAGAGGTCTTCCTGCTGTGGCGACATCGGTGCTGCAGCCAGTATTGCTCTGGAGGCAAGTTGCAACTTGCCAGCTAACTCACCAGCAGACTATCTGCTGTTGTGTCAACAGTCTGTGAAAGCTAGGAGGGTAATAAATATATGCACTAAGAATGTAATGTGTCATAGAACCAGACTGATTAATCGATTTGACAGATTATTTTATTAAATATCTGACAACATTAAATCAGCGCTAAATATCATGTCAATAACTGAAACGAACTAAAGTGAAATTCCACTTAAGACTGATTTCAAAGATATATTGTGATGAAGATTCAGTACAGTATAACAGTTAGGATAAATTCAGCTTTATGGTACAAATGCTGTGCTGTTACTTTAAATTAATCTGTTTTTCATCAAAGTTGTATATTTCTTTGTTGTATTTTTATTTTACTTTGATCATTTCTTCTTCTTGGCCTTTATATTTTGTATTCCTTTATTGATACATTTTCCCCCAAGATTATTGTGTGTGTTACTTCTGACAGCATTTGCAAATATTTTAGCCCACTGAACCTTTTAATGAGCCTGACTCTAAATCATTTCATTCAAAATATCTATTTTAGAAGTGCTCCTGAAACCATGTTATAAATGAAGTCAACTTCCAGATAACCTCACCTGGATAACAGAACCTTCAGCAACATACTGAGTTAAAGGCCACACAGATCAATGGTAAATACTACCAGAAAAACACAGATACTTAATATACCTTAAACAATTTACTCTGCTATGAGAAACTACTGGTCATACCAAAGTACGTCTGTGCTGTAAAACCAAAAGTGTACTGAAACCAGCAAGAGCAGCATTTTAGTTGGTTAGAGTTCAGCTTTTTAATTTGTGAGCTGACCTGAATCATCAGCTAAAACCACGACACATAAAGAAACTGAAAGACGACCAGTGAGGAACATTCATCATCATATGACTGCTTTCTGCACTGCACCATACATGCTGGTTGTTACCACTCGCAGTACTCGCAGTGCCCACAATCACCACAGGATCCAGGTTAGCTGGGATTTTGGGAGTGGTCATGAGAACTGCCCGACCTCAAACCTGGTGATACTAGGAATTCTTGTTTTGTTACTCCCTTGTCTAGACGTTTTGAGATATAAAGCCTCGACCAACACGCTGCTCTAATGTTTACTGCAGATATATTGGAAACGTGGCTAGATCCAATTTTTAACATGTTCACATTTGAAAACTACACAGAAAGCATTAAACATTCAGCGTACGGCTCTACACAGAGAACATCCCTCACCAAAACCAAACAGACTATTTCTCCGAGTGAGAACACATTTAACAGTGTAAGAGAGTCTCCTGTTGTATGCTACCTGTGTGAAACAGTATTGCTGGACATTGTCAGGTCAATATCAAAAACAGGTCTGGTCTGAGTGGACTCTTAATGAGAGAGGAGCTAAACCATTTCAGACAGAGGGTGAGATACAGCACAAAGGTCCATTATAACAACGTATGTAGTTTTAGAAAGTGAAAATTGTGTATTTATCGTAGTTTGGCTTCACCTTATATGGTCTTGCTTATACTTGCATAGAGCAAACAGCACCCTGTCAAAAGTATGATCAGCAAGTCCGATTAATCTGCTTTGTTTGTTTTACACTGAAGACATTTAGGTTAAAGAGCAAATGCTGATTATGAGATTGAATGGTTGAATTTCAATGCACAAACATTGGGCAAAGCCAATGCAACAATTTGGAATGTGTTGAAAAAGAAAGAAACCACTGGTGTATTGAGCAACGCTCACCGAAGGGACTGCTCTCAGAAGAAGCACTTCAAACACACAATACCAACAAAGGGACTAGGATGCATGGTTGACCACTTTGGTGTTTAATTCCTCTTACGTAAATGGGTGACACTCATGTGCAACATCTTACAAAACTTCCTCACACATCAGCTACACCAGTTCAGTTTCAGTCTCCATCTTTCACAAT
Organism: Ctenopoma multispine; assembly: GCA_034779795.1. Lineage (NCBI taxonomy): Eukaryota > Metazoa > Chordata > Actinopteri > Anabantiformes > Anabantidae > Ctenopoma > Ctenopoma multispine. The sequence continues at coordinate 1,631,367 of JAUYWH010000024.1, read as the reverse complement.
ATGATTGGATGATCAGAGTCTGCTGTCCCTATGGAGCTCAAGTGTGACACAGTCAGAAGGTTTAGATGTGTGAGAGCCAAGTCCACACAGCTCAGAAACTTTCTGTAGTACTTACTGTAAATGATAAGACTTCATCGCATGTCAAGAGTCCACCAAAAAAAAGAGGAAACAACATTGACAATCAGCCTGGTCGTTAGCGTTCTGAGAGCGATGATGAGCTCCAGGAAATCCATTAATAATCAGCTGGTGGGTCGTATCACTATAAACACAGTGTATGAGTGCTGCGACAGTGACACAATGTCAGTGTTGACCTTTTTAATAGTGTCACACAGAATAGAAAAACAAACATTTTACAGCAGGAAAAAAAATGAACTGTAATCTGTAGATCTAATCTAATGTTAAAACCTGCAGCTGGTAGCACCAGCTGTGTCGACTTTAGCTGAATAGCTTAGCTTCAAATAGGATAGTTAGTATTGACTTAAAACACGAGAGCCATTATTTTCATACAGTTAGCAGACTCTCCTCCTGTCGATACTCCTCTGTAACGACAGTTTACCAGCAGCCTAGTCACAATAATTCAGATATCTGTCTGATATCGTCTTCAGATAAACATTTTAATCTGATTGTGCACAAAGGGAGGACTGTAGATTCTGGCTCCATCACTTACATGGTAGTAGTCAGTAGTCATCTTCGGAGGAATCTCTAAAAGACCTGTACTAACGGGAAACAATTACAGCAAGTAAAACCAGTTTGAGTGTTCATGTGGGCAACTGGCTGTTGTTTTAAGACACACTTGAAAAAATGTGAACCCACCCACGTTGTTGCTGTTTATGGAATTCTCCTGAACAATCAGTGAGCTGAGCTTCTGAATAATGTCTGGAATTAGGCTGCAGATTTTAAAGTGTTATTTCTTAGACTGCCATGATTTTCAGGCCTCTCATCTGCAACATGTCCTACGTTAGTAAGTTGTTGGCCTAGTGATCATGTGATGCATGCTGACCCCAAAATCATTTCTTTTTCAAGAGAACAATAAATACACACATCTTAGCACATGTTCTATTGGACAAATAATGGGACCACCTGGGTAATTTTTAAGACTGGATTGTTTTCAGCATACAAGCCACTGAAAAACTTTCCATAAGGATGAATGGGGCCCACGTTTGAGCTGGTATTCAGTTCTCATAATGTTCAGATTCATGAAGAGGGGAGTACGTCTGACAGAGGCTTATGTTCACATGTCACAGTATGCGCATAAGTGTCTCTATTGGACCCGTTTACTTATTTTCCCTACATCCCTCTCCACAGACAACAAACAGCATTTGACAAACAGTCAATATATAAGCTACAATCATAATCCAAGTTCAAATAGCCACTGTACTAGTTAATACTGACTGGACACAACTTCAGCTGGTACAACAAGATGCTTCTCTCTAAGCTGGACAGTTGTGAACTTGTGATGGTGGTAAATATTTAACAAGCGTTCCCAATTGTGACATGTGAGGTGTGCTACACTAACTTTTCCATTCAAAAACAAATTTAATTTCATGTGCTTTCACTCTTTAAGTTCTGGTTTAGTCTTCACTGTGCAAAGCCCAGTTTGAACTTTGTGTCTTCTCCGTGTGACGCATCCTGGCTTTCTAATATTATGAGAGCTAAGCTTCACTTGTTTGGGTCTACTTTCTGCACGCTGCCCCTGAGGCGAGGACAGACAGCAGCAGCTGTAACTTGCCCAGAACAAACGAGGTCAAGGGATGCCAAAACTGTACTGACTGGAAAGCCAGGTCAGAAGTCACACAGACAGACACACATCCAGCAAAAGACCAAACTGTAGCTCGCTGTGACGTGTGTTTGTGAACAGGCTGAGCTCAGGCAGCTCAGTCAACCAGAAAGTCTGAAAATCAGCTAAAGTGTTTGTGCTCGGATGTGCAAACATTCAGTTTCGGTTAAAACGTGGTGTGTCCGGGTTATCACTGAAGGATCAGTGTTTTCTACTGGTGTTATGGCTTTTATGGAGATTCCATCCTCAGATCAAAAACAAAAACTTCTTCTAAGGAGAGGCTGTGATTTAGGCTTAACTGATTACATTCTTAAGGCGTAGGGGAGTTTCATTGTCATGGTTCAAAAAGTTGTTGATGGTGGATAACGATCATGATCATAGACGAAATGAATGTTGGTCATCAGCAGGAAACAGTAGCAGTGTCACACCATTTACTTGAGCATCCACCCCAACTCCCCCGTTCCTCTGCGGACTGTATGACTCCATTAAAACCTCACGCTACTTCCTTCTTGACTTCCAGTGGACAACAGACATAATATGCTACAGGTGTCATGTTGTTTTTGGTGGTGCTCTTTACTGAAACATGTGATGCCATCATATTGGGAGCCTCAGCATTATGTATCACAGCCAGAGAGTTTCAGTAGAATTCACATGATCACTTCTCGTTAAGTCTCAAAAGCAACCAATCAAAATTCAACAAGCTGATGTGACTTAATTGATTAAAACTAATTTAAAAAAAAAAGGATAGTGTCTATGCTGTGGACACATTTAGTTTTGCTGCTGCTTACAGATCGATGATGTGAGTTGACGTCAGGCTGCTTCTGATTCTTTTTTAATGTACTTGTACAGTGTATGATGCTCTGAAGTCATGACATCACTATTTTTGCTCAGTGGTATTATCTTGGGTTCTGGTCTAAACTGAGGCTGACAGCAGTTGAGAAAAAACATCCCTTTGCTCTCAAGAGCTAAAACCTTAAGATACATAAAATAACGTCTACGCCTCACCTGCCCTGCAGCTGCTGCAAATATGTGGACAACAATGTATGTGGTTGATATTTGGCCACAAGCGTGAACAATGACCACCACAACAACAACACTAGAGTTAAACCCTCAGCAAGCAGCAGATCACTGATTAACTTTAGAAAAATAAAAAGGTAAAAAAAGAACCAATTCCCACATTAAAAGAAAATATTATGGTTAATAAAATAGAAGTAAAACCTGTAATATAAAATAACTCAGAAAAAGGGTTTTGAGTGTAAAGCAACGATCCTCAACATCCAGCAGTTCTAATACTTGCTGTGAATTAAATCCCTAAACCCAGACGTACAGCAGGTACAGTACCAGTGTGCAAACATGGAGGAGTGTGGTATGGACACAGGCTCGCGCTGGCGTCCCGGTATCAGACTCTGATTGGGAACATGCCCTGGCTCAACTGAAGGCGGAACAGTCGGCAGTTGGCGATACGCAGGGCGGCGCAGGCGGTTTTGGAGAGGTCGCTGGATAACATAGGTCTGGTGCGATGCCACGTCCCGGTGCTGCGGCGGAATTCACGGATGTAGTCGAAGCTCGTGCCTGCGTGTGCGCACAGGAAACACATCAAATACCAACACTCCTGTAGCCTCATCGCAACTCTGTTGTTTTAAACGATTCTTATTTACTGACCCGTGTCCAGGTCTCCCACTACATAGATGCTGGCTCCAATGGGCACAGCACCATAGACGAAGGACGAGCTGGTCTGGATACACAGATTCTGATCATCAAGGAACATCCACCTACAGCCGTCATACCACAGACAAAAACTCAGATACAAAACACACCATCTTCTGGATTATTATTAATAATCAATAAAAAAAAATCCAGCCGCTAAAGAAAGAAAGAAGAAAATGTCATGTGGTGAGCAATACTTCCACACAGACCTCCTCATCTCGTCATGGTAGAACTCAGACTTGCAGGTCGTCATCTGTCTTTGCTCAGGGTTGTCGTTCTCTTGGCTTCTGACTCCACCAAACACGTAGAGCTCCTGTCCCACACCGCACGCCACTGAGCCAAACCTCAACAGGAAAATCATTTTTATGATAGGTGTGAGTAATATGGAGAACACTGCCATTGCACACAAAGGACAGGATTAAAAGTAGGAGTACAGTGGTGCTGCACAGTCATATAGCTGGTGACTGACAAGGAAGAGGACAGACAAGAAACAGTAAAATGACTAATTCAGAGAGAAACAAGGCAAACATGGTCATAGAAGAGCTATAGTAATTCTTTCCAAATCAAGAAAGAGATAAGCTGCTCTTCAAGCAAAGGCTCTACAGTACATTTTTATTACAGTCAATGAGTCTCCCAAAAAAGGGAAACAGCAAGAATAAAGAATAACAGAGCCTGAGTTACATGCACTGCACTGGCTCACATGTTTTCTTCATGAGAACGAGGACTGCGGCATTTTCTGAAGAAGGAGGACCAGCATTTTTCTGATACTGAAGAAAGTGACTGTCATTCTGAGCCTCTGGAGCGGTCCCAAAGGTTCAGTATTACCAGGACTTCTTCAGAACAAAATCTATTTCACAGACCTTGAAATCTGCATCGAGTATATGTTTTAATGAACAACAGTGGAGCTCTATGGACCAGGTTCTGGGTTCACATGTTACGGTGAGCACATGCAGCAGACTTCTGGTTTCAGTCTCTTTATGGGATTTTTGTCAATATGCCTTATGCGTAAATGGACAAAAGAAACCCGTAAACATGAGGTAATGTTTGTAAGTGCTGCCAGCACAGACTTATGTTAGACGTACAGTAGACACTAGCTTGACTTCAGCCCTTTCCCATGGTGTCTTTAATATGTAAATGGTCTTATAGATGTATCTGATATATTCAATATATCAGATCCGATACGCGACACGTGACTGTGCTGTTGGGAGAATGTTAAAATGAAACTGAAATAACAGACGCATGAGGATGACCATGACCAAGGTGGCATGTTTCATTTCCTGTGCCACAGTGCGGCTGAAGTTACATGGACAGAGAAGAGAAGCCAACATCATATCATGAGAAAAGAAAACAAATATTTGAAGCTGCTTGTCAGCAGATCAAATCACAGGATGTGTCCACGCTACCTTCTCTCTTTCAGAGGACAGAGGCCAGTCCACTGCTGGGTTTTGGGGTCGAAGCATTCCACAGAGTCAAACAGCTTCCCGTAGGAGCCCCCACCTAAAGCATAGATCTTCTCGTTCATGGAGGCGTAGCACCCAACCTGAAGGAGAAGATAGATACTGCTGTACGAGTCATAATATGAGTCATTGTTAACCAGCATTCAACAAAGAATCAAGCTAGTGCTAACACCACATATAAAGTCAGTCTACACTGCTCTACTCCACCCAGAGGAGAATGTCTCTGTGCTGCTGGCAGATGAGTGTGGGTCACACAAGACCTCTTCACATTATGAACAACAACAGCCCTGATACACAGTCAAGTGATGTCTATAAAGTCTGTGAAGATTCTCAGTCACCCAGGTCATGGTGTTTCTGTGGCAGCTGGACTTGTTTTAGTTCCTTGAAGACGTTTCGATTTTAGTCCAGTCCAGAGGACTATAAAGTTTACTACTGTGTTAGATGTTCTCCTGTCCTGTGAATATGATGTGGATGCTTGTTGTTACCTTGCGGATCATGGTCATACTGGTCTGCATTTTCCAGGTGCTGAAGTGAGGGTCAAACACTTCGACGGTGGTCAGCTCCGTTACTTCGTTCTCTCCTCCGAGTACATAGATCAGACCATCCAGCTCCACCACGCCGAAGTTCTGACGAGCCTGTGGACAGCAGCGACATGATGACACTGAATATGTGTCACCTGAGCTTCAGTTTGTAACTAACTTTTCCTCTTCTGTCTCTGACACTGTCAAACTAGGAATAATTGTAGAAGTACTGCAGGAGTGCAGTTAGCAGAGCAAAGAGTAGCAGGCTGGATTAAAATCAGTCAGCTAAAGCCTTTCTATGTGGAGTACCAGAAGAATCCCACAGTCCAGAGACGTGTAGGTCAGATTAACCGGCAGTTACAACGATTAAGATAAAGATGTGAGTGTTAGTGTGAATGGTTGTCTGTCTCCGTGTGTCAGCCCTGTGACTGACTGGTCTCAAACTCTCGCCTAGTGCCAGATGGGATCGGCTCCTGCTCCAAAATTCCCCTAAGTACAGCTAATGAGTGAATGAATAACATGTAGACATCAGATGATAAAACATTAGCACAGTTTAGGGTTGTCAACAACATATATACTCAATTAATGTGCATTACATCACTTTTCCCTATAGAGCATGAGACTGGGAGGGGATGTCAAATCAAAAGGCAGCTCTACTGACACCTACTTGTCAAGAAGTGAGTTTAGTCCAAACATATAGTGTAACATGGCTGTAGAAACAGCACAGATTCTTTCAGTGTGTATGTAACACACAGGTGGAACTGATGGTGAGATTCAGCTGCATAATAACATGCAAAGGAACGACTTTAGAAAATAATGTTGAAAAGATCACTTTCAGTTGTCTATGTACTCATACTGGTGGAATGATTCTAGCTGATGAAACTCAGGAGAAGTGGTGAGTATACCTGAAGCATTGGGGGTATGGGGCTCCACGTGTTGGAGTCAGGGTCATATTTCTCTCCACTGTCCAGAACAGTGTTGTGCTCATCTGTTCCTCCCGTGACAAAAAGAAAGCCCTCTAACAGACAGGAAACACATTGTTAGTACTGACTCACTCGTGCGCTGGACTGAAGAGGAACTCTCTTTTTAACTTAATGGAAGAATCATTCATTCAAGTCATTCATGACATGAGCTGCAGGAGTTTATTGGCCCGCGCCCGACACTGACCGGCAGCGACCACCCCGTGGCTGATGCGGGCGATGCTCATTGGCTGCAGCTTGATCCAGGCTTGTCTGTTGGTGTCGTAGAGCGGACACATGCAGCGTGTCTCAGCGGTCGGCTTCCTGGTTCTGGGCGGGTTTGAAAGCCATCAGACCAGACAGGATGTGAGTTAATGGTGTGATTTAGGTGAACTCAGCACTAACTGAACCTCTCCCCTCTGTATTTGACCACATTTCACTGACTGCATAACAGGAAGAGATCAAGTCTTGATAACTGTGTATCACTGCTGGTACTTATCCTTCATTTATGTATCATCATACAAAATAAACACTGTTTTCCCATTTGAGGAGTCAACAGAAAAGCTTCTCTGCAGGTGCTGATGCTTGGTACTGGACTACAAAGATGATCATAATAGTACAAAGCACAACAGCTACATAAAATCTGTACACAACAGAAGATGAAGAAAGTGAAGGCGCTGGACTCACTTGCGATCCTCTCCTCCAGCAATAACAATACACTCTGAGTAACCTCGGGGCTTGAAGGCGGCGAGAAGAGCTGCGCCCTGTAACTGACCATCGCCCAGCACTGGCTGACAGTACTCTCTGACCACCTCCCTCATCAGTGGCTCCCCCATGGCCTGATGGGACAGCAGGCAAAACACACCAAGGTGAGCTACGGACTGTTAACTTCACCAAATACAAGAACAACAAAAACTATTTGTTGCCACTTTTTCACGATAAGATTAAAACGAAATAAAACTAAACTTTGAAAACGAGAACTGTGATGAAATGTTTTACTTTCTTTTCATCACTGAATAAAAACTGAACCATCACGACATACGGGTGAATGAACATAAGTAGTTAGAAGTAATGACTGTATGAATGCAGGGTACTGCAGCATATGTAAGGAGGTGTCATGATGCTGCATCTCAATCTGGCTCTAGATATTTCCTTAGCAAATTCCATTGGTGATTAATGTCATCAGACAAATTAGCTCGTTCTCTTACGCTAAACCTAGGAAACAGTATCTCCTGAAGCTCCTGAATCACGCAAACTACAATGTTTTAGATATTTCAACTAAATCTAAGATGAAACAAAGGCAACCTGAGCAGACACTAAATACAAGTTTGAAATCATAACTGTAAAAAAGTAAATCACCACCCAGCCACTACCAAACTTTACATTTACTCCTTTTGAGTCATTCAGAGGTTGACTTCCTCTTCTCTCTGGGTTCACTGTCTTGCTGTAGAGTGATGACCTGACGTTCTCGTTTCCCTCAGTTATGGCAACTCACCCTGAACCTGCAACAGCAAAGCAGGGCCAGGCTGAGTTACACTGGCTGTAACAGCTCAACGTTTGACTCATCAGTCCTACAACCCAGACTGATTAATGCAGTTCGGTAGGTTTTTTTGACGGAAAAACTAAAGGTGCCGATACTTTTTCCCACAGGTCTTGTTGGTCACATTTTTACTGAAAAAAACCAACCTTTAAACTTGTATTAGGTGTTTGCTCAGGTTGCCTTCGTTTTACTAAGATTTAGTTTGAGGATCTGAAACAGCCTAGCCCACAGTGTTTTTAGTTTTGTTAAGTACAAAATAAATGTTTGACTAAAACACACATCAAATGACTAAAACTACTTTTAACTATATTTTTGCCAAAAGACTAAAACTAAATCAGAAAACCAAAATTAACACTGGAATAATAACATCTACAATGTGATCTAGTGGGTTTTGTTGTTAGACTGTTAATATTATAAATCATTATTATATTAATGAAGAGCACTTTATACTTTCTCTACCTGCTCTCTCAGGTAACTTGCGTCCAGGCCCTGCAGCCATACTGCTGAAATCACTTCCTTCATGTGCACCTGCAAATACAGAGGAAATAAGACTCACACGCCACAAACACAACACTAACATATTAACAATAATATCAACATCATCTTATAAAGTTCATTTAGTGAACAAGTGGGGAAGATGTTGATCATTTACACATCAAGATACCCGAGTTATGATTCAATAAACAACACTACACTGCTGCAACAGAATGGGAGCAAAAAAAGAAAAAGGTAACTTTTTGTCCAACATTGTCATCTAGTGGCTGACAGCACAGACAACAACACAAAATGAATTGCTGTGTACCACAAATCTTTGTAAGTAAACTATTTAAAATCAATAGTTTTTTACAATTGATACTATATCATGAAATGTGATAATAATGTGTAATATTGTGATACTTGTGTGTATCAATATTTTCTCCACCTCCATCTGCTAGAAGCTCCGCTCTATGGGTTTGACCTGAATAGCTGAGTTATTAAAGGCAAAATTAAATGTCTGACGTTAACCGCAATGTCACAGATATCAGAAGAGAGAAATCTCATTTACAAGTTTAATAACCATAAAAAGACAATGATAAAATCAACCATCAACTGAACAATTTGTTTACTCGGTTAATAAGAGAGGGCAAATCACAGTCTGGATCTACCCTGTTTTAACTTTGACTAACTTGAGAAGCCCCATATTTTCATTAAAGTTGATAACAGTACTAATTAATACGATTAAATTAGATCTGCTCAGGTAAGTGAAAGCTAAATTTGACATAACCTCTGTTATCCCCCCACTGAAGTGAGCGTAACCCACCCTGCGATCCTCTGGGTCGTGTGCAAACCATCGGACCACAGCCTCCAGCACATGCTTTTCGTTGCCCACGTTGAGCTTTTCCATGGCAAGCACCTCGCAGAGCCGGTCAGGGGGCAGCTCCCTGAACTCCTCGGTGAGCGCTACATCCCGAAAATGTGTCTGCAGGAACTCGGTGGCTGCGTAGTGGACATGGTAAAGGCAGTAGTGCAGAGAGAAGAGGCGGATGCCGATGCAGTTCTCTGCAGTGATGCAGCTCTCTAAGAACTGGCAGCACAGGGACTTAAGGTCAGTCATGAGGAGAAGGTCGGACGCTTGCACCATGTCCTGTATGGTCTCTTCACTCAAAGTGATCTGTGTGTGAAGGGCAGACACACACAATTACTCATGTGTACCACACCTGAAACCTAAGTTTTGCTTTTTAAATCCTCTATTCTCACCTCACCACTGAAGATGTAGTCCAGGATCTGTTTCATGATGGCCATAGAGACCCCCTGCAGCTCAATTCTGTACATTGATCCATCTTCTTTGGGAGGATTGTAGTTCAGCTTGGTCCTAACCACAAAGTCATTAAAACAACTGAATATGAACATGAAAATATAAACTTGAAAATTCCAGACCCCCGTTGAGCACCAGCCAAAGAAAACAAGATCACCTCATCACCTGTGGACTGATTTCTAAAAGATGATAAAAAATGATGGTCACTGCCAACCTTACCGACCTGATATAAGGGCTAGCAGCAGCTAGGATGTTTTTCTGGACAGGAAGCTCCTCTCCATCAACCACCAGTAGAGCATCGTGGAAACTGTGTTCTTGCCAGAAGGTACGAAGGACCCTGAGGAGTTTCTGTGAATGTTGTGGGTCCGATACCTTTGAACCAGGCTGACTTGATCCAGAATTGGGCATGTCTAGGCTTGTGACAGCCCCAACACGTGCTGCACAACTCCTTCAAATCCTCCCGAGCTCAGTGTCACACTGGGAACAGAAAAACATGTTACAACTTAACACAGATCTACTGGAAGGCTGGAGTCACACAAACAGACAGTTTGAAAACAGACTGCACCCACAATGTGAGGGATTCAGAGTATCATATGCACACTACAGTGGAGAGTGAACTAGATGTAACCGACTGTGTGCTGAATATGATGGGAACCTGAAGACTCGTTTGACGAATCACTCGCCTTAGCTTACATAACTGCGCCGCATGGAAACTTCTTAAATTGACAGATTTCTATATTAGGTTTGGCGAAGCTGCTGGTGAAAGTGACAAGTAAAGGGCGGACTCCTAGCAAAACAGCCGACATGTCAACATTCCCTATGAAAGCTGTGTTATAAAGGCGCTAGCACAGTTAAAAGAGGTAGCTAACGATATTGTCACTTCCAAACGGAGAGAGCGAAATTAACCCAACACATTCACATAGGCGTGAACCTTACACTGTGTTTATGAAGGTGCAAAGTTATACCGTGTTTTTTCCTATTAACAGTTTAAGTTGACTCATTTTATGTCTTACCTCGACACCACAAAATGCGCCTGTCTTTCTTTATGTGCGCAGCGTGTTCCTAATTAGCAACATTTAGAACAGAGAGAATGTTGCAAGTCAACGTGAAAACATACATTGTGCTGCGTTCATGAAAAATAGTGATGACGGGTTCCTGACTTCCTTTAATAATAAACAGTTATAGGAGCGACCTATCCTCATAAGAATAACCAATACACAAATATGTCTACATAAGATAGCAATCAGTCACCAACGCTCCCTAATAACCAGGATATGCTCTACACAAAATAGCAATAATCAAGTTGGGTAGAAACACGCCTTTTGTTTTCAGAGTCATCTGGTACCTGAATGCAACATCAGCTACGCAAAAAGCGTGTGGCTGAACAGCGTCCCAATATTTTAGTAGCAACCTGTGCTCCGACAGAATTGTGTATAAATTACACATTATCCAGAGCTCAATGAAGCTACATAAACAAGTTGTGTAACATTTCCTTGCAAAGTAAATTTCTTCACATTTCCACTGTCTGTATGTGTCCATAGACAAGTAGTGTGATATATAGTGATAATAAAAAGCAAAGTGGAACGAGCCAAAACCAAACAATCAACATAAAGCGATCGAGAATACCAGCAAACAGGATTCCGGTATGAGTAGTGTAACACCTACTTAAACAGAATATCGATTGTGTTTTTTAAGTAATATACATTAACCTAATAAATGAGAATTTCATGAATTAATTAGCAAATCTTATTTTAAGCGTATATATCAATCGCCATACTTGCACGTCCAAATGACTATGATTAACGCGCTTTTATTTTGAAGGCAGCGTCGTCTCTTTATTCTGTCCATTGTTATCTCTTAGTATGTTGAAACAACGGTCGCCGCCATCATATCGGACTAATATTATTATGCTTTGCGCACCATTACATAAAGGTAATGTCTTTGACTACTTGTGTAAACTGTGTTGATTTTATCCTAACTATACGTATATTCTGTGTATGCTAACTTCCGCTAGCTAAGAATGAAAAGTTGTACGCTGATAAATTAGTTAGTGAAAATGTCAGTAATTTTCCAGTTTCTCGTGCTTAAATGATTATTTTTCTAACGATGTAACAAATATGGATCATGTTAACGTTTTACAAAGATTTTGAATGGACGTGACGTTTGTTTTTCAGCTCCCATGGCGGTGTTGTGAGGAACCACAGAGCAGAGGAAATGTTTGCCTGACGGAACGTAAGTAAAGACGCACAGTTTAGAAACTAAACATGCTTCGACCCTCTCGAAGCAGACTGTCTCCGTGGATCGAGCAGCTGATCCTGAACTATGACAGCCAGGCGGGGAACCGCGGCAGCGGGCGGCTGAAGGCTCATGTCATCGGGGTGGGTCAGATGTCTCAATCCCAGGCTCAGAGCTCCGAGGACCCCACGGGGCTCCTCTTCCTGTCCGACGGTGCGCTCCAGATCCCCGCCGTTCTCACAGCATCAGCATGGGAGCATCTTCAGGAGCAGGAGGACCGCGAGTGTTTCACCAGCTTGGTCAACACCACCGTGTGCATCCAGGACTACCAGCTGCAGTTTCACATGGCCCCCGAACAGACTAAATGCAGATTCTTTGTATCAGTTGGGGAGCTGGCTACGACTGCAGCCGGTCCAGTTAAAGACAGCACCCCTTGCTGCACAACATTGCCCTCAGTCAGGCTGAAGATTGTTGAGACGTGGAGGACCCTGCTGGGTGTAGAGGACTCTCAGAAGAGCCAGTGTGGCGGGTTTGATCTGTCAGAGCTGCTGGGGGAGTGGCATCATGACTGTCTGCAGGCTGTTCTGCAGGATGTTCGGGAGAGGCTGGTGGCAGGGAGCAGCCGCCCTGTGAGCCCCCAACCCTCCACATCAACTTTCACTCCAGCACCGACCCACCCAGATGCAGTTACAACCACAAGCTTGGATGGCAACGGGGTCAGATATAAGGGAGGGAAAAGTTTCTGTGTCCCCATAAAGTGTCTTCTCATGCCAGAGGAAGATGCTCTGCAGCTGCAAACATCACGTAATGCTGAAAGCAGGACACGGAGTGCACTTCCTGCGGCGTCTGAGACCACCACACAACCTTCAGTTGATGAGGCAGAGTGGCGAATAGCCATGCCAGCAGCTGCAGAAAGAGGCTGCAACTTCAACTCACCTCCTCATGTAGAGGGCTGCACGCTACATGAGGATATGGTTGCAGGCATGGTCGACAGCGGCATCAGGCCTTTATCCAACCCTTGGGACATGTTTCCTCCACCATGTGACACCTCCTCATCCTCTGATTCTTCCCCAAAAACTACACCCACCCAGTCTCCGGAGAAGCCCTCCGCAACTACACCAAAGCTCGATCACGCAGCGATTTTAACCAGCACGCAACTTCCTGTCAGCTCAAAAGAGTTCCAGCTGCCATCGGAGCACAGCTTCCTTCCGCCATACCAGAAACCAGAGGCCTCGAATAGCCCCGGTGCCACTGCTGCTTTATCAGTGTCCACAGGCAAACAGTGCACAGAACAAAGTGTCCCAGCGATGGAACGAGAATGTCCGATGTCGGCAAAGGACGTGGAGAGACAATGCAGAAAAGCAAAGAGAAAGAGAAGTGAGCTCACATCAGAACAGCTTACTGCATTAGTGGAGGAGGAAGCTCAGGTCAGTGGGAGCCCTCCGTCTTGGCTCTTTGACAATCACTCTGTCCACAAAAAGGACAACAGTCACTGTCGGGGTCAAACTGCAGAAGTCGTCTCGAGGAAGGCGTCCATGGTCCACAGCGATGGCAGTCCCTTCTCTTACTCCTACCAAGCGTCTGGACAGAATCTGCAGGACCTCCGTCGATTCAGAGTTAAGGAATCTTTCCTACAGTGGGCCATAAATATTCTTGTTGTCCCAAAGCGGACAAGTTGTCCAGACAGCACGTCAGTGAGCTCCGATCAAACGTCGTCAGCCAGGAACAAAGTCACTTAACTCCAGGTTCATTAAGCTGCTCTCTCATTGTTCCAGTTGTTGTTTTCAGTTTGGTCATCTGACCCAGTGTTAGCTCATGTTAATGATCCGGAGCAGCTCTGTGTAGTTGATTCTGTTTTGTACATGATATCTTAAAGGTCAATTTTACCAATTTTCAACTTACATCTCATGGTTTTAGTTGGGAGAGTACATTTAGATGAGAGATGAGAAAAATATCTTTCTGGTTCTTGGTGGAAAAACTCAGATGACGTCATCTGGAGGAGTTCTTTACTTTACGTCATCTGGCTGGTCATACTACAGAGGTTGACCTGCTCCTCCCAGACATCATCTTAACTGGAAAAACTCCTCCGGATAATGTCAAGCAGAGAGATAATACAGGAAGTTCAGTCCCACTTATATATATGTTATCAAACTAAAACCATATGGAGCAAGTTGGAAATCAGTGAAGTTGCACTTGAAGCACTGAGGAAACGTTTGTAATATATTAATTTTGTATTTGTGCATGTTCACTGTAAAAACCTTCTGCTTGTCTAGTGTAAATAAAACTTTCAGCAGCTTTCTCAAGTAAAATTCTTCATCATGAAATCTGACTACTGTATCTACACTAAGTATTTCCATTTACTTCTACTTCATACATTTACTCCACAACATTTCCAGCATTGACAGTTTGTAGTTACTTTTAAGAATTTGGTTCAAAATGCAAAATACAGTATAATCACAGACTTTATTGAGTACTAGTGTTAAGGTCACAAGTGTCCCAGCTGTAAATAAAGTACTTTAAATGATCATTATTGGATAAAAAATATGGTCATCCAAACAGTGTGTATGTTGTAACCAGGCTCTGTAGTTAGGAAATGTTATATATTGTTAAGAACAGGTGGCGCACTACTAGAAAATTACTATACACCTGTAAGGAATCAGCATATACCCCTGAAACAGAAGTGAAAAACCTACTTACAGAATAAAATATTAGAAACACCTCTTAATATAAAGGTCTCCAGTACAACTCCACCACCCTCTATGACCTCAGTAATAAACATGTAGTAGAATTATCACCTTTCTGACAGTTTCAACAAAAACTGAGAAATTATAACCACATGAAAGCAGAATTCATGGCAGAGCTCCTGTTTTGGAATATACTTTAGATAGTAGATGTGTACCTAATAAAGTGGCAAGAGAGTGTCGAGGCATTTGCAGTAGCACTGTACACGAATAAGGTTTTTTTTCTATTTGTCCACAAGATGTCACCAAATACCCTCTGTCTGAATGAGGGTTAGGCAGGATGATGCTTTTAAGTTCAGTGTAAATTGCCGGTGAATTGTAACCAGAGTGGACGGCAGTGGTGGAATTCTCACAGCGCTAATGTAAGAGATGAATTCAGCCTTTAACATCTTGTGTCTGACAGTGGACTCAGACAGAAGATGCAGCTGAAATCTTTGCATATTCACAGAGTTTGGAATTTTCAATCAGGGTTAAGCAGGATATGTGATTTTAACAAGGTAACTAAAAAAAGTCATGTCAGCTAAAAATGATCAGCCGGAGATCAACAGGTTACAATGTAGAATTTTACTGGCAGCACATTTTATTTATTATCAGTGAGGCTAGATCTGCAAAAGTCTAGGGGAAACTTAACCTAAATAAGAAGGAACAGATTCAAATTCTTCTTCTTAGTATATTTGATCTATTTGCTTAAGTCAGATTAGGAAGAAAGCGATACGTTATGTGACTGTCAGAGAGGAAATGACAGAATCTCATTGACATTTGGGCATTTTTGAGATATCAGATAGTTGACTAATATCTGTAGTTGATACAGTGGTCAACCTCTTCATCATGTTCCTCAAAGGGTAATATTCACAGGATACAGCTTTGAATGAGTGTTTAATAACCCTCTTAAAACCTGCTCACACAATAGGTTCATATGTATGTCCAGAATGGTGCAGAATGGAGGGACAGAATTTTTCTAGCTTTGAGAAAGTCAAACCCTTCTTACTGTGGCCTGTAGACGACTCATTCTTGCATGTTAGTTTACTTTTAATTGCTAATGAATCACTGTCTGCTGAGAGAGAAACAGAGAAAAGACCAACCTCTAAGTTTATCCACTCAAAGTTCCAAACCCCTAATGTAAGCAGGAGCCAGCTGTGCGCACTTGTAAAGTTGTTATAATCCTCCTTTGACCTATAAACAGGAAAATACATAATATAAAGCATCATGCTCACATCTACAAATAATACACTGTCTATGTTGTCCTTGTAAGGCAATACAGTCCCGAGAGTCTGTCTGCAGCTTCTCAAAAGACAATTAAAACACAGCTTTTCTTTTTGTCCAGCATTGCAATTAGGGGACCAATACAAACAGCACCAATATCAAGAACATGCAACTGTGTCCAATAACAAGACTTATTCAGGCCTTAATTTCCCTCTGGAAACTTATTCAGCGCTGCAAATAATAAAACATCCACGTTTTACAATAATGTAAACAGAAAAGTAGCAGATTCTGGCTGGAATTTGGAAAATGTAATAATAATAATAATAAACATTCATTTTATGTTTCATCTGTAGAACTTTCCTGTACAATCTAATTTATTCCAGATCAACACCACAGCAATAATGTGACCTTTATAAAGCAGTTTTTGTCATCAATGCCTGAATTTGTGTGGTTATTAGAGAAGACCCATTTCCTCTGCAGGAACTTTGCCTGGGGAACAGGAACCTCTCATAGAACTTACATCCTCTACCTCCATTTCCACCTGAAGAACCAGGGTCTGAATTTAGCTCTAAGGTTGTAGTTTTACACTCCAACAAAGTCCCTCGTCAAGGGGAAGTGCATCCCGAAGGTCCAGGAAGTATCAGGACGGGGCCTGGAGTGCTAAATGTTGCATACTTTTCGAAACCTGCATCGCATTTTACACACTAAGCATTTAAAAAGCTGCTGTGCCCATAAAAAGCTAGCTTTACTATTGTGCTTTTGATATACACTACCAGTCAAAAGTTTGGACGCACACAGGAATCACCATATTTTCATAAAATAAGTCATGTCATCAGCTGTTATCATTGCAAGAGGGTTTCTAATGATCACTTAAATTAATAAATTTACACTAGCAAACATAACGTGCTAGAAGACTGTACTGGAGTTTGCTGATGATGGGATACTACATTTATTATATTATTTAAAACAGCTGTTTCCAACTACTGTACAATAGTCATTTACAATATTAACAATGTCTACACTGTATTTCTGATCAATTTGACGTAAAATAAGCTTTTCTTTCAACAGCATGTTCATTTCTATGTGTGTCCAAACTTTTGGCTGGTAGTGTAGATGTCAGCAGATTAATTTCCACATCAGGGCTTTGATGGAAATACAGTTCACAAAGTGGAAAACACTTTTGCCTCACAGCAAGGACCAAGGTTCAAATCCAAGGGTTGGCCGGGTGTCTTCCTGTGTGTAATTTGCATTTTCTCCTCATTCCTACATGAGCTTTCTCCGGGTACTCCAGCTTCCTCTCACAGTCCAACATGCAGGTTAGGTTAATTGGTGACTCTAAATTGCTCATAGGTGTGAATATGAGTGTGAGTGTCTGTATCTACATGTCGGCCCTGTGATAGACTGGCGACCTGTCCAGGGTGTACCCTGACTCGCACCTTAAGACAGCTTAGATTGGCTCTCATTCTTAATAGATGGAAAGATGGGAATTCCCACATAGGGACTTTTACCCCGCATGGTGCTGTGGTGGTTAGCGCGGTCACCTCACAGCTAGAAGGACCCGGGTTCGATTCCCGGGGTTGGCCGGGTGCCTTTCTAAGTTTGCATGTTCTCCCCGTGTCTGTGTCCAAAGACAAGCATGTTAGGTTGATTGGCGACTCTGAACTGTCCGTGAGTGTGAGCGTGTATGGCTGTTTGTCTGTGTGTTGGACTGGCGATGATGGATGGATGGACTTTTACCCCTGAAGGCTTCTGAGACTTTGAGAAATTCGAAGTACCACGAATTTTGCAAAAGAAAAGAATATCAAATGGTGTGTTACTGTAAGGTTCACACAGGTGGTTTGTATTGGAGAGCTGTTGTGATCACTTACATTAGTTTTTTATTTTCTCAAACTCCCCTAGCTCCAGTTATCTAGAACAATGACTAAATATTACAATTTTGTCAATCTTTGCTCCACTTTGTTTCCAGAACCAGCAAATAGTCAGGACAGTCATAAGGAGGCAATCACAACGATCACATTTATAATTATTTAAAATTAAAAGACAAAAGTAACAATGAAAACCAAATGTCAGCTTGTGATCCCTAACAATGGATCATCAGAAAGAAGCAACAACTTACAAAGAGCACTGAATTCATCACATAGGAGCAGGAGTACAAACCAAAGAAAAGAAAGCAGCTACTCTTTGTCTGTCACTATGTCTCAGCCCTGAGATTAACCGGAGACGTGTCCAGGTGTGTTGAGACACAGATTATCATCAGTACAGTGTATTTTTAGGATGCAAACATACATTTAATATTTAATATAATTTACTTTACTTGATTAATCGCCTAGGGAAAAGTCTAGATGACAAGCAGCCACATTTAAAGCGACTCTTCAGCATGTGGCTATGAATCGGGTGGGGGGGGGAGTTCACAGACAACAGTCCTACCAACTGGTCCTCATTTAACGGATCTACAAAATTGTACACTTTAGTCTTTTGCCTTAAGGCGAATTTCCACTGCAGGAACCTGAACTGAACCGTAACCTGGAACCTGCTATGACCTGAACTTGTAGGATAAAGGTGGTAAGTGGTTATTCGCTTTCCCAGAGTTTTTCCTCGTCTCTGGTGTTCAGTTGCTGGTGACGCAGAACCAGAACCACATGGGTAAAGTTCTGGTTTGCTTAGTTCCTGCAGTGAAAAACACCCATATTTCTGAACCATACACACATAATGATGATAATAATAATAATAATAATGATGATGATGATAATAATAATGATGAGAGTGATGGTGGAATCAGTTCCTCCATCTTTCTGCTTTTATTTTTGACTGGCGGAAGGAAGGGGACCTGACACAAGTTAAAAGACAATGTTGAAGTTATTTTCCCTTTTATAGCCTCCACTTTGTTTTCATTCGAGCGAACCCACAGCAACTCCCAGAAAGGACCCGGCAATGTTTGCTTGTTCTCTCTGTGTGAGCAACTCTCAGCGTCAGGGGTGGACGTGATATTTCAAACAGCACATCAGTGCGTTTATGTATTGGGTGCCCGGAAATTTTTCCAAATAAACACAGCTTGATTCAACCTGGGTGGGCAGGCTTATCAAGCGACTAATTCTGTAAACAGATGAGGGAATAACTCGGCACCTCATTGGTTGTTGGGCAGAGGGAGGGGGGAATAAGGGAGTTTCAGCGCAATGAAATTTTAATTAATGTGGGTGGGCTGAGAACACCACTGACTGTTTATGATGGACAATTTATTTCCCAGTGCAAAGTCAACATAACACGGCAAACGTACAACAATTATTAACATTTTTCTGGGGCCCTCATGAGGCTGAAGAGTCAGTCAGTGGAGGAAAGGAGCTGTGGGAGCAGGCTCTGCTTTCCCCGGGACACAAATCAACTTCCCCGGCGTCATGGCGCTTTACCACAGCCGCCTGCAGTCGCTCGGAGTGCCATCCTCTGCCCTGAGCCTCTCCGGCGCCCCGCTGATTTACCTGTACGGAGGGGACACCGGAGGGGTCGTGCCCGCCGCACTGAGTTTCGTGCCGGCCCGCCAGGAGCCTCCGCAGAAGCCGCCCTACAGCTACATCGCGCTCATCGCCATGGCCATCAAGAGCGCACCGGAGCAGCGCGCAACTCTCAGCGGCATCTACCAGTTCATCATGGACCGCTTCCCGTTTTATCACGACAACAAGCAGGGCTGGCAGAACTCCATCCGCCACAACCTCTCCTTGAATGACTGCTTTATCAAAGTGCCGAGAGAGAAGGGCCGGCCCGGCAAAGGCAGCTACTGGACGCTGGACACCAAGTGTCTGGATATGTTTGAGAACGGCAACTACCGCCGGAGGAAGAGGAAAGCCAAGACACAGCTAGAGGCTCTGGACTCCAAAGTCGCTGGACACAAGCGCACAAAGGGCCCGGGGTCATGCACAGAGCCCCAGACCTCTCTGAAACATCAGAGTAGCTCGGAGATAGCAGAGGTGACAGTCGAACAGGATGTGGAGGCGCTGGAAACGCAACCAGACACAAAATCTGTTCTTGTCGAATTTAACTACGCGGAACAGCCGCAAAATCTTCCCATACAGAGACTTAAACTGTCCCCCAGCCAAGACACCCTCGCTCCCACAGGGAAGAGGCTTGATACTCCACAACCTGAACTGTGTTCTGTTCCTAGACACGCTGCGCTCTGGATGGACGGTGCACAACTTCCAAGCGCGCCCGTCCGCCGAGAGCCAGCAGATAGAAGAGGTCCGTTATGCGCCGTTCGCTGCACAGGGAACACGTACTTGGCTGCACATGCGCAGGACAGGCCAAAAGAAAACGTTCCTGGCAGGGATAAACCTAAATGTTTTAGCATCGAGAGCATCTTATCAAAAGGTGAAGACGAAGTGCGCAACAACATGATTGGTTTGTCACCGGAGACATGCGCAGGGCTCCAGAGTCCAACTGTAAGTTCATCTGTGGTCCTCGGTGCTCGGTCTCATCAGTTGTACCAGATGGGATTCCCCCTCTGCTCTTACCTGTCCCTCACTTACCCTGACAAGGTACTCCACTTTAAATGAGTCAAACATGATGTGCGTAAAAGCGTCAAACCTGCAATGACCTTTACGCGACGAGCTACCGTGAGACAGCTCATTCTTCAGGATCTCTGCTACCTGCTTCATCTACAGCGAAGTTCAGACAGTGTCAGAGAGCAGGTCATCTTTACGCACGCGTCATTGTGAGAACTGTGGTTATTTTCATCAGTCTTTTCAAAACTTAATACTTAATACAAGAAAAAAAGCAAACAATTATATAATGTTACTGTCCTTGTCATCGTGTATAAAATATATCTCTCCCCATTCATGATGATGAAACCATGTTTCCAATGAAGACTCTTGATTGTAATCACAGGGTCCATGTAGCCTCACAGTAACTTTGAACTCTGGTGATATTGTACAATATGAAAATGAACTTTAGTGCTCAGTAATGTAATCAAAAGCCATTTCACATTCCACTATGCTCTGAATGTCATGCGAAAAATAAAGTTTAGTTTGGTAATAAAATGACAGCATGATTTGTTACAGTTCTGCTTTGTGCATCCTGGTTAGTTAGAGAAAGGTTGATTTAGGGAAAATTCACATTGGTGTTATCAAACCATCTGTTACAGGTTTGTATGTATGTCACAGGTGTTGTGCTGGTCTCTCTCACTAGTCCACTTCTTGCACAGTCTCTCTTCTTAATGACAAGTTTAACTGGACTCTTTAACCTTTTTGCAGAGTTGCTTGGAGTGGTCTTTTGTCTTCGAGGTGTAGTTTCTGACCAGCCTACTGATTGAGCATTTAATGATTAGTTTCATCTGATTTCTTAAACCAGCTCCACCAGTGATGATTTAGGTAAGTCACTTAAAAGGAGGTAAATACTTCTGGAATCACTTTGACATGAACATGTCTTTTTTGTAAAGATAAAGCAAACAAAAAAACAACTTAAATCGACCATGAGTCAGTGGCCAAAAGAAGTTTTTACTTCCTCCGTTTTGAACTGAGCTGCAATAATTTTCATTCTGTCCATCTGCTGACACAAGCGCTGAAAAATAACTAGTGAAGCTTGACTTGTTTTTTTTTTTTTAAATCAAAGACCTGGTTCTAAGGTTGAGACTCTGTGATTCCCTGGTGTAATGCTCTGGACCACGTGTCAGAAAACACTGTGCACAGTTCAGTGGAAATGAAAAATGTCTTACATGAGCCTTTCTGAGCTGCTGCTCGCTGCACAATGACACCTGCATGAAATCACATGACAGAGAGCAAACGGGTCTAAATATGAAGCTGCTATAGCTTAGACACACGTTTGTCTGAAAAAGTGTGTGAGGCGGCTTGCTGTGCAAATCAGGAATGTTTGCTGAAATAAATAAACTTCCCCACATCGAAGGGAGGAACTCAGCATCACAAGCATTTCCTGTGGACAGGATTCTTTTGGAGGGTTGTGTAAATACTGTAAAAGATGATGAAAGCACAAAAGGCAAAAGAAGAGTAAAAAAAAGAAGGAGTGAGGAAACTCAACTTGATGTAGCCACATGACCCACCTCCAGCGATCTCTGTAAGAGCAAAGTGAATAAATAAATGTTATGGGAGTGTTTGAATGGTAAGAGATCTGCCTGAGAAAGCAGCGCTTTAAGAAAACACACAAAAAAACTGAGAGTTCTCTATATTTATCCTCCTGGATTTTTAAATGCATCCTGGAAAAAGATGCTTCACAATTCTGAAGTACCACTACAATGCAGCCAACCTAAAAAAAGGAGACTAGCTCCTTTAGTTCTGAAAGCGATTTCAGATGTAGGAGTTCAGCTCCTCAATTAACAGTTCAGGGCCTTTTTTGTCATAATGCACTAAATGTTTCCAGTAGGTGACAGTTCAGCACCTGGACTGAGCCCCGCTGTTATAATATGTGCAGAATGAGTTGCTGAAATAAGGAAGTGCTTCACTTCACAATGCTCCCTGTAGCATCACACAATCTTTTCCACTCTTTCATTGCCCTCATACCAACTTTTAAAAATGTATAAGCTCTGTTTTTTTACGCCATTGTCACACGGCTCTTCTCAGATTTCTACTGAGACTCTTCTACCCATGACATTTTCAATCTTGCTCTTAATATAGATAAATTAGTATACTTTGTCATCTTGTAAAAAGGTTTTAGCTCCATAATGAGTCACATGTGAATAGTCACACAGCATGTTGGTTTCCTGGTAGTAAGAATAGCAGCTGTGTAAATCAGTGAGAAATCCGTGTGGTCATACTTTATCTTTATCTAAAGAGCCTGATCAGGAAGAACTCTGTAGACTGGATAAAAGTCTGTGGCCAAATGTAAATCGGCAGCAAAGACACGCAGCAGTAAACAGACCTGTTAGTTTAAATATTCTGTTGCTTTTCTGTTCAGTTCAGGTCAAGAATGAAAGAACACCCTGATGCTCTTCTCACTATCGAGCCAACCCTGCTCAGATGATCTCAATCCCTCTTCTGATGAATGCAAACACACCAGAAACAGAAAACGCATCACTTCCTGTTTGACAGAGGAGTCTTCCCACGAACAGACGCACCAGACTGTGTGTGTTTGGAACATCACATGTAAAAGCTTTCATCAGGTTGAATCACTGTTCTGTTGTGCTAATAAGTCATAGAGTGCAGCAAAATGGACGTGTATTTATATGAAAATATTGTGGATTATTACTTTTAACTAAATGTATTCTCAGACTGACTGGAGGAAGAGGTGCAGGAAAACACCTCAGTACTAATAATACTGTTATACTGCCACCTTTCATTTCTTAGTATGCCCAAAGTGTGATGAAATGGGGAAGTAGAGTGGTGCTTGAAAGTTCAGAACACTTTACAAAGATGGATCTACAGTGGGGCAAGGGTGGGCTGCTGCCCGGTGCCCCCTCCACTCCAAACAAGTCTCACCCCAAATATTCAGTTCCAGAAGCTGTGATTGATCAATAAAATGACAAATTTGTCCACAAGCTGATAAAATCAGTGAAACAACGAAGACACAGAAAGTTAGTTATTATAAATAACTCTCCATACATGAGATCTGGAGCTGCCATCTTGACCAAGTCTCCCACAAAGGTTGCTTCAGTAGGATCTATCTGGTCATGCACATTCTTCTAGCTCTGCCACATTAAGGATTATTTCTACATATCACCCAGAATAGAAACCAGTGTTCATGCAAGTCCTTAAATGACCTAAAGAGAACCTGATTAAACAGAATTACACATATTCATTTATTTACTGTGGGAAGTGATTCAATCCTAAATATTTGTATGTAGTAAATAGTATGTGAACTTCTATGATTATCAGTTCATTTGTGGGGGAAATTAGAGTCAGGTGTTTCAGTCACTTGGATCATAATGAGGTGTTCTTACTTGGTTCTCTTTGTTTTGTTGTCCACTTTTCAGTGGTTTGAAGATAAAGGACAGCAGGAGTGTGTGTGTGTGTGGGGGGGTTCTGGGGACAAGTGTAGATTAATTTGTTTTGAGGTAGAACTGACAAGCCTCTGTACTCTCAGAGAGAGAGGGAGAGAGAGAGAGAGAGAGAGGATTATCGCTGCGACTCAGAGAAGTGTCATCACCTCTGTTGCAAGTGCAATCCCATCCTAGCTCAGTGCTAAATCACACGGTTTCAAGCCCGCCTGTTCAAAAGAGCTCCTAATCCAAGTGTTTATTATATTTTTTCACTCTCTACATAAACTGGCTACACTTGTCTAAATACACACTCAGCACTGAGGGAGGGCGGGGCATTGATGAAGATTGATGGGCTTGGTTCAGGCTACATTAGCTGCTAATCAAGTTAGGTTTCCTGGCACAGAACTCCCTTTGTCATTATGTGCCTACAACGTCCTCCAGACCCCGACTGAAGCTGTCTACAACCCGGACAAAAACACATAATGTACATACACAGTATCCATGAGCACCTGTCAGAACTTATGAAAAGAAATGCAACACACCTGTCGTCCAGCTTACCTCTGTAATGTTTCTTTTATTTTGACACTGTCAGAGAAACTCTTTGCTTTACTTAGAAACAGCAGTTTGTGCACTGCGGTCTACACTGTAATACAGATTTTACATCTGCATGGAATAACATTAATCAGTGACATATACAAACATGCTCATATGAGTCAGGTTAAATGGTATTAAATGATAACAGGTAACAAATGTAAGGAAAACGCTGGATAAATGAGTGGAGAACGGTAACAAATGCAGATTCATACACATTTGACCAAAAACGTAGTCAAATCAAATAATCTTTTTATGTTAAGTTAATGTAAATATGTACATGGTCTTAAATTTAAGTCAATGCAACTTCAGCCTAAGTTCTGAATGAGTTAAGTGACATTGTGAAGGCAGCAGGGGAACCTGTGTTTCTGCTGAACCAGCTTGAAACCATTGCCTCATCTGTGAACTGTTGTATATATGAAAACAATTGGAATCATATGCTGCGACCTTCCCAGTCACCAGGCCCAGTGAAATGTTGAGCAGCCCGCTATGCCATCATGAACACACATGAGGTGCAGGACAGAACTTTAAATCTACCGTCATCTTCCATAAAGATCTAATCTCTTTTACTGTTAATGGTCTCAGGGTGCTGGAGCCAATCCAAGTTGTCTTTGGGCACAAGGCAGCATACACCCTGGACGGGTCACTGAGCTCTCATAAAAAAGCAGTGATAAATACACGTAAAATCACCTACAAATATACTGTAGCTGTTCATTAAACATGAGAATAATGAGGGGGAATATAAATCCAAACAGAAATAATATGATATAATAAAAAACATAAAACAACATCAAAAACAAAAGTTGAAAAGTCTAGATCATTATCTCCACCTTGGAGCGCTCCACTGCTGCACTTGTGCCACTACAATGTATAACTTACATTTATTAATATTTTTGATGCTGTTGTGACACCTGAATTTCTTCTATGTATAATGTAACTCTGGTAATGCCCGTTCATTTATTTTTGGGGGTGTCAGTGTCTTTAAATCTGAAGCCTTTCTTGCTGATCAAGTAATTATAACATAGAAATTCTTTTATAGTTATACTGAGCTCAACCTTGTTTGGCACACACTGTAGCTTTCAGTGGAAATGATTTAGTTGTTTGAAATAGTATTTCTGAGGAGTTTGTACAAAGTCAAGAGTAAATAAGAATTATTACAACATACAATTCTTAGTCAACTTAACTTTTTTTAAGCTACTTGTTTGCATGCTTTGTAAGTGAGGTTAGAATTCTGTTTCAGAGCTTCACAAACCAAAAAGTGGAAAGAGTGAGTGATTTAGCTTTTCTTCCTTGCACCATGGACCTGAGTAATTCATATATAATTGTCCCCCGTTATGAGAAGTCAGTTTTCAGTCCACGTATAGCAAATCATTGCTACATATAATACAACGTACAGTATACCATTCACATGTGCAGTTTAGTGAATCATTTCATTCTCCTAAATTAATTGTTTATCAGTCATATCCACACTCTGCACTGATAGTTCAGAGATGCATAGTATTGCACACTGACTTTTATAAGTGATTGTGAGGTACATATACTATAACACTGGAGGCCCAGTCAGTACTTAAAGAACAGCAGCTGTGAACAAACCTTCACTTAATGTTTGAAATGCTCATCATGCAGTGTGACATCAGTGTACGGGTTAAATAACTTCATGCATTATGCTATGTTTGCATTTCGAAGTTTTCAGCATGTTTCTGTTACTGTTTCTGTCAATTACTGTTTAACTATAAAAGCTCCTCCACTGAGCCTGGACGATAATGAATGAATTAAAAGACACAGAACTATTTATTAGCAGCATGTTCGCCCTGTCATACTCGCTGGTTGGTTTGCTTGCACTCTGGGGTTGTTTTTCTTCACTTGTTGCATGTTCAGCCCAAACAATGAGATTATTGCTGCATAATTAATACACATAGTAGTAGTGCACCACACAGAAACAAATATTTATATTTCGTTTAACATGAGCATGTTGTAGTGTTTCTGAAATCCTAAAGACAAAACATTTCCAGTCGTGCAGATGGTGGCGTCATTCTCTGCTTCACCAGCGAGACAGCTGCTCGGTGAAGTACTGCTCTCATCAAAACTTTTCAACATTTCTGCAGCTTTGCTTTCACCAACTGTAAATAAACAGCCACAGTCTCATGAGGCTTGTGTGTGCATACATATGTGCGTGTTTGTGTATATGCATATGTGTGTGTGTCTGTGTATATACAGACTTGTACACAGAAGCAGGATTACCACCCCCAGACTGGGACCACCCTGACTTTAACACTTAATCCAGCAGGAAGAGGAACTGCATCACACGCTCACTTAGGGTCACCACCCTCACAAAATACACACGCACACACACACACACAAAGTAGGAACTGTGTTGCAATAACAGGGTTTGGAGTTTGTGTCCTCTCATGAACACACATGCAAACATACACGCACTTAATTCCAGCACTTAAGCTAAAACAAACCAGTTAAGATTTATACTGCACAGCTGGTCTCACACAAATCCAACATGTAACATGTTTGCTGAATGTGTTCCTGTCAGAGTGACAGTAAATGCATCATAGTTGTGTTTGTATGCACACAGTGTTGTGAAGAGTGTCACTTTGTGTCTACTGTAAAATACATTAGTGAACCTTATGTCTGTGTGCACTCAGCGGTTTCACTGAGTGTGTGTGTTTATACGCGCGTGTGTGTGTGTGCCTGAACAAATGTCCCTTATCATTACAAAGACAGAGCTGAGGAGGTCTGATGTTAGACTGCTTTAGTAATTCTGACATCCAGGGCCAGTTATTGGAGTGATATTCTGGATATTGATGAAGATATTCTTCTTCTACAACAGCAAATAAAAGATGCAAGGGAATAAAGAAGGTTACAGAAATGGAGGAATAATAAATACAGTGGAAAAAAAAGAGAAGTATTTGTGATTTCCTGGTTTGCTTATAAAACCATTGGTTTCTAGTTATAAATGGGTAATAAAATGTGATTGTGATCTTCACAAAAGTCAAAAATATCGACAAACACAATATTTCTAGGCTGAAAAAATACAGTCACGATCTTTCATGTCTTTATTGAACACAGTCATTAAGCATACAGAGTGATGGAGGAAAAGTAAGTGAAGCACCAGGCTTCTGATGTCACTGTTTCATTGATAGCACCTGCCTCCAGACTGGAGGCAGGTGCTATCAATGAAACAACAATGGAAGCTCATTAACTGAGTTTATTCAAAATGTTTTAAAAATAATAATAACCGCATACCTAAACCTGATCCAATTGTTGTCTGTGACAGCTATGGAGATACATCTAAGACCCCAGTAGAATGCAGCTGTGCTGGACTCCTCCAGAGAATTATGAGACATTGTGGTGACCGTGCTGTGCTCTGATGTCTGTGCTTATGCACAAAACAGCGTGCAGAGTGTTCTGCAAAGTCTCTGGTCTTGGGAAAGATATCTCCTAGAGACTCTGTAAGGCTGTTGGGGGGCTGTAGGTAATTATAGGGAAACCTTGCTCTGACCCTGAGTGGTGATCACCACACAACATTCACAATCAATTGGCAGTTTCTTAAATATACCAATATAAGCATTAGTCAATAGTTCTACAAGAAATCCTGGAAAAAAAACTGTTTACAGTGACAAAAATATTCATAACTTATAATAAGTGCAAGCCCACCCTTAAAAAGGGTTAGTGGCCATGGACAGCACAGTCTCTTGACTAAGAGCAGACACTAAGAAACATGTATTAAGTATGAAATACTGTGACTTTTTAGACATGGGGAGAAGCCTAGCCTACCCACATTATGCCACGAAGATGAAAGCAACTGAATACATTTGTGTATGTGTTATGGTGACACTGGTGAAGGTGGGCTAAGGACCAACAAAGCTTCTTTTGCTTTGCATGCCCATGGTTTATAGTTTCTTCTTTACCAAGCTGAATGTTCACCACTTTGTTTTGGACCACACAAAAATCATGGTAAAAATAAAAATACATTGAAGTTAGATATGCTTGCACCCAAGCATATCACATCACTTTAAGTTTGGCTTGCTAAGGCGTAGTGACAGTAAAGGCACCAAAGGAAGGGATGTGATGGAAAAGGAGTTCTTACCGACTGTACTAGCTTCATAAAAAAGCTAGCACTAAAGCTTCACTAAATGGCTTAAAAGTAGTTCTGATGCAGACTATTTAAACTACAACTCCTAAAAGCAAGAGGTGTTCACAGGTCCACTTGGTTCTAAGGACCTAAGAGCTGTCTCAGTACCCAAATTGTGTCAGTTGGGTCTCCTTTTACTCTGGGTTTCTGGCTGATCGAATTTTCCATAACCAAAACTGTGCAATGTCAAGTACTGACGATGAGGTGGTGATGTGACGAGCCAAAACAAAAAGTAAAGTGATTGGGTGGATCGGGTCTAATTATATTCAGGTCTCTCTTAAAAAAATTTTTTTTTCATGTCAGGTTCAGGTTAACTTACCGTGTTTATACGGGTCCAAAGTTTTGGACATGTGAAGACCTGTTCTGATCATGTTGTTACTGTCACTATCTGATCTGTATGTTCTGCCGGGTTGGTTCTACACGTGCAAGGGAACTATGTGTGGATAAGTTGGAATTACATTGGTGGTTGCAATACATGTTATATTTTGTCAACAGTTTTGTCTCAAGCAGTATTTTCCACATTGTTTTTTAAAGACTGAAAAGACTTTTAATGAGTCAAACGCCCTGTATATTTATTTCTGCTGCCTGCCAACTATGTTGCAGACATAATGGTAATGTAAATACACAGAAAAAAATAATACAGTAAAAGAACATGATGTACCTCAATAAATACATTTTACAGATGTGCAGATTTCAGTATGCCCATGACCCAAACCTTCGGAGGGAGGCACAGAAACAGCGACAATAAATGAGTAGCATGTGTGTCTTGTGTTGACGTCTGGTATTAATTAGACAGAGGAGGGTGTTCATGGTGTGACACCACTGACTGGCCTTTCACAGCTCATTGCATCGTGTCCAATCAGAGCACAGCAAGCGTGACTGCTGTTTATTTATACACAGAGCTGAAAATGGCAGAGTGCGAGCAGCGTGGACCGAACCTCCAACACTGGAACACTCCAGCACATTGTACTGCTGCTGAGGGGCTCAATCAACACCCTGCTCTTACTGACACAGACATATACAAGCACTCAGTTGAGTATGCAGTTGTTAAAGAGTACTCTATTTTTCTAGGGTTGTTTTTTTTGTCTAAATTCATTTCAGTCCAGCACCAATATTTTCCCATAGGTCATTAAAATTTTATTTCTTTATAATCATGTACTATTATGCTTTATATACTTTTGTCGATGTGTTAGAGGTACACAAATCAGTAATCAAGTTAATATATAAGTACTTGCCTAAACAAAGTACTCCACTGCAAGTAGAAGTACCAATTAAGATCTTTGCTCAAGTTGAAATACTAGTACATGCTCTGAAATATTCTTTTAGGTACTCCAGTAAGAAATGGATTTCTTGGAGCATCAATCCAGCCATTTAAAACGTATTTCTTCCACATGTGGCTTATGAAAAAGTTTCTGCAGAAATCATAAACGTTTCTGCAGAAATCTTAAATTTTGTATCATTCATGAGCCAATTCACATAAAAAGAGAGCAAATGTTGGGTTTTACAAACTAGTGAAACTCAACTATGTAAACTCATTTTACATCTGCTCTGTAAACAAACTTTAAAAATAATAAAACAAAAATTAAAAATATGACAAAGATAATAGAAATGAATACAAAATAAGAACAAACATCTGTTTTACCAGAGCATGAACAAAAACAGCAGCTGCATGGTTAATCAGCTAACTTTAACCATTTTACATCATTATTTATAGATTTTAGTATGTTTACAAAAAAGTAAAAGATATATTTTTATATTTAGTACCTCAAAATTGAGTTGTTAGAAACTTCTGTTCAAAATAATCATTTGCACTTGACACGTTCAAGCTGCAATATGCAAACCTTCATGTGCTAAACTGTTAAAATTATAAGAAAAAAAAGCATGTCACACAAATTCACAAAAAGAGACATCAAAAAATAAATTTATTACAGTGTCAGCAACTTGATTCTACATTATATGTTCATGCAGATGAAGACACATGCTAGCTAACACGATAACGTACAGGCTGAATTCCGTACGACTTGACCCTTCGTTTTATTTGCGGTCAGTAGCTAGCTGGTAACTTTTATTCCTGTGTCACCATCTCATCATACTCTGCTCCACAAAACAACAAAGTACAGTCACAGCAACTAAACCAGGTCACAGAAAGTTAGCATGCTGTCTTTTCAGTTTTAACATCCTAGTTTTACAGCGCAGCACATTTTTAGAAGTGATGCTAAGCTAATACTGTTTCTTTATAAATACGCATCAGGGTCCCACTGTGGTCGTAAACCACTGGTACAATGGCTTTTGCACTTCATCTAAAGTTAATAAAATTCTGTGTTAATCTATTAACAATTATATATGTGATAGCTACAGTGAGCGAATGGCCTTTTTGGTTTGAAAAATATGTTAGTAAGCTGTTTTTATTGCACTGCTCTTATTTTAAATAAGAGCTGTTTAGCTGCTATTACTCCACACAGTGTACGCTCATAGGTTAGGAGGATGATGATAAAAACCTAATGCACCCACTTCATGATTTACCTCACCTGGTACTGCTTGATACTTCACTCACAATCAGTATGGTTAAAAAATGGTCTTTCCATCCACAAAATGTGTGTGCATGCAACAAACGTGTGAAAGGCATTTGTGTAACATTATAAAGAGGAAGATGACAATGTAGTGCAAATAGCTCATGCTGAGCTCACAAGTACATTATATAGATCAATACTTCATCTAACCCAGAGAACTGTGGAAAGTGGAAGATCACATCAGGAAAACAGTAGAGTATACAAAGGTGTTTAACCATTCTGCACATATTCTAACAACGTTTCCAACATTTAGAAATGTACATAAAGCACATGTAAAGGAACACAGGAGAATTAACAGAGTCACTTCAAACAGTGTAAATTGGATAGATGATTATACTGCAGCTGAGAAGAAATGGTGTACGTTAACACTGGAGGTTGTTGCACAACATATCCGAATAATCACGGTAAACAGAGACAGGATGTACTGCATGGGGGAACAACCACAGTTTGACATGGTATGTTTTGGTATGTTCTTCATGGTCACAATGCACTACGACACCTACTGATTACACATTTGCAATTAAAGACCCACAGATCACAATCAGTTATAACATTCAGAGAAATATGTACAGTATCTACAAAAGCACTTCCACACAATAGATTAAAACACACGAATCACCTGACTTCGGAGTCAACCTGCCTGATAGAACCCTGCCATTTAAATACACATACCTATTTACTTCATTACTTAAAAAGCACACACTGAGATTAAGGTAACCACTACAAAGGGATTTTTGGATTCAGGAATCTAGTCTTGAGGAGTGCTGTGAATAAAGATACAATGCTACCCCACAGCGGTAAGTTGAAGTAATGCAACTAAGGAGTGTCACCAAACAGTCACCAACATAGTTCTTTGACATTTGCTTGATATTGTTTCCATGTGCTAGATAGATATACAAGAACATATGCATGCAGCACAATAGGAAACACTGCTATGAATTCTTGTTGGATGTTAAAAATGATAATTTACTACTAGAAATACAAAGATTTTTATTTGTCTGCGGTAGTTACTTATCTAGCAGGGAAGAGTGACCTTTGCAGCCTCTGCGTTAGTGTTTCTTCACAGAATCAAGGTGGCATCAGAAGATAAAGACAAGCATTCGAACTGTCATGGAAGGGAGATTGCATGGATATAAGTCTCTAATATTCCCGAGGGTTTATTACAGTTTCTAATAAAAAAAACCTAAATAAAATCAATACCACTTGATTGTACGTGTGTGCTGGAGCAAAAGTGGCAAAAATGAGACTGAAATAGGTAGCATCATTTCTTTATGTATGTACACAGAAGAACACTGTCTGTTTAACATGAAGCCACAGCAGGTGGTGGTTAGACTAGCATAAAGACGCAGAAGAGACAGCCAGTGAAAACATCACTCTAAAGCTCACTAATGAACATCATTTGTTGTTTAATGCATGGTTCATGCTAAGCTAAGCATTTCCTTGCTGCAGCTTCATAATTAGCATACAGACATGAGAATGGTGTCATGCAAACAAGCATATTTACCATTGCCTGTTAAAACACTATGAGTCATGTGTCGTGGCTCAAAGTAAATTAGAATGTATAAACCTAAGAGTCTGACACCACACTGAGATGGTCACAGAGTTGTTATACATATTAAAATATGCACTGACTGATGACGATGTATTATTGCTGATACAGGGTCAGTGTGCGGAGGAGCACTACCATGCTGGATGAACAGGGTTTGCTACAGATATGGCAACGCTCGGTGCAGCAGGTTCTGCTGTTTTCAGCAGTACATCACACAAATGCAACAACACAGAGTATGACAGGTGAAAAGAAATCGCAGATGTTACTGTGCCGTTACTCTGCCGCCATTTTCTCTATGTGGTCACTCAGCAACTTGTACTGTTCTGCAAGGGGAAAAACACACGTTTGTTTTAAAGCTGCATTAGGGTTGTTTAAAGTGACATATTTTCTTTGTAGCTGAACACAAATGTCTGTTGTTTGGTGGATTTTTAAAGCATAGTGAGAGCGCAGATGGCGCAGATAGTGAAAAAATTATCGGAAACTCACTTTTAACCTGCAGATACAGACAATCATTCTTTACCATAATGAAATGATCTACTTTAAGTTATACATCGTTTACCTGCTAAGTGACAATTTAATTTCATTACTGCTGGAATGTACTAAAAATATTAAAGTAAACAAATGGAAAATAGAGATGATTCCAGTATTTTATGGTGAACTATCCCTTTATTGTGTTACCTTCATTCAGGTTCCCAATGATTGCCTGCTTCTTCAGGAAGTCATTGCACAGCTTCTTACTGAGCCCAAAGGCCAACATGTTATGTGTGAATGTCCTGGAAATAAGCAAAACACCAAACTCAACTCAGTGCAATGGGAAATTAAAGCAATATAAACATTCACTTATGTGCTGCAACAGAGAACAGAACAGTAAATATACACATCAAATACCAAAAAGTGTCAATAAGGATAGGGTGGGGGTTTGTAGTACAGAGAAACTCTAAACATCAACAGTAATGACAGAGAACACATTAGTTCCTTTTCAAGGGTTCCTTGATGGGTTGAGGCAGGGCTGGCACATTCAGATCACACACCGCATTGATGGCAGCTTTAACAGTCACACCTCAAACATGTCTCTGTTCTCTGTAAAAATACATTGGTTTGGTGCTTTCTAAACATGGCGTAGGACCAGAAAGAATATTGTTTGTTATGAGTCTAATGCTGACACATAACACATAACTGAAGCCTCTGTGTGGCTTATATCGTGTCAGTACATAGATAACACCGAGGCAGCTTCCTTACCCCAGCTGGCCGAAGGCAATGTTCTCATCGATTTTGGAGCTGTCGTCTCTCTCCTCCTGGGTCATATGACACCACTTCTCCCTGCAGCACAGACAGCGAGGCTTTAATTCCAAAGTCTCTATTTGACCTTCAGCTTCTCTACAGAAACGGGCCAGGGGTGGGTGTCACAAGACATCACCTATCAATGTCATGCTGACATTTTGCAGCACTGGTTTCACATACAGCTTCAAAATGCAGGACAATGGGATGTTTAACTTTTCACTAGTGTGTGAGCTTGCTGAGGTGAAAAACAGCGAATGGAATCAGCTTTAACAATCCATGACATCCATCCCTGAACGGTGAGACTGCATCACACATAAAACAATATCACAGAGGAAACACATGAAACGGCCATCAGCAAAAAATAAATTAAACAAATGATTCATTCACAGAGAATCATTGTTGTTAAGAAGCAGATGAAAAGCAGTGTGTTGTATTGTGTATTAACCTCTCACACACATTCAGTACCCTGCAGAATGTTTCCATGCGTGATATCACCAACAGCACTAAAGTCACGAGGCCTGTGAAAACACGCTGTGTAAAGACAGGATGCTCTGCATAATGTTGAACCACTTTCACTTTCTGCTACATATCCCTCTGCACAGGCATCACCTGCTTAAGAAGAACTACTGAAGAGTCCTGAACACAGACATATAAAGATGACCTGTAGTGGTGTTATGTTATTAATGCTGGAATCTAAAACATTTGTTAAACAGAACTAGCCTTGCTACAAAAATCTGCACAGAACATTACATTTTTAGACAAAGGGGAGATTAAAGGACAGTAACAAACATGATCCACGTCTTACTTAATGACTGGTGTCTTAAACTAGAACTCCATGTTTAATTGTTTAAGATGGATGCTTCAGTTTACGGCAGGTACAGCATATGTCTGCAATCAGTCCACAGTGGACATAAAGCACAGGCATGCAAATATGGTAAAAAACACGCATGGATGGAGGTGTGATCACATGCAAGGAAGATTAATGGTGAGAACATGCACTGACTGCTGTGGATCCGCTGCCTCTGTCTCCTGCTCTAAATATAAATACCCGTCCCAGACATTAGACAAGCTCTCTTTGCACATTCGGGATATTAAGTGGGTGTGATGCATTTAATAATCTGAGGTAGGCACAAAACTCATTTCAGCAGCAACATGACAGAATACCTGGGTGAACCACAGTCACCGTTTTAGACAACGACAACAACGTGCCAACACAAGCCAAATGAAGACGGAAAAAGTGCAGAAACAGAAACAAATGAAGGCGTCATAAAGTGAAGCAACACAACAGTGAACACTATGAACATTACACAATCACAGTCACAGTAATCAGTCACTATGAATCTAGTGATGTGGACATTAATGCTTTGCTGTGTTTGAGCACATTAAATCTTTTTATCAGACACTACAGTCTCACACTGCATCAGAGTCCAGTCATCCAGTCTGGGATTATGAACCATTAGTGACTGTACACTGAAGCACATCTGACAAGATGCAAAACAGAGTCAGGGAGACTCCCAGACCTTGAGCCTGACCCTTTCACAGCAGGGCTAAACACCAATCTGCTCTTACTCAGTGAATCCAGTCTGTCACCGATCAGAGCTGCTAAAAAGAACGTGCCGCTGCAGTGAGAACACACTACAGACTGTGATGCATTTTAAAAGCTACAAATTCATCAGTCAAATTAGTTTGTAAACGATGCTCAAAGTAAAACATAATCAATGCTGAAGTGTTGACAGAAATGCTACATTATTTTTGATGGCAACAACAAGTCTCAGTTTGTTGTTAGGCATTGTCCTGCTGAAATCTGTTTCCTGAGACATACTGTACGTTGTCTGGATGGCAGCATAAAACCTGGATATATGTTTCAGCACTGACAGAGCCCTTTCAGATGAGATACAGGATTTTACACTGAGCGCTGATAACTTAGATTTGACATTCAAAAAGAATATCAAATTTTGTTTTTGAGAAGATAGCAGCGTTTTTGGATCACGTGGCTTCTTCTTTGCATGCGTTTTGGATGGTACGGTCACACAGTAATTTTTTAAAAATATTCCTGAGCGCATGAAGTGATGTCCATAACAGAATCACACCTGTTTTTAATGCAGAGCCATCAGAGGGCCAGAAAGTCACAAGCATCCTATACTGCGTCTTTGCCTTGATCCTCGTCTTTTGATGATTTTATGTCTGTAGATGATGATATATTCAAAATCTTTGCAATTTTATGTAGAGAAACGATATTCTGAAGTTGTTTGACAATTTGTAGAGACAGATTTTCACAGATTGGTGACCCTCTGCCCATCTTTACTCCTGATTCTCTAAGATGATATTTTTATACCCAATCATGTTACTTACCTGTTGCCAATTAACATAATTAATTGCTAAATGTTTTTCCAGCTCTTCCTTGTCATTACCACTTTCTTTTCCAGCCTTTTGTCACGTCATTTTAAACTTATTTGAGACATGTTGCTGCAATCATTTTAAAATGACCCTTTTTTTTCTTCAAATGGTCCATTTTCTCAGTTTGAACATTTGATATGTTTTTTATGTTCTATTGTGAATAAATTGCAGGTTTGTGAGAGAAATCATTGCGTTCGGTTTTTGTGTAGATTTGACACAGGGTACCAACTGGGGTTGCATGATTTGCAAAGTAAAAGCGCTGCTGTGTTTCATCTTCCTCCTAAGTAACTTGAGCTAGCGGTAGCATAATCAAAAAAATCCAGTCTGCTCTGCAGGGTCTGACTTTACAGGAGCCACTTCAAGCACCTCTCCACATTAAGAAAAACTTTTTTTCAAACTTTCATTTTCCCAAGACTCCAAAATGAAACCAAAAAATATGGTAATGAGTTAGTGGTAATGTAAATGCCATTTCGATTGAATTCTAAAAAATTTTAAATATATTTTAATGCTAATACATTTTAAATAATACTGTACATTAACAAACCTGTATTGATTTTTATATGCTACAACTTGCCACTTGGGAAGCTAGTCCTTCTACTTGTTTTGGCTAGGGGGTGGAAATTTTATTTTATGTTCAGACTATGACCAGAACAGGGAAATGCTAAACACACAATTATTCTACTGTGTCACATAATGATAAATACACACAGTCAAAAGCGCCATACAGAGTCACATAATAAATAGTTTGTTAACTAGCTCTCTGCCCCCTTTATATTTCGCCATTATTTTAAAACAGCTGCTATTGCTGGACCACCATGACGGTACCAGATGCTGTAAAGGCAGTGGACATGTAGAAGAACAGACCTCTCATCTTTCTCTTGATCCTGCGTCCCCCTGCCCGGCAGCAAGGCACAAGGAGACAATAAGTTAAAGTCAACATGCAGCAAGGGAAAAGAACAGAAGAGACAGTGTGGGGTATCAAGAGATAGGCAGCAGTGGTGGTAAAGGCAGAAGCTCTGCTGAAGCCAGCAATGTGTCAATACCAGATCTCCAACCTGTATTTACAACACATTCCACCCCACCGACACACACACACACACACACACGCCCACACACACACACACACACACACACACACACACACACACACACACACACACACAGTCCATACAACTTTGTCATATATTGTCTAAATAAATGATTATTACTCATTGGTTCATTTATGACTAAACTCCTGTGCACACGCACCTTGTTGTTGGTGATCTTTTCGTCCTCTCACAATGGACAGCATCAAAAAAGGCAGCATTCCAAAACCGTAGTGTATGCCTGACGGAGAGAACAGATGAGATATTATAGGTTTGCTGCCCGGCATATTTTACTGCTGTACTGTACTGACTATTGCCACTATTGAAAATACTATTTGTTTTTATTAATAATTTACATGTAAACATTCATTTGTTGTGTTTAAACCCCCGAACACTAGATGACAGTGCTGTCTAGTTTGAGTGTTTTTAGTCATAATTTTTAGGTGTTCTTACTATTTTCCCTCAGACTTCACGTCATACAGACAAAGTCAGAGAGATTGGGAGAGACGCAAAAAAAGACAACTTCAAATAAATTCTTATGTAACTTTCAGTATTAACTCGTTGATGTCTACACTCCAAATTTTGGCTGTCTAAGTCTTAGAATCTTAAATCCAGCCAAAAAGACTTTTTTTTTAAATCTTGTTTTGAGAGTTATATACTAAGCAAGCACAGAAATGTGTAAAATCTTACTGCAAAAGTAGATTATTTCACCTAATTTGAGAAGGTTCACACTATAATCAAGTGAAAATATCTGTCCATGCAGTAAGATAATTACACTTGGTAAGATTTCGATATTATCTTGTTGTTGTTGAGAACCGGTTCCCACTGTTTCATTTCCTTGGAATTGTTTGCCATTTTTGCAGAACGTTGCATATTATGTTAGCGCGATTTGCCTTGTTGTAAAACCTGCTATTACTGTGCATTGCATTTAGATGACCATGAGACAGACAGAGTCCGACTGGCTCAGATGCTGGCAGTTATAAAAGATATAAAACAAAGTTCTAAGCTAATCGATCTGTGTGTTCTCCTTTTTTAAAAATAAGAATTGATAGGAGAATCGATAAAGAATTGAATTGTTAAACAGAATCGAAAATGGAATCGGAATCGTAAAAATTTTTTCAATTCCCATCCCTAGTTGTCTGTGAAGAAGACAGCCGGGAGTACCACCTTTCAAGCCAATGCACTATAGATACAGTCAGTTACCATTCAGCTGTAATCTACTTACAACCTCTAGTCGCTGACCTGAGGCTACAGTGGCCTGTGTATTTTTGTCATAAAGTTCAATACATTTTAACAGATTTTGTGCAGACAGTCTTAATGGACAGTAAAAATGCTTCAAAGACACAATGAGCTTCTGATAATGCACAAGGGTAGTAAATAATGGACAACTTATCAACTTACCAGATGGGTTGCTGCTTTAGATGGGTGTACAGGTACAACTTTTCACCTTTTTTTTCCTCTGGAGCCTCAGAAACTGGGGAGGGACAGATAGCATGATATGTTTTGGTACATCTTACGTTCATGTTTATCTCAAATTTTATAAAAGAGCAGTGGACCAGAAAGCAGAAAGAAATTATTCTACTGACTATTGCCCATTAATTAATGCAGCTCTACAATTTCTGCCACACTACCTGGTGATTTGGGCTTTGTCTCAACTGGACTCTCCCCATCTCTGGATGAATGAAATAGCGACAAAGAGGAAGGGAAGAGTGAGGAATTAAAAACATATTTCACTGTGTTAATGTAAGGAATTCAAAGGAGGAAATACATTTTGCTTACTCTGTCTTAGGAGTCATTGAGCTCCTTAGCTTGCTCTCTAGGCCTCCAAAGAAGCCTTTGACATCAGTCTTGGATGTATTTTTAAGGAGACGCTCTGCTGCATCCTTCTTTCCGGAAAGCCAGGAGTTGGCCTTGTTGAGGTATGAGTCGAGACCGGCTGGAGGACCACCACGATCTAGTAGCTCTGAGGGAGATGGCTGGTACTTCCCTGAATTAAAGGAGCGCAGAGAAGTCAAATCATGATTCCTATGTGTAGATGACATCTGATACACTTAAATGATTCATCAAGCTAATTTAAGTATTAGACAAAGATAACCCATATAAACACAAAATGCAGTTTTTAAGTGATGTCACAAAAGAACCCAGAAGAACATCTAAAGATCTGCAGGCCTCACTTGCCTCTGCTAAGGTCAGTATTCATGATCAAACCATAACAAAGACAATAGGCAAAAATGGCGTCCATGCCAGAGTTCCAAGGGGAAAACCACTACTGACCAAAAAGAACATAAAGGCTCATCTCCCTTTTGCCAAAAAACCAAACCAAACAAAAGTTTAACTTTTTGGAAGGTGAGCCTCCTATTACATCTGGGGTACCCGTTACACAGTATTTCATAAAAAGAACATCATACCAACAATCAAACATGGTGGTGGTAGTGTAATGGTCTGGGGCAGCTTTGCAGCTTCAGGACCTGGAAGACTTGCTGTGACTGATAAAACCATGAATTCTGCTCTCTACCAAAAAATCCTGAAAGAGAATGTCCGGTCATCAGTTTGTGACCTCAAGCTGAAGTACACTTGGGATCTGCAGCAAGACAATGATCCAAAACACACCAGCAAGTCAACCTCTGAATGGCTTAAAAACCTAATGAAGGTTTTGGAGTGGCCTAGTCAAACTCCAAACTCCCAGAATCCGATTGGGATGCTGTAGCATGACCTTAAAAAGATGGTTCATGCTCAAAAACCCTCCAATGTGGCTGAATTAAAACAATTCTGCAAAGAAGAGTGAGCCAAAATGTGAAAGACTCATTGCCTGTTACCGCAAACACTTGATAGCAGTTGTTGCTGCAAAGGGTGGCACGAGTTATTAGGTTTAGGGGGCAATTACTTTGTCATATAGGCCATGTAGGTTTGTATAGTTTTTCTTCCTTAATAAATAAAATCATAACTTAAAACTGCATTTTATGTTTACTTGGGTTATCTTATCTGTCTAATATGTACATTTATTTGAATAATTTAAGTGTGACAAATCTGAAAAACAAACTAACAAAAAAATCAGGAAGGGGGCAAATACTTTTTCACAGCACTGTGTATATCAAAACATTACTCAAAATGTGAATGCAGACAGATGTTGATGCAATGTTCTTTGCTTTCACAAGCACAAACACTCTCTAGCTCTTTGCAACCCCACAAAGTCTCTGTATGTGTTTGTGGTGTTGCTGCAAGACAAACCACAGGACCAACCTGTGGTAACAACACTGTCTGAATCAGCACTGAGGAGCCATATTCACCTAGACACACAACTGGTTTTCTTATGCTGTAGAACTCTCATGTTTTGCAAATAACAGCTGTTTACTTACTGAATTTGTGCAATGAATGCATCACAACATTTTTTTTAAAGAAAAAACATTCTAAGGTGAGATACTGCAGATGAATGTAAAAGGTGTAGAGAGACTGGATTAGACTGTGGCAGCTTACCAATGTAGTAATATGTGAAGCACATAGTCATGAGGTTTTTGGCTGGGCTGTAGTCATCCATCTGGTAACACCTATAAACAAGCCATTGCTTTAGAGACAATCCTGTGGTGTCCTCACTACTGTAATTGTAATTATGTATTAATCCTAAAATGCATTTATAAATATCAGCACTTACAAAGTCTGCATTTATGTCCAGGTTTTAAGGACTGAGAAGTCAGAAAGTACTGACAGTTTTCTTTTTGTGGGAAATTCTGACAATAACACATGTATACATCATCACCAGTATTATCTGTTACAGTCAGTTAGGGGAAAACCGTTACAGCAGCCTACTCACTCAAACAGCACAACTGCAAAAGACTGCACCAGTCTGTAGAAGGTGGCTTCACTCACGCATTTAGAGTGGCAACGCTGTGAACACAATATGACAGAGAGAGCAAAAACAAAGAAATGAATTGTTTTCCCCCCTTAAAAGGTCACATGTAACATATGACAAATTACTAATTCATCATTCCCCATACTAACCTGTGCACTGACATATTTAGCAAACCACTCCCTGCCTTTGCAATTCTCCCCACTGCACAGCTCTCCGAAACGGGCCTTTTCTTCCTGGTCAAAGTCCTCCCTGTGAAAACATGGTGCAGGCTCATTACAGCTGTAATTTACAGGTACTGTAAACTGATTTTACTGTGCCGACAATATGCTCAGCTGAACGCCGGACAGCTATCAGACATCAGACAGCTACACAGAAATTCTTAGACATCTTTGCTAGTTAGCTAGTGCTAGCATGAGAGTTGAAATCAATCTGTTGCTCTACTACACTCTGTAACGCTCCACAGCCCTCTGTTTTGTTCGCTTTGTTCAGCTACGCAGTTCCAGTTCAGCAGTATGTCAGCTTGTGTTTAGTTTACTGAGCTTACAGCAATTCCCCTGATATTTAAAGGAGAGGTCCCCTTTCAACATATAACATTGCTGACATTGGATGTCTTTCAAATCTTCATCAGTCTGCTGTCCCCAATGGGATGGTGAGAATTCTTCTAGTGATTTTGGATGACAGAAATTAAAATAGAGTTGATCTGAATGTAGGTGAATACCCAGCCTAAAGCAGAGAAACTGGAATCACTGATATCACTGAACAACTGATGGGAGAAAAAGCAGAGAAACTGATGAAAGATGGAAAGGATGAAGACAGAAAGTTGTATTTAATGTCTGCTGCCAGTAACTGAGTAATGTGGACATGCACAAAATGCCCAGTATCAAGGTTACTGATTCCATGTTGCAGTCACATTGCTTAGGCTGGACCTCCTGCAGGCAGTGGAAGTATATTCATGTCTGTTGATACTCTGCACACTCATCAGTGCAGCTGAATGCACCTATATTAAGGTAGCGGTCATGTGGCCACACAATCTTAATGCCCTTACACAGGCTGCACCTGTGCTGTATGTTCCTGTACAGCTTTACACAGGCACAGTTCTGACTTACGTACATTTATGTAAATGACAGCTTGACATACTGAATGCTTTCATGAGCATGGTAAACTAAAGAAGCAATTCTGAATTACTTCCATTACAACATATGACACAATTTTTAAAAAATACTTTTGATAATGTACATATGATTTGTTATATGATATGATAATGTTATGATTTATGTAAATAAACAATAGGCTTCCTAGCATGGCTGGTGCTAGGACCCTTAAAAAAGAAAGCCAGTTCTCCCTTACTTTCCATGAAACACTTTCTCAACATAAGCCTTCATGAACTGCCTTCTCTCTACTGTCTCAGGGTCAGCATCCTCTCCGCTGTGAGCAGATGACGATGATGACCTCCTTAGCTCCCACGCATGAGAGGGCGGGTCCATGTCGTTCTCGCTGTCTGCCGACTCGGTAGCATCGCTGTCATTGCCTCCTTCCTCTTGGTGCTGGTGGTGAGAGCTGGGCTTGGTTGGTGCCATGGGCTCCGGCAGTAAAGGCTGCTGGTGGACTCCCATGGAGGACGCTGGCTCTGGGGAGAAAATGTCTGTATGGCCTTGGTGTTGGCCTGAATTCACACAAAGAGCAGTGGTTTCTGAGGACAGGTCAAAGTCTATGAGGTTGTCCATTGCTACGCCCTCCATGCTGGAAATAACTCCCTTCCTTTTAGCTCTGCAACAGTGTTTTTCAGATGAGCTATTTGGTGCTCTGAAGAAACATGGGGGCGGACACAGACGTGGCCGCTAGTTGGAGGTTTCAGCTGAGGTCCCTCTCATTACTGGGTGTTGATTTTGCTGAGCCTCCCATCCCCTGATGGTGCTGACATCAAGTGAACTCACAAATCCAAGGCATCTGTGCACGAAGAAAGGCAGAAATTAGCAATGTGATCATCCTTTATATTCAATTAAAATGTCCTTGTCCTTAGAGTAAAGCCATGCTGTTCAGTGAGGCTGTTTTAGACACAGCAGTGCTTCAAGCTTAATACTTAAGCTTGAAGCTTCCATGTCCACCAGCCACACATGCCACGTCTCTCAGGGATGCATTGCGCATGGAATTCTGCCTTGATGTGCGCACGCACGCACGCACGCACGCACGCACACACACGCACACACACGCACAGAGACGTGTGCACACGCCAGCAGACAGAGTTCATCAGATATATCTTGCGTCAAACACCTGAAAACACAAAAATATCTAAAACTCTACGGTCCCTCAGCATTGGTAACCAATTTTACATGGACACGATTTTGGTTATTACTTGTTTTTATTTTTTCTCACGTACCCCCTAGAATGTTCCTACGTACCAGGGGGTACATGTACCTCATTTGAGAAACTCTGATCTGGAGGTATGTTCCATTCATCCTGCCTACTGACTGTTCTATTTTATCTCTCACTACAATGTGTTTCCTACCGGGATATGTTGGAAGGAAGGTGATGCTTGTTTTAAACATGATAAAATTCAGCTCTACAGCCATTTGTCTTCAGGAGGTATTTTGATATGGCACAGAATGACATCAGGAAGTGTCTTATGTGTTGATAGACTTCAGTGGAAAAGAGCCATAGTTAATATTTTTTACACCTATGCTTTTCCCAGAACCTGATCATAAGGCTGAACATACATTCAATCAACTGTCCAATCACAGCTTTGGGGGGCAGGACCATTGACATTGAAAAATGGTGTTCACTAGTGGGCGGCTGTGGATCAGGAGGTAGAGTAGTTGTCTGCCAGTCGTAGGATTGTGGTTGTTTCCTGGCACCTCCTGTTACATGTCGAGGTGTCCTTGGGCAAGACACAGAAGCCCAAATTGCCCCCTGGTGTTTCAGGTCAGTGTGTGTGTGTGTGTGTGTGTGGGGGGGGTCTAGGGATCTGTAAAGTAGGTAATTTTTTAAATTAAATTCTAAATTACCCAGATGCTTCCATGATTTGGGGCATAGAGCATGAGTGCTAGCACAGAACTAGCTAAATGGTGAGGGAATAAAGTAATCCTAGAGCACTACACTTT
This sequence comes from Ctenopoma multispine, assembly GCA_034779795.1. Taxonomy (NCBI): domain Eukaryota; kingdom Metazoa; phylum Chordata; class Actinopteri; order Anabantiformes; family Anabantidae; genus Ctenopoma; species Ctenopoma multispine. The sequence goes on along the minus strand of JAUYWH010000024.1, from coordinate 1,586,958 downwards.
TCAAATGCTATCTTGATGAACACATCAAAGTGTAGCTAGCATTAGCCTACAGGAAACATGAGTTTATTTATGAGAAGAAGTTATCACCACTGATAGATGCAGGAAGTCTAATAAGCTAAAACTAAGTATTAAACATAATTTTTGTAGTAATTTTTTCATATTTTTGGAGTCAGCTTAAGAAGATAACCAGCTCTGATTGGTCGGTTGTTTGGTCCACCTTCTCAAATGCTAGATTTTACTTTTCTTTCGTGACTTTATTGTAATTCAAATATCTTGATAAAAAGTTTTGTGACATGGCCCTGGGCTGTAGAAAATGTGGACGATCATTTGCTTTACTGTTTTGTGAGCTACTTCAGAATAAAACTATTAACCTGAAACTGAGGCATAATATGGCCTCTTTTAACTACACTGTTTAGGTGTGACAATACAAGTAAGGTCATTTCCTGACATTCAGCTTTAAAGAATGTTACCAGAGCAGAGCAGGTTCTGTGGTCTCACATGTAAAAACTTCCTGATAGGACACTCTTGTGTTTCCTTGATCAGATGCAATGAGACAGCTGCAGTCATTTGTTACAGTAAAGGGACTGCTGCATGCCAATCTGCAGTTCACAAAAGATAAAGAAGTGGGAAGGAAGGAGGGAGTCTTTTGTGAAGAGAACAGAACACATGCCTGATTTCATCTGATTAGATATGAGCAGTCTGTTCCTTGACATCAGAGAGAACAGGATGTTGAAGTTCACCTTGGTGATTTACGCTCATAACACATGCACATCTGCACATACTATAAACCTGACTGCAGCTTCAGTGAGGTTGTAAACTGCTCCGTTACCTCGTCTTTGTGATATCTCAAACAAGAATAAGACATTTTAACTTCTTTTTATATTCAGCAGTCAGAATTGATATGCAAATAACAGAACGTTGAAATTGACTGAAAACCACAAAGAAAAGAAACTACAACCTTAAACTTTTTATTTGATCTGTTCAGTGTCCTAAAGTTAGAAGCCGTCTGCTTCACATCACGAACAGTACTATTCTCAACACTGGTCTGCTTTGAAGTAAATGACTGAGTCATAGCACAGCCCACACAGGACTTCCCAGGTCTCTTCACCCTGGCCTCATGACGGAGAAAACAGCAACAGCTGCCCGTCCTTCATATACACATCCTGCACTCAGTCCTTGAGCTAATCTGCTTTAGTTCCTCTATCACAAGGCCCTGTTTGGTCTGACTGAACACACATACACAGCTGTAATGTTGTTAGCCTAAACACACACATCTGCAGTTCTGTCTTTGTGAGGACATCCATTCACATAATGCAATCTCTAGCTCCCTAACCCAACTTCAACCATCACAGCTATGTCCAACACCTCACTTAACAAAACCTATACTTAAAACAGACATACAGTACATCCCCCCCTCCCCCCCACACACACAGGGCCAGGAGCCCTTGGGTCTATGGTTGGGCTGCAGCTCTGAAGATGAAGTGCTTATATAATGCTATATTTAGTGAGTAAGATAAAGGGTGACACATTCAGACAAACACACACACACACACACACACACACACACACACACACACACACACACACACACACACACACACACACAGCATGAGGGCAAAGATAAAGAAACACATATGCACATAAACTGTATATGTAACATGCAAAAATATCTTTAAATGGAGCCAATATGACGATGAAACAACTTTGCTAAATTACTTTTTGAAGTTTACACCAAATTACTAGCAACTGATATCCAAGACAACCTGCCAATATAAAGTCCTATATTACCGTGAAACAACTAGTGTTGCTCTCTGGAGATCTGTCTAAGCTGATGTTGTATGCCTGTTGTCTCTCAGGTACATCACGACCCCATGATAAATGTGTCTCACCCATGTTTACTTACTTAAAACACAAAACAACTAAAAAAATAGCAATATTACATATTCCTGTTATGCTGACGACACCATCTTGTACATAGACCACTGGCTCTACTAGAAACCAGACTTTTTATGCTCTGCTTTTTCTGCTATCTGCAATGCATGATCATTTAAAGGTTCAGAAAACATATTTTCCAAATAGCTTTAGATGCCAATAGGGCAATAAATATCTAAATCAGAACAGTCAGTTATTTAACATTACAAATTTGTGTTTTCCACTGTGTTCTTCTCTCTGGGTTCAAGTGGGTGGGATTAAGCAACATGAGAATCACAATCTGATAACGGTTAGTAGGTTGATGACAAAAAATCTGAACAAACCACAACCACACAGTCCTGACAAAAGAGATTACAGTAACTAAGTCTGAGTGTGAAACTCTTAAGTAATATGTTTTTTAAACTTTGTCTCTTATTTAGACATGAATATTCATTTCAGAATGTTTCTGCTGTGAAACATGCTTTTCATCTCATGTTGATTATCTTGATGGATAACAGGATGGATAACAAATTTAACTGACTAACATAGTTTAGAAAGTTGAACTAACAATTCACATGTCAGGACAGAAAACAAACCGTGAACTCCAGCAAACTCTCTGTAGACCTCCGGAATTAAATTGTGGTGAGTAATAGTGTTCCCAGGAGCACAAGGCCTCAGTGACTGTAAAAATTAAGAAGTTTGAAACAACCAGCGCTGCTCCTAGAGTTGGCTGTCCAGTCTAAGTAACAGGACAAAGGACCTTGATCAGGGAGGTGACCAAAGACACAATAATGAATCTAATAAAGCTTAGGAAGTTCCCTGCACTGATGGTCGAACCTGCTGGAAGACAGCTATCTCAGCAGCACTCTATCAATGCAGTCTTTATAAAGGATGGACTAGTCAGATGACAGTTTGAGTAAATACAGATGACAGCACTTGGAGAGCCCAAGAAAAAAAGATTCTCTGGTCTGCTGAGACAAAACAAGACTATTTAAGAGCTAAGATCATTCCTAATGTAAGGCACAGTGGTGGCAGGACTTGTAGAGATCTGACTGTCCTTGAATGAGTTTCTTTCTAAAATAAGTTACCTTTAAAGTTCCTCATACCAACTCTGAAGTGGGAAAGACTGGTTTCTACTACACACCTAACTACAATTAGAAACAGGAATTCTGTTTTATGTTTTAATCTAAGTGTGCTTGTGCATGATCACTGTTTACGTGACTCCACTCTTTCGTTGTGATCTTGTGCATTTGGAATTTTGTTCACGGATCTGTCAGAGATCTGGATCTCGGTGGCACTTCACACAGTGAGATCTCACCTGTAAAACTGAGCATATGGCGCAGAGTTCATCAGTCTTATCGGCGTTACTGGAAGTGTGAAATCTGGAGGCCTGAGCTGAGTAGAGCAAACAGCAGAGTCTCTCATGCCATGTCTACACAGAAGGTACTTCCTACCTTTTCATTCATCCCAAACGCATTTATGCCTCACCTACACTCTTAACTGTACCTGAACACCTACAGTGTAGATGCACAAAAAGCACAAGAACGGCTTCATTCTCTGGCCTCTATGTAAACAAAGCGCCATGATGGATGGCAGCGGTACAATCACCTGCTGCTCAGTGATGACATTTGCTCTGATGTGTCCTGTCCTCCTGTCCTGCCTTGGCCACAGTGGTGCTGTGCTCACACAGAGACACACACACACTGTAGAACAAAGAAATTCAGTGTTCTTCTCATCAGTGTTCCCCTCAGAGTGCAAAGGCTGCAGTATTTCTGCTTTCATGAGCAGGAACGGGTGTCCCCGCTACCTAGAGCAACAACAGGCACCCTCCCACACACCATCCTCCAGGGTCACGTGCACCGAGGGAGGTGCTTCTATCATGATGGGTGATGGTGAAAGGCTTGACTGATTTGATGCAGAGGATCTCTGCTAGTTGCGTTCATCTGAGCAGCATGAGGCCCAAAACTCCTCCTGTTCTCTCTTCTCATCTTCAGTGTACACTGCACTTAGTGTGATTCACACATGGAAGCCAGTGCCATTATGCAACTCGAGCCTCTCCCACCCCCAGGAAATGTTCAGCACGCTTGTCTGCAGAAACATCAGTTGAGCAAGATGTGAGCGAGCCCATGTTTATGCTCAGCACTCGTGGGTCATGTGTCTCCATCACATATGAGCAATACACAAAGACACAAAGACAAATGTGTAAGTGTAAGTTGTTCAGTCGTCTCTTCATTGTGTCAGAAACATGGTTGTATCTCTATATTTCCGATTTGTTCTGGCTCCTTTACATAACCCTTAAGCATTTTATTTCCCTTGTAAGTGGAAAGTGGAGCTTAAGGTTATCCCATCGCACATCGTCTGACATTATGATACTGTAAATACATTTTTCACCCTGACGTATTTGGTATCTTTGGAAACTCTGACACCCTGTTTAAAGTTGTGTCTTGGGCGATGGGGTCTCAAGTGGACAGATGAGACACATCACCATCGTTCACACCTGTCCATAAACATTCATTTCCAGGTGTCCCACAGACCACATGTGTCCAGAATTTGTCACTTATGGTCACAATCCATCTTGGTTGACACTAAGTTTGCAGCGTTATCCCGGTTTGGTTTCATTATACAATATACTGTATAATGCCATGAAAACCGATGGTTATCCCTAATCTCATCTTGTCAGACTCAGCAGTGTGTGCTACACTCATTGTAAATCAAAGTTTGTGATTGATTCATTTCAGTTCCATTTGATTCTTGATGATTCAGTTACATCACATAAAAAATGAAATGATGAAATAAAAAAAAAAACAGTGTTGCTTAAAGCACTTCTCAGAATTTGTCCTGCTGCTTACTTGTGTAATCTGTACTAAATTGCACATTAAAGGCTACAGTTTTAACACACTTCCCATTTAGAAAGCTATGGATCAATGATTTATTGTCCTTGGAAAATCCAAGGTAGGATTATCCAGATACATGTTTGTTAGATTTAACTGTAATTGTGCTGTTAAAGGTTTGGAAGCCTGGCATCCCTCTCACTCACTGCAGGTAAGGTAGAAACACATCAAATCATGACAAGACAAAAGCTCAATAAGAAATATACAGTTTTAAACTTGCCTACCACAGTGGCTCAACTAGCATGAATGGAAGTGGAGCAGTGTTTGAGAGACACAATAGAACACCACTCTGTCCTACTTGCATGGTGGAAGCTACCTTAAACACTGCTCTTCAGGGTCAGGGTACAGTCTTCCATGTCCATGTATGCTATCTCATACTTTACCTATAGTAAAACTTAAGTGAAATTGTAGGATTACAATAACTCAGAGGTTTGCTGTAAGGTCCTTGTTTTGTTCAAAACAATTATAAACCTGCATCTTCAGAAACATGCATACTAATGTTTGCTGATGATGGAACAGTCTTTGGTTATACATGGTTGTGGACTAAATCAACAAATTAATCTTCGATTAATATGCATTAATAATTCATATTTGTCAGAAAATGCATCATAGAATCAGTAAAAAAAAGAAATGACCAGATTTTGAATCGAATTATTTTAGCAGATATCAGTCCTTTAAAACACGCGCAGATCAGCACTGACACAATCCTCTTAATAGGCTTGGTAGATCTCTAGTATATCTAGTAGTAACTCTACTTCCACATCAAACTCTGTTTGAGTTGTCTATTGGGTCTGGGGGTGTTTAGTTTGTGAGCTCAGTCATTTTAACTTGTGGAGTATAATACTGCTATTAACTCTATTACTGTCTGGAATTAAGCTATGAACACAAGAACAAGACTGTAATAAAGCAGAATTATTATTGATAAGGTCTTGAATTGAGTCTTGGCTAAAGTTTATTGTCCCGAGCGTCTTCTAGAGGAACAAGCCAAAAAAGACTTAATCAGAAATAAGTGTTGTGTCAGTTGATTAGAACAATAATTACCTATAAATAGAACTAAATTAAACTACTGCTTTCATTTCATATCTTTTTTTTTTTTACAATAAAGGTTGAAAGTCAGAAGCTCCAGCACCTCGTCAAACAACAACAGAAAAACATATCTTCATTGTTGTACATCGGTTTGAGCACTGTGCTGCTGAACTGCACGACCTCACATCGCATGCTGCAATAGATGTGTGACAAGCAGAAGTGGCTGATGGCAGATAAGTGAGGTGCAGAATCTCAGCTGTAGCTGGTCAGGGGAACAGCTGAGGGAACTGCACTTAAAGATATAATCTGCTCGCCGTAGGGAACATTCCCGAGAGAGCAACACTATATCTGTGTTCAGAGGACAAGCTGCATTATTGGAGACCCAAAAAAAACCCTGCAGCACTTTACTCCATAATCATTAAAGCAATGTGGTGCACCTTATCCACTACATCTACCAAGTGTTTTAATGCACTTCACAGTGAAGCCACTCGCTCTCAGTAACAGCACAGAAAGGTCAAACAGAGTTCAAAAAGGGCACCACAGCAATCTGTTCAGCATCAGTACCACTTCTTCATCTGTCAGTCAAATCTTGTTTGACATTCCTCTAATGTGCCTTTCCACCACAGCCATATATACACAGAAAAGAACAAGAAATATTTAAAGGTGTCTTCTTTCAAAGTCAGAGTGGAAGACAATGTCCAGAAAGGAGAAACGACAAGAGATAAGCTCAGTGCCACTGGCAGCCACAAGCATGCACAGCAAAGCAACTGCACCAACACTACAGATCCAGGGTGAAATGACTGATGGATGCTCTAAAGCCTCAGAGGGAAGTTTCCCTCCATGTGCTCTTCAAGATAACACTAAACTGTACACTCTATATCAACCCTAACTGAAGCCTAAATAATGTTTAGTCAAGAAGGCTTTTCCCTAACAGGTAAATGGCTGTTAAAGATCTGAAGGCTAATGTAACAGAATGAAATGAGTAGCATGAATGCAGATTTAAAGTTTAGTGGGGATCATGACTGTGTAACTAAATGGATTTAGGCTACATGTTTTTTAGAATATCTATTCATTTTTATTTATTATATTAAATATACATTTAAAATACATTTTGTATACATTTAGTATTGATTTCTCTCCTGTCTGACTGTTGTGCAGTGTTGTGTATATGATTTAACTGACTACTCTCTCTCTCTCTCTCATCTGCTGCTTGGGCACCTGCTGGTCTATGATGTATGTAGATAACACCACACCGAACGTCATTAATAAATCTGGCAATTTTAAGTTATTTTACAGTGCAGTAGTGCAGTGCTATAATTTATCAAGTATTATTCCTTTTGAACGCTTCTGGCTTCAACCTACAATGATGCAGCACATATTTTGTTATCAGTTTTTGGAACTTGAATGTGTTTTTGTAAAAGTTAAAAATTCCTACAAATAGTGCGTGCTTAGTGGAAGATATAGCAGCCGAATATAAGCTTGCGTCGATACATTAGCAAAAGATTCCGTATGACGTTTGACTTGGTATGCTAGCTTTGTCAATACGCGATGTCATCTTAATTTGCCACATTACTGAATGACGTTTGGTTTGCCGTGCCTCCATATGGGGGAACCACATTATGTCGTGAATGAATTAAGGTAAGAAAAGTTACAAACGTCAAAAGGGCAGGTGTTTAACTTAACAGTGCAGACTATAGCTTATTATTTCACAAAAAAACGCTGACCGTTGACTTGAGGTTGCTACACAGGGCGCACTTGACAGCTGAGGTAGGAAGCAGCACTGAATAAACACAGCAAAAGACTGACGTTTCCTGTAACGTTAAGCGCTGCATTGGGTCTGATTAGAGCGCGACCATGGAGCCATTTTCGGGCGAACAGGGACAAGTTAACCCACAGTCACAGCTGCAAGGGAAACCGAGCCCCCAACAACTCAATACGACTGAGGTTTTCAAAAGCCAACACGCCACGAGAAGAGCACAGTTAACGCTCCGTTTTGACACACAGCCATTCAAGCACATTGAAATGCTATGCAAACACGGCTTACAGGAGATACAGTGTCGAATGTGACATTTTCTGAGAAGACAATATAAGACGGTACGTACATGAGATATAACGTGCCGACTGAAGGGGGCTGCTCCTCACTACTGTTTTCGTTTCGGAGGTTTTCAGCAATACTGTGGCGTCGAGGCAGCAGCGCGCAAGCGCAAAACGAACAGAGGAGAAGATGAACGGGGAACCCAATGACGTTACCAAGCAGCACAGCCAATGAGCGCAAAGGAGCAGCTGTGTCGTGCTGCGTCAAGCGACTGTGAATATTACCGGATGTTTAGTTTAAAAATAAAAGCACAAAACGTCCTGACTTCGAAGAACGTTTTGAGCTAGTTAGGAACTGTTTTGTCATTAATGAAGGACACTCACACAATTAGATAATTTCTTGAATATATATTATAAATTATTGTGTTTTATTACTGTATGTATACGTTTTTCCAAGATTAAATATGTGATGCTGACAGTGGAGAAATTATAAATACATTAGCCTTGCTAACATTCTTGCCAAATAGTTGAAAAAATTCTATTATATAATTTATTATATTTTATAATAAAATAGTCTCAGTGTTTACTTGCTGCTTAAAGATGCTCTTTTGGATAATAAACGTTTTATAGGAAATTAGCAGGAAATGTGTTTGGCACTCGTCTATATTAAACTAACTACACAAAATGCTCACAATATCATTAATCCTTTAAAGAAGATAATGTATTTCTCCATTGTGAATTCTATAAAGTCACTTAGATGATTTTGCATGGAGCGTAAAAACTACATTTATTTAGGAGTAATCATTTTAATGCTCAAATGGGAGCTACATGATTTCCTTTGTATATCACCAAATACATGTCACCACAAAAGAGCCATACATGGAATTAAAAGAATCCATTCTAAAACAGAGATAAGATGCTTCTTACAGTAATTAACCATACAATACCAGACATCTACACTTCTCAAAGTTAGGATTCATACAACAACACAACAGCTTTGCAGTGATCAGTTTCCAGCTTTGGCAGCTGCTGCTGCTAACTGTTGTAGTTTTTGGGGAAGAGTGATTGTGGCGAAATGCACCCTGTCCTTCTTCAGTTTTTGCTTCACAGTCTGTGTCAGGCCCAGCTCCATGTACTCTTGCTTCTGTTTGTCGTATTGAGGCCAGCTGACCAGACCAGGACCACTGGGAGAGCTGAAGAGATATTAAAATCATATATCATATATTATATTTGTTACAGATTTCATATGCACAGCCTCTGCAAACCTTTATGATTTATTTGTGCAAACAATCTGGCTTATTTCCTTCTATTTGAATGTTCATATACTTAAACCTTTTTTATTTTCATTGTTATATAGTGTGTATACTGTACAATTGTAATAACCTTTTTTTTTACTTGTTTTTACTTGTGATACTTATAGATAATTTGTTATTGGATGGCTACATGTTTAGGTGTCTTATCAAAAGACACTAACACATGTGGCCAGGGGGAAATGGGAATTAAACCACTAATCCTGGGGTTTGTGGACGACTGAGCTACCCACTGACTCACAGCACCCTGCTTCACTGACTCCTTGGGAAAAGCAGAACAAGTTGAAAACACAACGCTGGCGTAATTATATACAGTTGTTACAGGGAACATGCTAGGAAACAGTAGTCTGCTTTTATACATCAAGTATCTGCAAGTGCAAGATGTCTATCACCTCTCCATCCGGCCACATGCTCTTAGGGACAAGGATGGGGAACGGAAATGCCTCTGCTAGACTACAGTTAGTCCAGCTTGTAGTCCACGGCTACCCAGGAATGAGCCTTTGTTACCACCTAGTGGTGAACGTGAGAGAGGAAGGAGACCAGCTGCTACAGCAGATTTTTAATGGGTAACAGGTTTATTGATTATTTGCATTATTATTATTATTATTTATTAATATTCCGTTTTTCTGAGTTATATAGATTATGATTATATGAATTTGTAGAAAACTATTATTGGCTCAAATAATTTAAACAAATGTCATGTGATGTCATGTAAATATATCACTGAAATCTAAAGACTGTATTAATACCCATGTTTACTCCTGAGACCTACAGATCCTCGATCCAGATGATGGATCAGTAAACAAATCAGATGAAAACTTGGTCGTCTTAGATTTGACTTTACCTTTACATTTACTTTATTTGACCTTAGACTTGGTTTTGATGTTATCACTGTTGTTCAGTATACAACTTTGTTGGTGTTGTGTTGCTGTGTCAGATCAGAGAGATCAGCTGCAGCCAGTCATCAGCAGGTTTTCAATAACAAAGTGTGTCGGTCTGGTAAAAGACTTCTGTGAAGGATCGTCTTGTGTGTCCTTGCTTATCTCTCCTCAGACATTGTTCCTTGCTCCTTGCTCCTCAGATGGGAATAAGAGCTTTGGAATGTCCTTCAAGATGGAGGAATGGAACAACTTCCAGAGTAACTGAGGATTGGGGAATGATTAATTAAGGAAATTAGAATGTACCCAGTGTATAGACTGGTGTGAAAGATCCAAAAGTAGTTCTGGAGGTGTGTTATGTTGTGTTGAGCATGTTATTTACATGCTCTGCTCTGAACATCAGAACCTTTCCCTTTAATGTAGCTGGTCTCCTTTCGAAACTGTCAAGCTTCATGGAAGATACACAGGTGCAAACCACGTCTCAGGGAATGGGAGGTGTTGCTGACCCAGCCTTCTGGCTAGGCTACAGTGTGTTGGTGTGTGTAAGGTTGTAGTGTGCAGCTCAATCACATCTGCATGTGTGATTAATGTTGTATAATGCTCCCGATAGAGCATTCTAATAGTAACATGCCGACAGGTTCAATAATAAAACATAAAGTTGAGCCTGTATAAATAAAATGATGAACTAAAAAGTTTAAGTGGACTGTAGAGTCAGATCATACATTTTTGTGAGTTAGACTCTGTTAGGAATTTCTTGATTACTCCAGTAGGCTTCGTTTTATAGTTTACTACACCACACATTCTCAGCTGGGTTTAGGTCCGGGCTCAGATACCACATTACCACTGCTGTTCTGAAACCAGTAGCTCTAGCTGCATTTTGGGAGAACAAATCTTCACATACAGTATTGATTTATTAATGATATTGTTATTTTTCAAACCGTACTCACCCAGTACGAGCAAAATTAGCCCAGTATGCCATCATGGTCCTACAAAGCCTTTCATCCTCCTTGGTAATATTTCCTGAAGATACAAAAAGAGTTTAAGAGCAAAATTAAATACTGAGATCCATTATCCACTTAATCAAGAGCTTAGGTATGAAGTGGCCACACTTGATCTTCAATGGATACTACCTATTTAGCCAAACATATATATTACAGTAAGAAAATACAGCAAAAAAATAGTAATCTTGATCCTACTGTAGAAGTATAAATATACTTTATATTACTGTGCAGGTAGCATATAAAACCTACCTATGATTTTTATATGTCCATTCCAGAAACATCCTCCAAACATGAAGCCAACATCATCTGCATGATCTGCCTTCACAAAGCTGGGTCTCATGTGTCTGTGGAGCTCAGCACGGTATGTGAACTCATACATATAAACTGGAACACCTATATCTAAATATAGCGAGGAGAGAAAAGACAAGAGGCGCGTGTTTGGGCTGAGATGCCAAAGATGTTGTTAAGTACAGTGATGCTCTCCTTACTCCACTGTAACCTCTGCAGCAGAAACATGCATTTGATTAATTTATGTGCTGTATATGACACACCTGACTCATTTCTGTCATTCAGAGACCAGGTAGGTCGACACTGGCTACTATAAAATCACATTATACACCATAGATGGGACTAGTTGTGCACTTCTGACATGTTGTGATAGTTGCAAACTTTGTATGGACACCATTCAAAACCACCCCCCAGCTATTTTTTCAACATAGAACCTAATCTAGCAGGAATTTAATTTCTCAGCATCTTAAAGGGTGACTTCACTGATTTCCAACTGTTTATCATTTTAGAAGTACATATGGATACAGTAAATTGTATTGAACATACTTATTAAACGTACCCAATTAAAACATGTCTATTCTTCTAGCTGTAAACTCCTCTGATGATGTCATCTTTTCAGTTTGATCTGGTTTTTCATACTGTGGATGTTTATATCTTAGTCAACTTGCTTTTCTAGAACTTCTCTAGATGATATCTGCACTGAATTACTATTCAGATGACATCCTCTGGAGGAGTTTCTTAGCTTTAGCTGCTTTTACTATGTGACACAGAGATTGAACCAATTCTTGATAATGTTAAATAATTTCAAAAATAATCTAACAACTTTAAGCCTGAGTCTCTTACTAATTGGTTCTTTGTTGCACATTTAATTTACTTATTTATTTTTAACAGTTACTGCACTGTATCTGCATTATAGCTGTGTTTTTCATAAATCATTTTCTCATTATGTTTCACCTAAATAACTTTCAATCTTGCTCTATAGTTTCTGATTATTTAAAATTCTAAAGAGAACAAACATGTTCTAGACACAGAGAGATGTTGAAATAAAGTGAAAGGAAGTGTGAACATACAGTATATATATATGAATGGTGCTATACCCGGGCCACTAGTTTTGTCAATTTGAAAAACAAAACTGTAAATAAAAAACAAAACTTTGAAACCGGAAGTTACCGCACTGCTGCTGAAACCTGAAAAACATAATAACAAATGAAAGTTTTTCAATTTAAATATAAGTTTAATTTTCTTTTTTTTAAGTATACAATTTATAATTTTACATTTTTCTTAAAAATGTTTTTAGATTCAGACTGTATTTTTTTACAGTTTCAAATCTTAACTTTTCAGTTTTACATCTTTCCTGCAGTTTCAACCCTTTTCTTCAGGTACAGATCTTATTTTTTCAGTTTCAGACTTTTGGCCCTGTTCTGGCACAGGGGGCGGGCTTAACCATGTTGCCTTCGGGTAGCAGGTGAACTTTATGATTTAAAATTTCTTACACAACATATTTAAGTGCTTGGAATGGACAAAATGAACACTGGGGAGACATTCACATTTTCAGGGTGTTTTAGAGCTTACTTACCAGTATACAGGTAAGAAATGTTTTCTGATGATTGATTTCAGTTAATATGATAAATACTATAAAGCTTGGTAGCTTACACACATATAAACAAGGATGCTTCTGAACCTGCTGTCTTGCTCTAAGCTGATGAGCATCTTACTGGCTAAAACACATTAGCTGATGTGAGCTGACAGTCCAGCCTGCACTGGTGGGAGAGAAATGAAAAAACATGCTGGTTGACCCTCCCATGATTTCCTGGATCATGGACTACCTCACAGGCCGCCCACAGTATGTCCGTCTGCAGAACTGTGTGTCTGACACTGTGGTCTGCAGTACAGGTGCTCCACAGGGGACGGTTCTGTCTCTGTTCCTTTTCACTTTGTACACCTCAGACTTTAGGTACAACTCAGAGCTTTGCCACCTTCAGAAGTTCTCTGATGACTCTGCAGTTGTAGAATGAAAGTACCAAGGTGTGGTGGACAAATTTGTGGACTGGTGTGAGCAAAACCATCTCCAGCTCAACATCAGTAAAACAAAAGACCTGGTGGTGGACTTCAGGAAATCTGGGTGTCCTGTCACCCCTCTCTTCTTAAGTGCTTACACTTAGACAATAAACTTGACTGGTCTACACACACGTCTGCTGTGTGTAAAAAGTCCCAGAGCTGGCTGCATTCTTTGAGGAGGCTCAGGTCTTTCAGCGTCTGCAGCACCATGCTGCGGGGTGTTTTATAAGTCTGTGGTGTCCAGTGTTATTTTCTTTGCCATGGTTTGCTGGGGCAGCAGCCTGAAGGTGGCAGACACTAACAGACTGGACAATTTAATCAGGAGGGCTGGCTCTGTTCTTGGTGTAGAGCTGGACCCTCTAAACGTTGTAGCTGAGAGGAGGATGATGACCAAACTAAAAAAAATAAGATCAGTACCTGAAGAAAAAAAAATACAATCTGATTCTAAAAACATTTTTTAAGTATTAGTAAAGAAAAAAAATTTAAATTATGAATTGTATACAAAAAAAAATTACATTTATATTTGAATTGAAAAACTTTAGTTTTGTTATTATGTTTTTCAGGTTTCAGCAGCAGTGCAGTAACTTCCAGTTTCAAAGTTTTTATTTTTATTTACAATTTTGTTTTTCAAATTGACAAAACTAATGGCCCTGTTATAGCACCATACATATGCTGATATATTTACTATACAAACTCGAACCCCTGGAGGCATGTTGAAAATATGTGAATGTGAAATTGCCCTTGAATAGGTAAGCTAGTGATTAGTGCTAGTTATCCAGTACTGTTAATCTAATGTCTAGGAGACAGCATGGTGGAGATGCTCTCTCAGTGTCTTTCCTCCAACTGACCTGAGTGGTATCCAGCCACTTTGACCACAGGAAGCGTCATTAGTAGGTCTCCCATGATCTCAGTGAATCCGTCTCTGATCTCCTCTGGTGTTTTAGCATCTTTCAGGTATTCATCTGCAATGATGCTGTTGACAAACGCAGCCTGGAACAGAGCAGAAGGACCATCCAATTTTTATTATATATATATATTTATATTTATTTGTATATTTGTTATATATAATGTGTTTTTTATACGGGAAGTTCCTTCGAGTCCATTGATAAGAACAATGATTTCATGACCTCTTATTTATGGTTTCATAATAACCTCTGCACATTTTGTGCTCTCATCACTATTCTGTTGTAGATTTAATGTTAAATGGATACAGTCTCATTGTTCACCAGTCCACAGAACCATCTGTAGATCTCCACAGTAACATTTAGTGGTCTGATCTGAGCTAGAGAAGATCATAGAACATAGAAAATAGCATCTGGGAAGCTGGCAGGAGACACATTTTTGTATACTTCAGTTTGTATACTTGGCTGACAAAACAGATTTTGATTCTGATATTTGTAATTGAGATATTTCAGTTTTGAAATGTTCTTACAATCAATCAAGCACCAACAGCTTACCCCGGCAGGATTGAACATATTCATCACTGCCAGCACAGACTCTCTGCTCATGCCGTTCTCCCAGCCAGGAGGGGCAAAACTCTGTAATCAGCCAAAGACACAGCTTCACAATTAGATCAAGACACCAGCATTAACAGTAGTAATACAATTGTCACAGAAGCTGGGTGTAGTAGCCTTTAATGTGTCTGAGCTGTGTGACCTGAGGCAGAATCCATCCAAACTCATGGTTGGTTATTCCCATTAGCACTGGAACCTTCAGCACTTCTTTCCTCTTGAGGAGCTCCTCTGCTGCATCAGTCAGCAGCACGCCATCCACCACGGCTCCCAGGAAAATTTTGCTCTAAACACAAGAGAGAACTTCACTTAACTTTGACCAAACTTCAAATGTGTTCACAGGTGTTCACAGGCTGCCATCTGGTGGCTAAAATGGACATTATAAAATTCCACTTTTTTGGGTGATGTTTTCATTTGGTCAGCCCCTGTAGCTTTATGATATGCAAGAGTAAACCCAAGCATCACACAGGATTTATAGCAGGTGTCTTTTCATGATCAGGGTGAATCATTTACTGTTTAGATTACAGTAATACACACAGAGCTAAATCCATCTATAACATGGGCTCATACATCTTTAAGACCATTTACCTTTTTTGCCACCTCAATGAACTCTTCTGTACTTTTTCCTCTCAAACACTGGACCAGTTCCTCAGTGCTGCTGCGGTCACATCCAGTCAGATTGGCAATGATCTACGTAGAATGAAGACATTACTGAATATCCCACATCCATTAGTAATATGCCTGGATACCACAGCTCTCAGTTACAGTAAAAAGCCTTTCCTTGAATGTTCTCTCCTGGAATAAACATGGATCCCTACGTGTGAGGAACATGTGGAGACAATCTGAACTAGACTTGTACAGCATCAGTAGTGATTAAAGTACTACCAGTACTACTAGTACAGGTACTTATCTATCTTATTATATCTTATTATACTTATTATGTCTAATAAGTACTAAGTCTGTGCACCACCTCTTGGCTGTCAGCTGTGTTGTAAAATTATGTTAATCAAAAGCAGAACATTTCTGCTTTAGTTTGCCTTTACATTTCATTTACACATGTTTTTTTACATGCAATAATCCAAACTAAAGTCTGTTCACGCATTAAAAAACCAAACACTGTTCTTCTTACTGGATTTGTTTTGTACCAATTAATGTTGGTTGAAAACTAACAGTGCCCCTGAGCTGGGAAATTGAAGAAGCAAATGTTCTCTGACACTCATGGGTTAGGGGGCATCTGTAAAAGGGACATTTTGGGTCAGTTGTGCCTCATTATTACAGTTTCCTGGCACAGAACACTGCACAGTAACAGTAAACAGCCTTTCCCAGCTAATAAGCTCTGACAAGCTCTACGTTGTAGCAATTAGCAACTAAAAAACAAACAAAAATGAGAATTATCTTCTTTTGGATGTGTATATAGGCAACTGTTTGCTGACATGTTGACCATAATAACTTTGTGAGGTGATAATCAGTCAGTGAATTGCAGTTTACATGTTATGGTACCTTGGCATGAATTAAAGGGTTGCTTGAAGTGTGGGGCACAAGTGTTGCTACTCCACTTTGAAAAATTGCCCTCTGAAACAGTCCTTTGGCTTGTGGAGACAGAGTCTGTTCATAAGGAAAGACAGATATGGAATCACTTCCAGGCATCATAAACACTGAGTTCTCACAGTGTCACTAAAGTCACTAAAATGAGATAGATATAAATCATGTTCCTATTGTTGAGATGGTGTTCTAAATGTTTTATTGCTGCCAGTGATTAGTTTTCTTTACCAGTAGGGAGGCACTGATGCCTCCTGCAGATTCCCCAGCAACTGTGATGGACTGTGGATCGCCTCCAAAGGATTCAATATTATCTTTCACCCATGTCAGAGCTGCCAGCTGATCCAAGAAACCCCAGTTTCCCTGAGCGTGTTCATCTCCAGTGCTTTGGAACAAGAACAGTTAAGACATTCGTATTGGATTAATTAGAAATTCTCACTTTGATACTTTGGATGCTAAATGTGTATTTATTTAGTTGAACCCTGTCCCCGAAATTCGATTAGCAACACAATTCCTTACCTCAGGAATCCCAGTAAGCCAAGGCGATACTGAATAATAACCATTATTATATTTTCATAAGCAGCTAATGCAGCACCATCATACTGAGAAGCTGCACCCATTGCCAGACCTCCTCCATGGATCCACACCATCACCTGACACACAACACAACACAGGAGTCTGATGCTCACTAACTGACCTCTCATTGTGAATTTGTATATTAACAACAGATTACACAGGCATATAACCAACAGAAAACATCTAAAATACCTGTTAAAGAATAAGAAATGAAAGCAGTTGGGATGTGAGTTGACTTTATGTAAATACTGTTGTGGTAAGTGAATACAATTAGTTTAGTGATGTGATGAGAATATTATAAATGCTAGTGGGGATTTAACACTGAAAACAATAGAAGAGTCAGTTCAATACAAAACGCTGAATCTGGGTGAGATATGTAGTGAACATACTGTCCCTTAACGCACCGGCAGTTTGTCCCCTTTCGTTGCTTCAGCTGGACTGTACACGTTCAGATACAGACAGTCTTCTGAAACCTCTGGTGGGGTGAATTCTATTGACATGGTCCTGGAAACATTCATGGCTATTTCTAAATCCTGGATACACCTGAGGTAGAAAGAGAGATAAGAAGAAGAAAGAAGAAGAAGTAGTGTATGTCATCCAGAGAGAAAAACCCGTTACTGCGATCTTTCTGTGTACTTAAGGGTTCATCCAGTATTACATGGGAGGCTGGTGTGTGCAGTCTCTCTCTCCCTCCCAGGGCTCCGCATCCTGGGGAGCAGCCAGGCGGAGGGGTCCGACAGGGGGCCGGGCAAAAGGGATCCCCAGGAATTGCTTCACCCTCCTCTCTGTGCCTTTCACTGCGGCATACTCCCCTCGGATTGGACCATTTGTCAGAGACACCACAAGGTCAGTGATCCCTGCTGAAGACAGAATGCGTGTGGTAAAGGACCATTCTCTCCTCTTTTATGAGACTGTGGGATTATTGCTGTTTTCATGTCATGTATGTGCAGATTGCTTTGACTGTGTTTGTGGAGTTTCTCCTGTATTTGGACTTTGGATACTACGGTGGCTGTTAACTGTCTTTCCCATGTACAGTACAGTACACTTTAATGACTAAGTGATGTCATAATAAACTCTGGAGGAGTCTTCAGTGTATTCATAATGGAAATTGCAACAGAATAAATTACAGTAGTGATAAATAACCTGATGTACATTTACTCAACTACATTACACAAGTACAGTTTTGAGTTACTTATACTTTACTTGAGTATTTGCATTTGATGTTATTTGTGTATTTACTACTTTTCAGATGATTGTTTTTTACTTTTTACATGCCGCTGACAAAGAAGACGAGAAGAAAAGGAAAGTATTAAGTGAACAAAGTGAATTGTCAGAAATCAGATTTTTACAGTGGTTCTCTCCTTGAATCTGTACATGAAGTAAAATGAAAACTGAGACCTGAACAGTTTAGAGTTCTGCAGAAACCGCAATTATGAAGCACATGGACGAGACTTGTACATTCAACAGCATCGAGTTCCGTAGTATTTTTCCGTACAGAAAGTTCTTGGCTTGTTTTTTATCCCAGGCACTAAAGTCCAGGAACCAGTCTGTGAGGGTCTGGATGAACTCTTTATGGACGACTCTGTGAAGCCAAAAAAAGGCTGCACGCAAAGTTCACAGTGCCCATGTCAGTGCACGGAGTGCATGTGTGCCCGAAAAAATAAAGTGGACGCTTGTTTTTTAATATCAAGGTATCTAACACTTAATTTAGCATCCTTGACATTGTTCATGTTTTATTTCATTCGTCCATTTTCTTAACAACCTTTCTTGTTAAGGGTCTTACAGACTTACAGTGCTGTAAAAAGGTATCTGTCCTCTTCCTGATTTTTTGTGTCACACTTAAACGATTCAGATCATCAAACCATAACTGTTTTGAGAAAACACAAATTTTTTAAGTTTTAAATGATGATTTTATATATTATGGGAAATCAAACTGCCCAAACCTGATTGGCCCTATGTGAAAAAGATCCTCTGGTTTCTACGACATGAGAAAACTGTACAGTCGACGTATGCAGTCTGCGGTGTGTCCTGGTGTGTGTTGTTGTCCTACCTGGTGTAGCTTGTGCTATCTGTAGCAGATAAACAACGAACAATGATGTTCTCATCCTGACTGGAGCAGAAGAAAAGACACAAAGAACAGTGAGTGTACTTTGCGAGAAATACCCACCTGCCCCTGTCCTGGCCCTCTGGCCCCTCCCCCTCCAACACACACTTGTTTGTGCTACTATCTTTGTGAGGACGTTCACTCCCTAACCTCAACCCTACAACTACTTTACTTTACTTTTATTCAACTTACCAGTTTTGGTTACTTTATTTTAGTATTTCCATTTTATGTTACATTTACTTTTTACTCCACTACATTTATCTGACAGCTTTAATTACTGTCCAGAATAAAACAAAAACACAAATGATGATGATGTATTATTATTATTATTATTAATATGGATGAACCCATTTTCAGTACATAAAGTAGACCACATCATATTCCAGGTGTTTAAAATACTGTTTTTATTAGTTGCTCAGTCAGACCGATGACCACATAAATCACTTTCTTAGTAGAGTACTTTGTACTTAAAGTAAAGTACATTTTCGAGCATGTACTATATATATGAACAATTACCTTGTTTCTCCAACGTACACACATCGTAAACAAACACATTATGTCACAACCACAGCTCTGCATAAATTTGTACAGTTGTCATTGATTTAACCTCTAATGCACCACAAGCAGAACTCTGACCGCTGAGTCAAATATGACTAAATCCTGCTCTTTGACCACTGAAGCTCTCTCCTGCAAACTACTGTTTCTGTAATACGCTGTATACTGTCCTGTAATACAGCAAACACACAATGACTGCTGAGAGAAGCAAACTCATCTGTGGTTCAACATTTGTGAAGCAGGAGGCGGAAATGCTACAGATGAAGATATTGTTGGTTGTTATTAGAGAGTCTTTTACGTTTCACTGCTGCCTCATGCTGTTGCTGATTCTGAACAGTGAAGAAGTATTTGAAGTTGTTTAGACAGCTGGGTGACATTATTTTGCCACTTCATTGAGAGGAGAGGAGAGGAGAGGAGAGGAGAGGAGAGGAGAGGAGAGGAGAGGAGAGGAGAGGAGAGGAGAGGAGA
>JAUYWH010000024.1:1554414-1566708 GCA_034779795.1 Ctenopoma multispine | reverse complement strand
GAGGAGAGGAGAGGAGAGGAGAGGAGAGGAGAGGAGAGGAGAGGAGAGGAGAGGTAGTAGTGTTGGAGTGAGTGAGTGGAGGGTCCATCCCCATAAACTGTAGATAGAACCTCTACTGTTATTACGTCACAGGATTTCAAGAACAATACCAGCAGTACTTCTCTTACTTAGCAGCAATACTACTCTTTACACATGATTTATTAGTTGTTTATACATCCAGCATTGTGTCCCTGTGCTGGGGTGGCCAGGGGCAGGTTGGGGAATTACTCTGACCTGTGAGCAAATGCCACTGTGCTGCTTTGTCGCAGTTTGACTGTACAATCCAACGTGAAACACACATACAGCCAGTCAACAACGTGTAAAAGGTTTAATGAAGCTAAAATCTAATTTTCAATTCATTTCAGTTCTATTTTTATTATATAGCACCAAATCACAACAGAAGTCATCTCAAGGCACTTTACATTTTAAGACCTTCCACAGAATATAAGTATATACAGAACTATGTCAGAAACCCAACAGTCCCGCTTGAGCAGCACTAAGCCAAAAGTGGAAGAAGTGTCCAGCAGAACCAGGCTCATGGTGGGTGGTCATCTGTCTTAACCGGTTGGGGTGAGTGGAAAATCTTGGTGGACTATTTATTACTGACTTTCTTGGTTTTGTTTGTTTCAGTGATTTGAACAGATTAACTGGGTCAAACCCTGTAAAAAAAAGGGGGCAGCTGCCCGTACTGACCTCACCTACACCCGCTGCTGTCTGACAGTAAGACAAATATATTATGGAATAACACCAGGTCTTGATCTTCTTAAAAAGCACGTAGGGTCACTGGTTCACAGACATGTGGGCTGCTCAAAGTCACAGGAGCAGATAAACAGATTCGGATTCTACTGTTGTTGCTGATGTGGTGGTTTTGGTGGAACACTGTGAAACTGTTTCGTCTACCTTTTGCAAACATCTGCCAGCTCAGCTGTGATATGATTTGCTTCTTTTTCACATATTTCTGATGTGATGTTATCTTCCAGCTTCTCCTTGGAGATGTTGCTTTGCTGTAAGTGTTATCACAATATTTAACGAATGGCTCAACAACCGGTCAACAGGCGGACACGCAGTGACTTCCAGTGAGACAGTCAGCAGACAGAACAAGGTCCTAAATATCTACATGTTCAAATATCTACATCATAAACAGCCTCGCTTATAAAATAGCAAATATGAGTGTCCCAAACAAGTGTGGGCATGATGCTCTTCAGCCCTACAGATATAACATGTAATATGTTGAACATGGCTGGGTGATCATGATCTTATCGTGTGTCTGCTTTTTAGTATAAATCAAGTATTTGTTTATAACAGTGGTTCCTGAACTCAGTCCTCAAGCCAGTCTTCCCTGCTTGTTTTCCAGCTATCCCTGCCAATCAGAATTGGTATCTTCTGGCTTCTGATTGACAGAGCACCCCTGATTCAGTTAATCATCAGTGGGTAGGACAGGGATAGCTGGAAAACAAACAGGGAAGTGTGGGCTGTGTGTGAGGACTGGGTTTTAGAACCACAGGTTTATAATATTTCATACTAGTGGCAACAGATTTTTTCCAGGGCACTTCTGCCCATTTCGAATGACTAAAAAGAGTACCAAACTAGTCTTGTCACAAGTCGAACCAGTTCATCTGAGTCCAAGTAGACGTTTGCTGCCAGATGCAGTTACATTTCCTCCAGGCGTTCCTGATATGTTGTGTTGATGAGAATTGGACGGACATGAGGTCACAGTGACCTTGACCTTTGATACTCGATCGCCAAAATCGAATCAGTTCATCCTGAGATATCACAGGTATGTATACTTGAATGTAAGGATAACGCAAAAATGTGAGTTCAGTACGGAAGCATAACAAAGCCCCATAGTTATTCATAGGGCTTTAGGAATGTCATAGCTTCCTGTCTGTGGTGAAACAACAGCATGCAGCAGCACTGCTACCTCAACACATAGCATAGCAGGACAGGGAATTAAACCACTCACCCTCGGGTTCACAGACAACTTGAAAGCTACTTGTCAGCCCCATTCAGACTTTCTTTCTCCCCCAGAGCTGATATTTGGGCATCTTCATTTATTTAAAAATGAGCAATGATAAATCTTTTTGGTGAATCATCCTCTGAAATCCCATCGTTGAAGTAAATCAATGTAGAACCAGCAATGAAATGTTATGAAAAACCTGCAGAAACAACAAATCATGATGAGTGGCATGAGTAGAAAACACTTATACCTAATTTCCTTGCCAAAGTAGGGGGTGCTTGATTTAGATAAGTCACATATGGCAACATTCAGATTGTTAACCATCGACTGAGAGTGAAAAAATACTAATATTGTCCTTTTGGATTTAACTACTGTTCGAACTAGTGGCATCTGCCAACTTGCACCTTAAAATGCCATGGCAGTGTTCTGCAGCCGACCGACTGCCAGCAGATAGTGCTGCCAGTAATCTTTAGGCATGTACAGCATAATCTGATGAAACAGTGAGCCGATCTTAGACTGTCGATTCGATCTTTGACCCAGAGGTCAGCTTTGACAAAACTGTTTACCTTTCAGTATCAGTGGATTAACTAGATGTTCCATCCGGCCAAACAAACACTGAGTTCTGTGAACTTGAGGAGGGGGCAGTAAGGCCGTGTTGTTATCCACATGCGACAGAACAGGAAGCACTGGGATTCATGTTCTTTGATTTATCTGGTGTCTTCGACACTATATAAGCACCAGTGCTGAAGGATAAAATGGAGCAAGGAGAGGTGGACCACAGCCTGGCCTCCTGAACTATGAACTACTGCAGCAGCCGAACACAGTATGTGAGACTACAGGACTGTGTGTCAAACTGTAGCACAGGGGCTCAGCAGGGGACAGGGCCTTCTCTGTTCCTGATCTCCCTCTATATGACCGACAACTCTGCACAATGTCACCTACAGACGTTTTCTGCCGACTCAGCATTGACGACTTTTAGGCAACCAGCACCCGAAAACACACTGAAATATGCCACAGCACAGCAGTTCTGCACAGATTTGATGTTTGGCTTGACTTACACAGTAGAAGTGTTAGGTGACAATGGTTTTCCATGATGGTTTTGTAGTTAATGCTGCCTGACAAGATGCACAACACATGCACATTTAATAGCAGTTAGAGCACCTAAATTCTTTTGCACTTTCGTGTTGTGAAATATTCTTTTTGAACTAACAATTATTTTACAGGTTTGACACAAAGTGGTGAGCTTCGACCCATATTTGCCTGCAAAGACTGAGATTTTGATGATCCCTTTATGATCCCCTCACCTGTTCCCAGTTAACCTGCTGGAATCCTGTTCAGTCTTATTTCGCCTCTGTGGTTTTTTGGAGTGTGTTGCAGGCATCAAACTCTAGTTGGGCACTGAAAACACACAAATCTTTTCTTTGTACTTTTTTCAATGCTAGAAACAGGGTTTCTGCATTGACCCTTAATTGTATCCTTATGTACAAATTGTTTTTAGAATACTAGTCATATGCTGTGTATCTGTTGACACAGACACGATAGTAAGGTGATATTGTTTATCATGTCTATCATTGGTTATCTATATCTTTTTCTTGACTATTGAAGTTACAAAAAAAGTCACGTTGTTCATGTTGCATAACGTAACTAAAATCCATAAAATCATATTTTGAAGCACACACATGCTAAGAGAACACAGAGCTGATCACTAGAAAATAACCCTAAAAAAGTGGCTGACCGAGATTTCCACTTGCTGAATCACAGCATAAAATTCATATTTTGATTTATACACTCAGAGAAATGAGCAGTGATGCTCTTCTGGAGGTGTTTAGTGCAACAGCACTTTACTGAGACACTTTTTCTTGGGTTTCTCTAAAAATCTCTATGCACTATCATAAAAATGTAGTTTTTTTCAGTCCTCA
Source organism: Ctenopoma multispine (assembly GCA_034779795.1). NCBI lineage: Eukaryota > Metazoa > Chordata > Actinopteri > Anabantiformes > Anabantidae > Ctenopoma > Ctenopoma multispine. The sequence continues at coordinate 1,562,793 of JAUYWH010000024.1, read as the reverse complement.
AGACGCTACAGTCTCTGTGAGCCACTAGGTGGCACCAGTGAATTTCATGCTGAAGTTAGCAGGTCGTGGAAAAGCAAGAGGGTCAATTCAGTTCCCTGGGTGCAATAAACATTGCATGCAGGAGGGACTGCTGGAGGTTACCTGAACTACCGTTTAATGTCTTGTTTTTTGTTACTGTGCAATACATTTTCAGCAGTGCTGCTATGAAAACTCATAGCAACTGATATTTTAAAAAGAAAAAACTACAGTACAGCTTGAAACAAACATCAAACTTTCTCACTTGGTGCATTGTAGTGATGACAGACAAACGCTTTAATTTCCATAACATTTAATCTGCATATAAAAAGTCAATTTACACTTGTGTGTTTGTGTAACCCTCAATACACATCACAGCCTAAATTTAATTCAATGCAATCACTTCAATCTGAGTCATCCATGCAGGAAACCAAGGCAGCCTGTTGTCGGCCCAAAAGGAAATCCTAGCTGATCTAATGTCTTTATCACAGTCACAGTACAGTACAATGAAAGCACAATACAATACCGTGTATCACACAAACAATAAAGTAGCAATTTTGCAGAATATATGATATATGATAGCAGTTTTTAGAAGTCTTTGTTTGAGACAGAACATGGGTGAGCTAATGAAAACACACATGCAAAAAAACATTTTTCTTTCTCTAAAGAAGGCAATAAACATAGGAAAAGGGAGCAAACAGAGTGTGTTAGGATAGCCTACTTCACAGATCGTGTTTTTACTTTATCTATTCATTAATCCGGTCCACGTAATTACGAATGAATGAACATGCATGACATATAAATTATTTGTAATATTGATTTTATTTTGACAGATCAAAAAATACTTGGTTTACATGGGCTAGTGTGTGAACCAATTGGAGATTAGTGCGGCGCCAGACGTCAGACGTAAGGGGCGTTACAGGAGTGCGTCTGCTGCTCAGTAGTAAGCGGAGTAGTCTGTCAGGCTCGAGCTCCATTGAAAGTGGCTCTGCGGTTCGGAGACAGTGCAGGCGGACAAGGGGGCGGACCGGCGAGAGGAAACTTGGCAGAAAACAATTGCAGTCACTCTGTTGTCCTACATGTAATTGTTATAAACAACGTTTACGTTTCTGAAGACAGGCAACTGTGCTCGCTTGACGGACGTGCCGTTGCGGCGGAGGCGCGCCCGGCGAAGGAATAACGTTAGCGAGAAGCACGGTGCGAAAGGTGAGGTTGGACGCACGCTTGGGAAGGAGGGAAGGGAGGGCAGCGACAAGTGAGTGGACGCGGTGACAAGTGGGACTTGGTCACACTGTGAAGCAGCCCTGCGTTTGCTCCCGTGACAGAAGATATCAAAGTGCAGGCGGGTCATGCGGATTTCTCCGGTCGCTGATCGGAGCGCCGCGTCGCAGCAGTAGAAGAAGGTGGGAGAAAGAAGAAGAAGCAGAAGAAGACGCAGAAGAAGCAGACGCTGCTCTGCCGCTCCGTCAGTCCGTCCAAGCGGGCTCCTAGTCAGAGGAGGGAAGAGCCACCATGTCCCGGAGAAAACAGAGCAAGCCCCGACAGATAAAGCGTAAGAATGAACATTAACATTACTTCGAGTTGTGTTGTTGTTGGACTGTCGTGAGTAGCAGCGCGTGCAGCTCCACGCGCGCTCACTGGAAACTTTGTGAGCGGCGCGAGCGTGTGAGCGCAGCGCCGGGCTGTCTCCACAGTAGCTTTACGAGCCCGTTTTACGAGCGGAGACACCTAAAAAACCCAGGAGACTTTGTTGCGCATTAGATAATGTCAGCAAACGGAACCTTAAAAGTACGAGTCAAGTGGAGTTTGCATTGAGGGTTTGTCAGCCTGCTCTCACTCTGTAGACAGGCTTTATTATTGTTATTCCAGCGCCACTTAGCAGCGTCACTGTCTCGGCTGCGCCTCTAACAAAGTTTTCATTTGCTGCCCTTGTAAAGAATGTTTTGTCCATTGGCAGCTCAAACTGTAGCCGTGGCTTCCTGTTTAATTCTGTTGTGGAAACGTCAGTGTTCTCAGAAAAAAGCCGATGTGAGCAGAGATAAAGCAGCGATCCGATGTAAGCCCAGATAAAGATTAAAATTGGATCTTTTTTATTTGTTTTCTGTCTGAGGCAGTGCCGAGGCCGCCGTTGCATTTTCCCCCTGGCTTTTCACTTCTCTTTTCCAGAGATGGGGCGTCAGATAGGACGCCTGGCTGATCTCCTCTGCTGATAGCTGCTTACAATTGGATCTTTTTTTTTCATCTATCCTTTTAACTCAATAATGCATCTTAGGGCCGCTTGAAAGGCCCCTTTTCTTGGTCTGGCGCTCGGCTGGTCTCCGTGCTTGACGAGTTCTTCCTGTTTAGAAAACGTGTGAAGGTTTATCGCTGGTGACTGATGTTCAAAGTTGATATAAAAAGCCTATTAATGATGTTGTGATTAACCCCTGCTTGTGCTTTGTGAGGACACAGCACAGGCCTGTTGATGCTCTGAGCTGAAGAGCCCACATTTAATGTAATTGTAGAGATAAAAGAAAAGTGTGCATGTAGACTGATCTTTTTTGGAAGCTCCAGCTGGAATGGAAAGCATGACATCAGCAGGACATTTTGTTTGGTAAGTTATCACATTGAGCAAATAATAATATCTTGCCATCAGTGATTGTGTCACAGTGTTCCCAGAAAGCCAGTGTCTAAAAGCAACATTTGGACGTCTAGGCTGAGTGGTATCGCCTTACATAAGTTCAGTTATACCAGTATGTCTGTTGACATTTCTGTCTATAGCATCTAATGGTAGTGATCAGGTTTTTCCCCACTCATAGAGTTACACAAACCTCACTTGTGGAGGTCACAGTGGGAGCATTACACTATATTGCTCAGAAGTCAAAACAAGTTATTTCTATAATAAAAAAACTTTGTATATACAAATAATAATTTGAATAAATGTCAGATAACAGCAAGTGCCAGAGTAATCATGCATAATTAACAGCATGTAATGATGTAAAGGAGGATTATAGTGAGCTTGTCAGCCTGCAAAATGACACTCTGTGCTCTGTGTATGCTGGTGTCTACACTATTGTTGTATGGCCAAACACAGTTTGATCAAAGAAAAGGCACCACTCTATGTAACAAGATGAAGACTTTTTTAGTCTGAGTGATGACTCTCATTCTAATACATAAATGATCTAAGTGACCATTGCCTCATTTCAATTGAAGGTGGTTACTACTCAAGCTTGGTGATTGTGCAAATGATCTAAAGATCTCACATGCTTCTCACCTTTAAAACCCAGACTCAGCACCTCCACAGAGCTGTGAAGTTAACATCAACATTAGCTTGAGAAGCTAAAGTGCAGTGACCAGTGTCGCCGGTTGTCAGTTGTGACTTACTGTGGGCTAGTTTATTTATAATCTGTCATGAAATAACGTCCTCGCAACACTTTATTATTACTGTAACTGACTGATCATTTAGTGCTTCTCAATAGGTAGGTGTGCCAAGTAACCTATGTAATTCATTACTTCCTGATTACAAAAAAACTAAAAACTTTCATGTGTGTTTCCATAGAGAGGCCTATCGGCTGTGAACTCCCAGCAGGCACCTATAGTAAAGCCAGCAGCAGGGCCTGGAGATGTATTCCAGACCCTGAAGCTGATAAACTCAGGCTAGACTTGGCATGTAAGCGAGAGAGAGAGAGAGAGAGAGAGAGAAGCGGTGTGTGCACATGTGTGCGTCTCGGGGGTGTTATGGCCGTCTTTATCAGTGCCTTTGGTCCACCATGCTTCCCTGTGCACCAGGCCTCGGCTGTGGTCGAGGCCTGCCAGGCTCTCAGCCCCGTGACTCTCTTGTGATTTGACAGACATTTTGATAGGAAAGAGTGAGAGCGATAAGGACTTTGTTCAGCTGGGGGTGTGCAGTGGTTGAAGATAGGTGAGGGCTACTATTGCTACCTCTACCATCATTATTACTATTATTACTAATGCACCATGTCCACCATGTTGTTTTCTGCTTGCGACGCGTTGATACTGATATGACAAATTCCAGCCAGGTAACAGTGGTGTCGGGTTCAGTTTCGTTATCACAGTAATACACCTACTTCCATTTTGAAAATGATTCATACCACACATTGATGTAGTTTAATAAGTTTTGCTAATTAGTTGTTTTCCTCTTTAACCCTCATTTCGAGATGAAATCAAATGTGTTTCGGTATTAATCTTCTCTTAATGGAAACTATAGTTTTGCTGCAGCTTCTTTAAAGTTGAAGTCTTTCACTGAAAGGGCCCTGGAAGGTATTGACAGGTGAAGCAGATGTAGCATTTGGAATAATGCCAAAAGATAAGAATGTGGATGCTTTGATCTTTGAAATATTTAGTTGACACGTTGTGCATTTAGATATAAATGTATATATCCTACACAGATACATTTCATTTTTATTTGCATGCTTACTAGAAGTCAGTAAGGTTAAAAATGGATTGGTGCCTCCTTAAATGAGACACTAGGCGGGCTTTCTGCACAGACTTTCTTTCCCAGGAAGCAACTGAAGACAACTACACAAGTGGGCTAATGATATAATAATAATTGATAATCCCCTCGGGGAAATACTTTGTGGACAGGCAGCTCCATTTCAGCCACCAAGGGTTCAGGTTTCAGTGACTTTTCCAGGGACACTTCGACATGTGACCAGGAATTGGGTGAACATGGAGTCAAACCACCTAGCCTGTGGTTTGTAAACAACTGCCCTAGCAACTGATCCTTATTTGCTTCCAATATGAATGAAGATCTGGGGTTTTAAGTTTGAAAATAAAATAAAAAATGATTTAGACAATGACTACAAACATCTGATTGAGCCATATGACCGAACGCGACCTGATCGGAATTGTGGCCAAACGATTGGGTAACAGTGTGTCTCGTTGAGTTTAATTTGTAGTAAATATAGAAGTAATTTAGCTTTGACAATGACAGAAGATGCAGACAAAATGTAAGAACTGTTCAGCAGAGACTTAACATTACAGTTTGATCATTAGCACAAAATGAGCCATCTGCACAGAGCATTTTATGATTGGATTATGTGCATTAGACCTGGATTAATTTTGAAGTAATTACTTTCTCAGTTATTTAAATTTTTTTAAGTGGCAGCCCTATGATAAAGAGGAAGCTACAGGTACTTCCTGCAATATGGGCAAACCTGGAACCTCCAGTAGATCATCAAGGTAGACAAGTGATAAGGGCTTTTGCAAAACGTGTGTGTGCTGAGCGTGGGCTCCATATAGCCAACTTGTTCTATGATCTAATAACATTTTACACAATGTCACTGCATTGTCTAAAGTATCGATACTTGTATGTCTACAAGTATCCATATCTGTCATTTCATCAAAAGTATACCAGCTCTGAGTCTCTGACCTGAAATAACTTTTGTAAAAACCACCAGAAAAGCAACAATTGAAAACAACAACAACCCTTTCTGGAGGCCCCTAGTAGAGGAGGAGAAGGGGGTGTGTAGCAGATAGATATTTGTCTGTGTCTTTTTGTGCGTCATCCTCCCCAACGGTTGGTGATCTTTCAGCTTGATAAGGCCTCTCTCTTTGATGGGGAGATAGGGAGCAGGCAGGCAGCCCACTGAGGCTGGATCCCTGGGCTTATATTTTGGCGGTTAAGATGGGAGACGTGATAAAACTTGGCGGCGATTGCTGCTGCTGATATTGCAGAGAGAGAGAGAGAGAGAGCTGGGAGACTGGGCAGATGGGAGGAGAGATGGAGGATGGAGGGCACATTGTAATTACATCAGGCTGTTGCATGCCATTTTCCCCAGCGTTGTCATGTTGTTGTATTTGGTGGTTTTGTTTGTGATTGGCTGGAGGTGGATCTCTAGATAAAATAAAATAAAAAAAGAGAAGAAGGGGGGAGTGTGGTGATAACAGGGAAGAGAAGAGAAGGGGTGGCTCAAGATAGTAGAAAGAAAGAAAGAAAGAAAGAAAGAAAGAAAGAAAGAGACAGTGAAAAAGTGAGTGTAATAAATAACCAGCAGATGAATGTGTTGTGGCGTGTTTTTAATGGCAGACCAGCCAGCTCTACCGCTCCCCCACCCCTCTGTGAAAGATGTTTGGGGCTGATAAGGAGGCCTGCTGATGGTAGATAGATAACATGCTGCAGATCCACACTGCTGATTGGGCCTCTGTGTTGTGTGTGAAAACTTGGTTTCTATGACATCAGTGCTAGGGCTCAGAGGTCAGCATGAATAATACTCTGCCTCCCGGCTGCCTTAAAGCGAACCAGGACGCCTGCAGAGGCCTGACAAGGAAATCACACACTGACCTCCTCCTCCTTTCTTTCCCCAAACACAGTGCTCTAACTTCTTGAGAGATTAAACAAGAGGAGTTTTTAGATTGGTACACACACACACACCGTTTCAGCTGAGTGTGTTGCAGTTGTGTGAAAGGAACGTGTTACTTTTACTTTTAGCACACAGGGCTCAGGTCATGTGATCATTACACAGACATACTGCTGAGTTATTAATTCATACTTTGCAAGCCAAACTGGAATAAAACACACAAGCATGCCTAAATTCCAAGCACACATACACCCAGAAGACTCACGCAGTGCCTTGGTGGCTTTCTTGTGTGTGTGTGTGTGTGTGTGTGTTTTCTCCTTTGTTCTGCTTTTAGCTTGATGTGAACTTTCGATAAGCCGCAGGCCCTGATCTCCGGTGCAGATAGAGATCGCCAAGCGTGATTAGAGTTGTTATCAGGCTGGAGCAGGCAGGAGCCGAGGCTCTGCAGCAATAACAACAGGCCCAGACAGGAGCAGCCGGGGTCTGGACCCTGGCAATCAGTTCCAGCCCTAATGGGATTAATGTTGTTGTATAATTAGATGATAGGTGTGAATGCATTTCTTTTCTCCCTCAGTCTTTTCTCACTCTTTCAGACCCCTCCCCTCATTTCTCCTCTCTCTCTCTCTCTCCTCCCTAACAAGCATTGTCATTGATTAATTTAATTAAAACTAATACCATGTATTACTCATTCCAGATTCTGTGTACGATAACGCAGACATGTTGGGGAAATTTCGGTGCTCGTCGATTATTATCTTCGGGCTGATTTTTTTTCTTTTTTTTTCAAACGTTCCTTCCTCGTTAAAGGTGTGAAACTTGAAGAGCATACAGTATGTGGAAGAGGAAGAAAAAGAGGAAAGCAGCAGCATCAGCAGGATGACTCGCACTCAGCTGATTTTACTGACAGATGCTCAGCTAGCTAGATGGTGACTGATTGGGTATCGGACACCACTGATTCTCATGCACACGATCAGATAGCTCGGTGTGAGAGCTGCGTGTGATTGCACTCACTCATACCCACATATGCATGCGCTTGTAGCATCTGTGTCAGAGATGGGTGGGGTGGTGGACAAAATAATGTGAACACCCCAAAAAACATAGAAATGAGTTTTCAGTGAGGATGAATCTCTATAGAAATTGCTCGATAAAGTCTTTGTCTTGTGAGCTACATGTTATTGAATGCTCAGTGTTTTTTTTTTTTTTATCAAGATAAAAGAGCTAAGGTGCTGGTGTCTTTGCATTGTTAAATGTGTGTGTGTGTGCGTGCGTGCGTGTACGTGTGTGTGTGCGCGTTGTCAGATACAACAAAGGGGGAAGTTTGCAGTGTTACAGAGGAAATACTGTGCTCAGTGTGTGTGCGGATGAGTTATGACCCTTTCCTGCTATTTACCCAGGGGACAGCTGTGTGGTGAATTATGGTTCCTCCCAGCTCAGCGCCGTTGTAAAACGGTTTCACCCTTGACCTCGGAGCTGACGACTCCACACATGAGGGAGGGAGAAAAAACATTACCCTGACCAACAGTAGCATAATATGCGTCCAAACTGTTTGCTCTAGCAGCAATTACCACTCTGCCAGTTTCCCCAGGGAGCGGTGCTCTCTGTCAGACGCTGGATGTATAACCTGAGCAATCAAAGAAAACAGTTTGCATGATGCTTAAGTGAAAGTCGTCATGCAAAGGTTTACTACGAGACTAATATTTGAAGTGTCCAGGATAAAGCTGCTGGTTGTACACGTTGTATTTCTGTGTGGCATTGCTGCAGGCCACGTGGCTCTGGTCTCTGGTCAGAGTGACTGTGGACACTGCAAGGACAGTGTGTTCATGTGCATATATTTGTGTGTTAGAAAAAGAGACAGCCAATGTTATGACAAGGCCCCTCACCCCCAGTGGAAGTGATAAGACAGACCATTTACTCCTACTGTGCTGAGCCCTGTGTTCCAGGGTGTTAAGGCAACATAGGCAAACAACTAAACAGTTCCTGACCTGCTTTTGGAGACGCACACACACACACACACACACACACACACACACACACACACACACACACACACACACACACACACACACAC